>JAWNOR010000091.1:802500-1158181 GCA_035045885.1 Drosophila borealis | reverse complement strand
TTTATTGAATATCTTGGGTAAATACTGTCAGATTTTGAAATGTTATACCGTTTTGAAATGTTATACCGTTTTGAATTTGTAGGGATCCCTATTATAAGTCTGCATTCAAACATTTCAAAAATCGATGGGTTAAAAAATGTGGTTGACCAAAAACCGATTCGTTTGTAAAGTCAATCTTTTTTGATGATTTTTTGGAATATCTCGACCAAATAATGTCCGATTTGGGAATTTTATACCATTTTGGACTCGTAAGGATCAGTACTATCGATTGGCATCAAAAAAATGAAAATCTAAATTTTGGCCAAAATCATCAAAATGGCAAGGGGTTACATCACGTTTTGTTTCAAATTCGGGGTCGGTTCCAAAATCAAAACTTTTTTGATGATTTTTATTGAATATCTCGGGTAAATACTGTCAGATTTTGAAATGTTATACCTTTTTGAATTCGTAGGGATCCCTACTATAAATCTGCATTCAAACATTTTAAAAATCGATGGGTTAAAAAAAGTGGTTGACCAAAAACCGATTCGTTTGTAAAGTCAACCTCTTTTGATGATTTTTTGGAATATCTCGGCCAAATAATGTCCGATTTGGGAATTTTATACCATTTTGGACTCGTAAGGATCAGTACTATCGATTGACATCAAAAAAATAAAAATCTAAATTTTGGCCGAAATCATCAAAATGGCAAGGGGTTACATCACGTTTTGTTTTCAAATTCGGGGTCGGTTCGAAAATCAAAACTTTTTTGATGATTTTTATTGAATATCTCGGGTAAATACTGTCAGATTTTGAAATGTTATACCGTTTTGAATTCGTAGGGATCCCTACTATAAATCTGCATTCAAACATTTTAAAAATCGATGGGTTAAAAAAAGTGGTTGACCAAAAACCGATTCGTTTGTAAAGTCAATCTCTTTTGATGATTTTTTGGAATATCTCGACCAAATAATGTCCGATTTGGGAATTTTATACCATTTTGGACTCGTAAGGATCAGTACTATCGATTGACATCAAAAAAATAAAAATCTAAATTTTGACCGAAATCATCAAAATGGCAAGGGGTTACATCACGTTTTGTTTCAAATTCGGGGTCGGTTCCAAAATCAAAACTTTTTTGATGATTTTTATTGAATATCTCGGGTAAATACTGTCAGATTTTGAAATGTTATACCTTTTTGAATTCGTAGGGATCCCTACTATAAATCTGCATTCAAACATTTTAAAAATCGATGGGTTAAAAAAAGTGGTTGACCAAAAACCGATTCGTTTGTAAAGTCAACCTTTTTTGATGATTTTTTGGAATATCTCGACCAAATAATGTCCGATTTGGGAATTTTATACCATTTTGGACTCGTAAGGATCAGTACTATCGATTGGCATCAAAAAAATAAAAATCTAAATTTTGACCGAAATCATCAAAACGGCAAGGGGTTACATCACGTTTTTTTTTTCAAATTCGGGGTCGGTTCCAAAATCAAAACTTTTTTGATGATTTTTATTGAATATCTCGGGTAAATACTGTCAGATTTTGAAATGTTATACCTTTTTGAATTCGTAGGGATCCCTACTATAAATCTGCATTCAAACATTTTCAAAAATCGATGGGTTAAAAAAAGTGGTTGACCAAAAACCGATTCGTTTGTAAAGTCAATCTCTTTTGATGATTTTTTGGAATATCTCGGCCAAATAATGTCCGATTTGGGAATTTTATACCATTTTGGACTCGTAAGGATCAGTACTATCGATTGACATCAAAAAAATAAAAATCTAAATTTTGACCGAAATCATCAAAATGGCAAGGGGTTACATCACGTTTTGTTTTTCAAATTCGGGGTCGGTTCCAAAGGCAAAACTTTTTTGATGATTTTTATTGAATATCTCGGGTAAATACTGTCAGATTTTGAAATGTTATACCTTTTTGAATTTGTAGGGATCCCTACTATAAATCTGCATTCAAACATTTCCAAAATCGATGGGTTAAAAAAAGTGGTTGACCAAAAACCGATTCGTTTGTAAAGTCAACCTTTTTTGATGATTTTTTGGAATATCTCGGCCAAATAATGTCCGATTTGGGAATTTTATACCATTTTGGACTCGTAAGGATCAGTACTATCGATTGGCATAAAAAAAATGAAAATCTAAATTTTGGCCAAAATCAACAAAATGGCAAGGGGTAACATCAAGCTTTTTCTCAAATTCGGGGTCGGTACGAAAATCGAAACTTTTTTGATGATTTCGATTGAATATCTTGGGTAAATACTGTCAGATTTTGAAATGTTATACCTTTTTGAATTCGTAGGAATCCCTACTATAAATCTGCATTCAAACATTTCAAAAATCGATGGGTTAAAAAAAGTGGTTGACCAAAAACCGATTCGTTTGTAAAGTCAACCTTTTTTGATGATTTTTTGGAATATCTCGGCCAAATAATGTCCGATTTGGGAATTTTATACCATTTTGGACTCGTAAGGATCAGTACTATCGATTGACATCAAAAAAATAAAAATCTAAATTTTCACCGAAATCATCAAAATGGCAAGGGGTAACATCACGTTTTTTCTCAAATTCGGGGTCGGTGCGAAAATCGAAACTTTTTTGATGATTTTGATTGAATATCTTGGGTAAATACTGTCAGATTTTGAAATGTTATACCTTTTTGAATTCGTAGGGATCCCTACTATAAATCTGCATTCAAACATTTTAAAAATCGATGGGTTAAAAAAAGTGGTTGACCAAAAACCGATTCGTTTGTAAAGTCAATCTTTTTTGATGATTTTTTTGAATATCTCGGCCAAATAATGTCCGATTTGGGAATTTTATACCATTTTGGACTCGCAAGGATCAGTACTATCGATTGGCATCAAAAAAATAAAAATCTAAATTTTGGCCGAAATCAACAAAATGGCAAGGGGTTACATCACGTTTTTTCTCAAATTCGGGGTCGGTTCGAAAATCAAAACTTTTTGATGATTTTTATTGAATATCTCGGGTAAATACTGTCAGATTTTGAAATGTTATACCTTTTTGAATTCGTAGGGATCCCTACTATAAATCTGCATTCAAACATTTTAAAAATCGATGGGTTAAAAAAAGTGGTTGACCAAAAACCGATTCGTTTGTAAAGTCAACCTTTTTTGATGATTTTTTGGAATATCTCGTCCAAATAATGTCCGATTTGGGAATTTTATACCATTTTGGACTCGTAAGGATCAGTACTATCGATTGGCATCAAAAAAATAAAAATCTAAATTTTGGCCGAAATCAACAAAATGGCAAGGGGTTACATCACGTTTTTTCTCAAATTCGGGGTCGGTTCGAAAATCAAAACTTTTTGATGATTTTTATTGAATATCTCGGGTAAATACTGTCAGATTTTGAAATGTTATACCTTTTTGAATTCGTAGGGATCCCTACTATAAATCTGCATTCAAACATTTCAAAAATCGATGGGTTAAAAAAAGTGGTTGACCAAAAACCGATTCGTTTGTAAAGTCAACCTTTTTTGATGATTTTTTGGAATATCTCGGCCAAATAATGTCCGATTTGGGAATTTTATACCATTTTGGACTCGTAAGGATCAGTACTATCGATTGACATCAAAAAAATAAAAATCTAAATTTTGACCAAAATCAACAAAATGGCAAGGGGTAACATCACGTTTTTTCTCAAATTCGGGGTCGGTGCGAAAATCAAAACTTTTTTGATGATTTTTATTGAATATCTTGGGTAAATACTGTCAGATTTTGAAATGTTATACCTTTTTGAATTCGTAGGGATCCCTACTATAAATCTGCATTCAAACATTTTAAAAATCGATGGGTTAAAAAAAGTGGTTGACCAAAAACCGATTCGTTTGTAAAGTCAATCTTTTTTGATGATTTTTTTGGAATATCTCGGCCAAATAATGTCCGATTTGGGAATTTTATACCATTTTGGACTCGCAAGGATCAGTACTATCGATTGACATCAAAAAAATAAAAATCTAAATTTTGACCAAAATCAACAAAATGGCAAGGGGTTACATCACGTTTTGTTTTTCAAATTCGGGGTCGGTTCGAAAATCAAAACTTTTTTGATGATTTTTATTGAATATCTCGGGTAAATACTGTCAGATTTTGAAATGTTATACCTTTTTGAATTTGTAGGGATCCCTACTATAAATCTGCATTCAAACATTTTCAAAATCGATGGGTTAAAAAAAGTGGTTGACCAAAAACCGATTCGTTTGTAAAGTCAACCTTTTTTGATGATTTTTTGGAATATCTCGACCAAATAATGTCCGATTTGGGAATTTTATACCATTTTGGACTCGTAAGGATCAGTACTATCGATTGACATCAAAAAAATAAAAATCTAAATTTTCACCAAAATCAACAAAATGGCAAGGGGTAACATCACGTTTTTTCTCAAATTCGGGGTCGGTTCGAAAATCGAAACTTTTTCGATGATTTTTATTGAATATCTCGGGTAAATACTGTCAGATTTTGAAATGTTATACCTTTTTGAATTCGTAGGGATCCCTACTATAAATCTGCATTCAAACATTTTAAAAATCGATGGGTTAAAAAAAGTGGTTGACCAAAAACCGATTCGTTTGTAAAGTCAATCTTTTTTGATGATTTTTTTGAATATCTCGACCAAATAATGTCCGATTTGGGAATTTTATACCATTTTGGACTCGTAAGGATCAGTACTATCGATTGACATCAAAAAAATAAAAATCTAAATTTTGACCAAAATCAACAAAATGGCAAGGGGTTACATCACGTTTTGTTCTCAAATTCGGGGTCGGTTCGAAAATCAAAACTTTTTCGATGATTTTTATTGAATATCTCGGGTAAATACTGTCAGATTTTGAAATGTTATACCGTTTTGAATTCGTAGGGATCCCTACTATCAATCTGCATTCAAACATTTTAAAAATCGATGGGTTAAAAAAAGTGGTTGACCAAAAACCGATTCGTTTGTAAAGTCAACCTTTTTTGATGATTTTTTGGAATATCTCGACCAAATAATGTCCGATTTGGGAATTTTATACCATTTTGGACTCGTAAGGATCAGTACTATCGATTGACATCAAAAAAATAAAAATCTAAATTTTGACCAAAATCAACAAAATGGCAAGGGGTTACATCACGTTTTGTTTTTCAAATTCGGGGTCGGTTCGAAAATCAAAACTTTTTCGATGATTTTTATTGAATATCTCGGGTAAATACTGTCAGATTTTGAAATGTTATACCGTTTTGAATTCGTAGGGATCCCTACTATAAATCTGCATTCAAACATTTTAAAAATCGATGGGTTAAAAAAAGTGGTTGACCAAAAACCGATTCGTTTGTAAAGTCAACCTTTTTTGATGATTTTTTGGAATATCTCGACCAAATAATGTCCGATTTGGGAATTTTATACCATTTTGGACTCGTAAGGATCAGTACTATCGATTGACATCAAAAAAATAAAAATCTAAATTTTGGCCAAAATCAACAAAATGGCAAGGGGTTACATCACGTTTTTTCTCAAATTCGGGGTCGGTTCGAAAATCAAAACTTTTTCGATGATTTTTATTGAATATCTCGGGTAAATACTGTCAGATTTTGAAATGTTATACCTTTTTGAATTCGTAGGGATCCCTACTATCAATCTGCATTCAAACATTTTAAAAATCGATGGGTTAAAAAAAGTGGTTGACCAAAAACCGATTCGTTTGTAAAGTCAACCTTTTTTGATGATTTTTTGGAATATCTCGACCAAATAATGTCCGATTTGGGAATTTTATACCATTTTGGACTCGTAAGGATCAGTACTATCGATTGGCATCAAAAAAATAAAAATCTAAATTTTGGCCAAAATCAACAAAATGGCAAGGGGTTACATCACGCTTTTTCTCAAATTCGGGGTCGGTTCGAAAATCAAAACTTTTTTGATGATTTTTATTGAATATCTCGGGTAAATACTGTCAGATTTTGAAATGTTATACCTTTTTGAATTCGTAGGGATCCCTACTATCAATCTGCATTCAAACATTTTAAAAATCGATGGGTTAAAAAAAGTGGTTGACCAAAAACCGATTCGTTTGTAAAGTCAACCTTTTTTGATGATTTTTTGGAATATCTCGACCAAATAATGTCCGATTTGGGAATTTTATACCATTTTGGACTCGTAAGGATCAGTACTATCGATTGACATCAAAAAAATAAAAATCTAAATTTTGGCCAAAATCAACAAAATGGCAAGGGGTAACATCACGTTTTTTCTCAAATTCGGGGTCGGTTCGAAAATCAAAACTTTTTTGATGATTTTTATTGAATATCTCGGGTAAATACTGTCAGATTTTGAAATGTTATACCTTTTTGAATTCGTAGGGATCCCTACTATCAATCTGCATTCAAACATTTTAAAAATCGATGGGTTAAAAAAAGTGGTTGACCAAAAACCGATTCGTTTGTAAAGTCAACCTTTTTTGATGATTTTTTTGAATATCTCGACCAAATAATGTCCGATTTGGGAATTTTATACCATTTTGGACTCGCAAGGATCAGTACTATCGATTGACATCAAAAAAATAAAAATCTAAATTTTGACCAAAATCAACAAAATGGCAAGGGGTTACATCACGTTTTTTTTCAAATTCGGGGTCGGTTCCAAAATCAAAACTTTTTTGATGATTTTTATTGAATATCTCGGGTAAATACTGTCAGATTTTGAAATGTTATACCGTTTTGAATTTGTAGGGATCCCTACTATAAATCTGCATTCAAACATTTTAAAAATCGATGGGTTAAAAAAAGTGGTTGACCAAAAACCGATTCGTTTGTAAAGTCAACCTTTTTTGATGATTTTTTGGAATATCTCGTCCAAATAATGCCCGATTTGGGAATTTTATACCATTTTGGACTCGTAAGGATCAGTACTATCGATTGACATCAAAAAAATAAAAATCTAAATTTTGACCAAAATCATCAAAATGGCAAGGGGTAACATCACGTTTTTTCTCAAATTCGGGGTCGGTTCGAAAATCGAAACTTTTTTGATGATTTTGATTGAATATCTTGGGTAAATACTGTCAGATTTTGAAATGTTATACCTTTTTGAATTCGTAGGGATCCCTACTATAAATCTGCATTCAACCATTTCAAAAATCGATGGGTTAAAAAAAGTGGTTGACCAAAAACCGATTCGTTTGTAAAGTCAACCTTTTTTGATGATTTTTTGGAATATCTCGTCCAAATAATGTCCGATTTGGGAATTTTATACCATTTTGGACTCGTAAGGATCAGTACTATCGATTGACATCAAAAAAATAAAAATCTAAATTTTGGCCAAAATCATCAAAATGGCAAGGGGTAACATCACGTTTTTTCTCAAATTCGGGGTCGGTTCGAAAATCGAAACTTTTTTGATGATTTTGATTGAATATCTCGGGTAAATACTGTCAGATTTTGAAATGTTATACCTTTTTGAATTCGTAGGGATCCCTACTATAAATCTGCATTCAAACATTTCAAAAATCGATGGGTTAAAAAAAGTGGTTGACCAAAAACCGATTCGTTTGTAAAGTCAATCTTTTTTGATGATTTTTATGAATATCTCGACCAAATAATGTCCGATTTGGGAATTTTATACCATTTTGGACTCGTAAGGATCAGTACTATCGATTGACATCAAAAAAATAAAAATCTAAATTTTGGCCAAAATCATCAAAATGGCAAGGGGTTACATCACGTTTTTTCTCAAATTCGGGGTCGGTTCGAAAATCAAAACTTTTTTGATGATTTTTATTGAATATCTCGGGTAAATACTGTCAGATTTTGAAATGTTATACCTTTTTGAATTCGTAGGGATCCCTACTATAAATCTGCATTCAAACATTTTAAAAATCGATGGGTTAAAAAAAGTGGTTGACCAAAAACCGATTCGTTTGTAAAGTCAACCTTTTTTGATGATTTTTTGGAATATCTCGACCAAATAATGTCCGATTTGGGAATTTTATACCATTTTGGACTCGTAAGGATCAGTACTATCGATTGACATCAAAAAAATAAAAATCTAAATTTTGGCCAAAATCAACAAAATGGCAAGGGGTTACATCACGTTTTTTCTCAAATTCGGGGTCGGTGCGAAAATCAAAACTTTTTCGATGATTTTTATTGAATATCTCGGGTAAATACTGTCAGATTTTGAAATGTTATACCTTTTTGAATTCGTAGGGATCCCTACTATCAATCTGCATTCAAACATTTCAAAAATCGATGGGTTAAAAAAAGTGGTTGACCAAAAACCGATTCGTTTGTAAAGTCAATCTTTTTTGATGATTTTTATGAATATCTCGGCCAAATAATGTCCGATTTGGGAATTTTATACCATTTTGGACTCGTAAGGATCAGTACTATCGATTGACATCAAAAAAATAAAAATCTAAATTTTGGCCAAAATCAACAAAATGGCAAGGGGTTACATCACGTTTTGTTCTCAAATTCGGGGTCGGTTCCAAAATCAAAACTTTTTTGATGATTTTTATTGAATATCTCGGGTAAATACTGTCAGATTTTGAAATGTTATACCTTTTTGAATTCGTAGGGATCCCTACTATAAATTGGTTGACCAAAAACCGATTCGTTTGTAAAGTCAATCTTTTTTGATGATTTTTTGGAATATCTCGGCCAAATAATGTCCGATTTGGGAATTTTATACCATTTTGGACTCGTAAGGATCAGTACTATCGATTGGCATCAAAAAAATAAAAATCTAAATTTTGACCAAAATCATCAAAATGGCAAGGGGTTACATCACGTTTTGTTCTCAAATTCGGGGTCGGTTCGAAAATCAAAACTTTTTTGATGATTTTTATTGAATATCTCGGGTAAATACTGTCAGATTTTGAAATGTTATACCTTTTTGAATTCGTAGGGATCCCTACTATAAATCTGCATTCAAACATTTCAAAAATCGATGGGTTAAAAAAAGTGGTTGACCAAAAACCGATTCGTTTGTAAAGTCAATCTTTTTTGATGATTTTTTGGAATATCTCGGCCAAATAATGTCCGATTTGGGAATTTTATACCATTTTGGACTCGTAAGGATCAGTACTATCGATTGACATCGAAAAAATAAAAATCTAAATTTTGGCCAAAATCATCAAAATGGCAAGGGGTTACATCACGTTTTTTTTCAAATTCGGGGTCGGTTCGAAAATCAAAACTTTTTTGATGATTTTTATTGAATATCTCGGGTATATACTGTCAGATTTTGAAATGTTATACCTTTTTGAATTCGTAGGGATCCCTACTATAAATCTGCATTCAAACATTTCAAAAATCGATGGGTTAAAAAAAGTGGTTGACCAAAAACCGATTCGTTTGTAAAGTCAACCTTTTTTGATGATTTTTTGGAATATCTCGTCCAAATAATGTCCGATTTGGGAATTTTATACCATTTTGGACTCGTAAGGATCAGTACTATCGATTGACATCAAAAAAATAAAAATCTAAATTTTGACCGAAATCATCAAAATGGCAAGGGGTAACATCACGTTTTTTCTCAAATTCGGGGTCGGTGCGAAAATCGAAACTTTTTTGATGATTTTGATTGAATATCTCGGGTAAATACTGTCAGATTTTGAAATGTTATACCTTTTTGAATTCGTAGGGATCCCTACTATAAATCTGCATTCAACCATTTTAAAAATCGATGGGTTAAAAAAAGTGGTTGACCAAAAACCGATTCGTTTGTAAAGTCAATCTTTTTTGATGATTTTTTGGAATATCTCGGCCAAATAATGTCCGATTTGGGAATTTTATACCATTTTGGACTCGTAAGGATCAGTACTATCGATTGACATCAAAAAAAATAAAAATCTAAATTTTGACCGAAATCATCAAAATGGCAAGGGGTTACATCACGTTTTGTTTCAAATTCGGGGTCGGTTCCAAAATCAAAACTTTTTTGATGATTTTTATTGAATATCTCGGGTAAATACTGTCAAATTTTGAAATGTTATACCTTTTTGAATTTGTAGGGATCCCTACTAAAAATCTGCATTCAAACATTTCAAAAATCGATGGGTTAAAAAAAGTGGTTGACCAAAAACCGATTCGTTTGTAAAGTCAACCTTTTTTGATGATTTTTTGGAATATCTCGTCCAAATAATGTCCGATTTGGGAATTTTATACCATTTTGGACTCGTAAGGATCAGTACTATCGATTGACATCAAAAAAATAAAAATCTAAATTTTGACCTAAATCATCAAAATGGCAAGGGGTAACATCACGTTTTTTCTCAAATTCGGGGTCGGTGCGAAAATCGAAACTTTTTTGATGATTTTGATTGAATATCTTGGGTAAATACTGTCAGATTTTGAAATGTTATACCTTTTTGAATTCGTAGGGATCCCTACTATAAATCTGCATTCAACCATTTCAAAAATCGATGGGTTAAAAAAAGTGGTTGACCAAAAACCGATTCGTTTGTAAAGTCAATCTTTTTTTACGATTTTTATGAATATCTCGGCCAAATAATGTCCGATTTGGGAATTTTATACCATTTTGGACTCGTAAGGATCAGTACTATCGATTGACATCAAAAAAATAAAAATCTAAATTTTGACCGAAATCATCAAAATGGCAAGGGGTTACATCACGTTTTGTTTCAAATTCGGGGTCGGTTCCAAAATCAAAACTTTTTTGATGATTTTTATTGAATATCTCGGGTAAATACTGTCAGA
Organism: Drosophila borealis; assembly: GCA_035045885.1. Classification (NCBI taxonomy): domain Eukaryota; kingdom Metazoa; phylum Arthropoda; class Insecta; order Diptera; family Drosophilidae; genus Drosophila; species Drosophila borealis. The sequence goes on along the minus strand of JAWNOR010000091.1, from coordinate 1,147,457 downwards.
TTTTGAAATGTTATACCGTTTTGAATTTGTAGGGATCCCTACTATAAATCTGCATTCAACCATTTCAAAAATCGATGGGTTAAAAAAAGTGGTTGACCAAAAACCGATTCGTTTGTAAAGTCAATCTTTTTTGATGATTTTTTGGAATATCTCGGCCAAATAATGTCCGATTTGGGAATTTTATACCATTTTGGACTCGTAAGGATCAGTACTATCGATTGACATCAAAAAAATAAAAATCTAAATTTTGACCGAAATCATCAAAATGGCAAGGGGTTACATCACGTTTTGTTTCAAATTCGGGGTCGGTTCCAAAATCAAAACTTTTTTGATGATTTTTATTGAATATCTCGGGTAAATACTGTCAGATTTTGAAATGTTATACCGTTTTGAATTTGTAGGGATCCCTACTATAAATCTGCATTCAAACATTTCAAAAATCGATGGGTTAAAAAAAGTGGTTGACCAAAAACCGATTCGTTTGTAAAGTCAATCTTTTTTGATGATTTTTTGGAATATCTCGGCCAAATAATGTCCGATTTGGGAATTTTATACCATTTTGGACTCGTAAGGATCAGTACTATCGATTGACATCGAAAAAATAAAAATCTAAATTTTGACCGAAATCATCAAAATGGCAAGGGGTTACATCACGTTTTGTTTCAAATTCGGGGTCGGTTCCAAAATCAAAAGTTTTTTGATGATTTTTATTGAATATCTCGGGTATATACTGTCAGATTTTGAAATGTTATACCATTTTGAATTTGTAGGGATCCCTACTATAAATCTGCATTCAAACATTTCAAAAATCGATGGGTTAAAAAAAGTGGTTGACCAAAAACCGATTCGTTTGTAAAGTCAACCTTTTTTGATGATTTTTTGGAATATCTCGTCCAAATAATGTCCGATTTGGGAATTTTATACCATTTTGGACTCGTAAGGATCAGTACTATCGATTGACATCAAAAAAATAAAAATCTAAATTTTGACCGAAATCATCAAAATGGCAAGGGGTAACATCACGTTTTTTCTCAAATTCGGGGTCGGTGCGAAAATCGAAACTTTTTTGATGATTTTGATTGAATATCTTGGGTAAATACTGTCAGATTTTGAAATGTTATACCTTTTTGAATTCGTAGGGATCCCTACTATAAATCTGCATTCAACCATTTTAAAGATCGATGGGTTAAAAAAAGTGGTTGACCAAAAACCGATTCGTTTGTAAAGTCAATCTTTTTTGATGATTTTTTGGAATATCTCGGCCAAATAATGTCCGATTTAGGAATTTTATACCATTTTGGACTCGTAAGGATCAGTACTATCGATTGACATCAAAAAAAATAAAAATCTAAATTTTGACCGAAATCATCAAAATGGCAAGGGGTTACATCACGTTTTGTTTCAAATTCGGGGTCGGTTCCAAAATCAAAACTTTTTTGATGATTTTTATTGAATATCTCGGGTAAATACCGTCAAATTTTGAAATGTTATACCTTTTTGAATTTGTAGGGATCCCTACAAAAAATCTGCATTCAAACATTTCAAAGATCGATGGGTTAAAAAAAGTGGTTGACCAAAAACCGATTCGTTTGTAAAGTCAACCTTTTTTGATGATTTTTTGGAATATCTCGTCCAAATAATGTCCGATTTGGGAATTTTATACCATTTTGGACTCGTAAGGATCAGTACTATCGATTGACATCAAAAAAATAAAAATCTAAATTTTGACCTAAATCATCAAAATGGCAAGGGGTAACATCACGTTTTTTCTCAAATTCGGGGTCGGTGCGAAAATCGAAACTTTTTTGATGATTTTGATTGAATATCTTGGGTAAATACTGTCAGATTTTGAAATGTTATACCTTTTTGAATTCGTAGGGATCCCTACTATAAATCTGCATTCAAACATTTCAAAAATCGATGGATTAAAAAAAGTGGTTGACCAAAAACCGATTCGTTTGTAAAGTCAATCTTTTTTGATAATTTTTTGGAATATCTCGGCCAAATAATGTCCGATTTGGGAATTTTATACCATTTTGGACTCGTAAGGATCAGTACTATCGATTGACATCAAAAAAATAAAAATCTAAATTTTGACCGAAATCATCAAAATGGCAAGGGGTTACATCACGTTTTGTTTCAAATTCGGGGTCGGTTCCAAAATCAAAACTTTTTTGATGATTTTTATTGAATATCTCGGGTAAATACTGTCAGATTTTGAAATGTTATACCTTTTTGAATTCGTAGGGATCCCTACTATAAATCTGCATTCAAACATTTCAAAAATCGATGGATTAAAAAAAGTGGTTGACCAAAAACCGATTCGTTTGTAAAGTCAACCTTTTTTGATGATTTTTTTGAATATCTCGTCCAAATAATGTCCGATTTGGGAATTTTATACCATTTTGGACTCGTAAGGATCAGTACTATCGATTGACATCAAAAAAATAAAAATCTAAATTTTGACCGAAATCATCAAAATGGCAAGGGGTAACATCACGTTTTTTCTCAAATTCGGGGTCGGTTCCAAAATCAAAACTTTTTTGATGATTTTGATTGAATATCTTGGGTAAATACTGTCAGATTTTGAAATGTTATACCTTTTTGAATTCGTAGGGATCCCTACTATAAATCTGCATTCAAACATTTCAAAAATCGATGAATTAAAAAAGTGGTTGACCAAAAACCGATTCGTTTGTAAAGTCAACCTTTTTTGATGATTTTTTGGAATATCTCGTCCAAATAATGCCCGATTTGGGAATTTTATACCATTTTGGACTCGTAAGGATCAGTACTATTGATTGACATCAAAAAAATAAAAATCTAAATTTTGACCGAAATCATCAAAATGGCAAGGGGTAACATCACGTTTTTTCTCAAATTCGGGGTCGGTGCGAAAATCGAAACTTTTTTGATGATTTTGATTGAATATCTTGGGTAAATACTGTCAGATTTTGAAATGTTATACCTTTTTGAATTCGTAGGGATCCCTACTATAAATCTGCATTCAAACATTTCAAAGATCGATGGGTTAAAAAAAGTGGTTGACCAAAAACCGATTCGTTTGTAAAGTCAACCTTTTTTGATGATTTTTTGGAATATCTCGTCCAAATAATGTCCGATTTGGAAATTTTATACCATTTTGGACTCGTAAGGATCAGTACTATCGATTGACATCAAAAACATAAAAATCTAAATTTTGACCGAAATCATCAAAATGGCAAGGGGTTACATCACGTTTTGTTTCAAATTCGGGGTCGGTTCCAAAATCAAAACTTTTTTGATGATTTTTATTGAATATCTCGGGTAAATACTGTCAGATTTTGAAATGTTATACCGTTTTGAATTTGTAGGGATCCCTACTATAAATCTGCATTCAAACATTTTAAAAATCGATGGGTTAAAAAAAGTGATTGACCAAAAACCGATTCGTTTGTAAAGTCAACCTTTTTTGATGATTTTTTGGAATATCTCGTCCAAATAATGTCCGATTTGGGAATTTTATACCATTTTGGACTCGTAAGGATCAGTACTATCGATTGACATCAAAAAAATAAAAATCTAAATTTTGACCGAAATCATCAAAATGGCAAGGGGTAACATCACGTTTTTTCTCAAATTCGGGGTCGGTGCGAAAATCGAAACTTTTTTGATGATTTTGATTGAATATCTCGGGTAAATACTGTCAGATTTTGAAATGTTATACCTTTTTGAATTCGTAGGGATCCCTACTATAAATCTGCATTCAAACATTTCAAAAATCGATGGGTTAAAAAAAAGTGGTTGACCAAAAACCGATTCGTTTGTAAAGTCAATCTTTTTTGATGATTTTTTGGAATATCTCGGCCAAATAATGTCCGATTTGGGAATTTTATACCATTTTGGACTCGTAAGGATCAGTACTATCGATTGACATCAAAAAAATAAAAATCTAAATTTTGACCGAAATCATCAAAATGGCAAGGGGTTACATCACGTTTTGTTTCAAATTCGGGGTCGGTTCCAAAATCAAAACTTTTTTGATGATTTTTATTGAATATCTCGGGTAAATACTGTCAGATTTTGAAATGTTATACCTTTTTGAATTTGTAGGGATCCCTACAAAAAATCTGCATTCAAACATTTCAAAGATCGATGGGTTAAAAAAAGTGGTTGACCAAAAACCGATTCGTTTGTAAAGTCAACCTTTTTTGATGATTTTTGGAATATCTCGTCCAAATAATGTCCGATTTGGGAATTTTATACCATTTTGGACTCGTAAGGATCAGTACTATCGATTGACATCAAAAACATAAAAATCTAAATTTTGACCGAAATCATCAAAATGGCAAGGGGTTACATCACGTTTTGTTTCAAATTCGGGGTCGGTTCCAAAATCAAAACTTTTTTGATGATTTTTATTGAATATCTCGGGTAAATACTGTCAGATTTTGAAATGTTATACCTTTTTGAATTTGTAGGGATCCCTACTATAAATCTGCATTCAAACATTTTAAAGATCGATGGGTTAAAAAAAGTGGTTGACCAAAAACCGATTCGTTTGTAAAGTCGACCTTTTTTGATGATTTTTTGGAATATCTCGGCCAAATAATGTCCGATTTGGGAATTTTATAGCATTTTGGACTCGTAAGGATCAGTACTATCGATTGACATCAAAAAAATAAAAATCTAAATTTTGACCGAAATCATCAAAATGGCAAGGGGTTACATCACGTTTTGTTTCAAATTCGGGGTCGGTTCCAAAATCAAAACTTTTTTGATGATTTTTATTGAATATCTCGGGTAAATACCGTCAAATTTTGAAATGTTATACCTTTTTGAATTTGTAGGGATCCCTACAAAAAAATCTGCATTCAAACATTTCAAAGATCGATGGGTTAAAAAAAGTGGTTGACCAAAAACCGATTCGTTTGTAAAGTCAACCTTTTTTGATGATTTTTTGGAATATCTCGTCCAAATAATGTCCGATTTGGGAATTTTATACCATTTTGGACTCGTAAGGATCAGTACTATCGATTGACATCAAAAACATAAAAATCTAAATTTTGACCGAAATCATCAAAATGGCAAGGGGTTACATCACGTTTTGTTTCAAATTCGGGGTCGGTTCCATAATCAAAACTTTTTTGATGATTTTTATTGAATATCTCGGGTAAATACCGTCAAATTGATTGTATCGATTGACATCAAAAAAATAAAAATCTAAATTTTGGCCAAAATCAACAAAATGGCAAGGGGTTACATCACGTTTTTTCTCAAATTCGGGGTCGGTTCCAAAATCAAAACTTTTTTGATGATTTTTATTGAATATCTCGGGTAAATACTGTCAGATTTTGAAATGTTATACCGTTTTGAATTTGTAGGGATCCCTACTATAAATCTGCATTCAAACATTTTAAAGATCGATGGGTTAAAAAAAGTGGTTGACCAAAAACCGATTCGTTTGTAAAGTCGACCTTTTTTGATGATTTTTTGGAATATCTCGGCCAAATAATGTCCGATTTGGGAATTTTATAGCATTTTGGACTCGTAAGGATCAGTACTATCGATTGACATCAAAAAAATAAAAATCTAAATTTTGACCGAAATCATCAAAATGGCAAGGGGTTACATCACGTTTTGTTTCAAATTCGGGGTCGGTTCCAAAATCAAAACTTTTTTGATGATTTTTATTGAATATCTCGGGTAAATACCGTCAAATTTTGAAATGTTATACCTTTTTGAATTTGTAGGGATCCCTACAAAAAATCTGCATTCAAACATTTCAAAGATCGATGGGTTAAAAAAAGTGGTTGACCAAAAACCGATTCGTTTGTAAAGTCAACCTTTTTTGATGATTTTTTGGAATATCTCGTCCAAATAATGTCCGATTTGGGAATTTTATACCATTTTGGACTCGTAAGGATCAGTACTATCGATTGACATCAAAAACATAAAAATCTAAATTTTGACCGAAATCATCAAAATGGCAAGGGGTTACATCACGTTTTGTTTCAAATTCGGGGTCGGTTCCATAATCAAAACTTTTTTGATGATTTTTATTGAATATCTCGGGTAAATACCGTCAAATTGATTGTATCGATTGACATCAAAAAAATAAAAATCTAAATTTTGGCCAAAATCAACAAAATGGCAAGGGGTAACATCACGTTTTTTCTCAAATTCGGGGTCGGTTCCAAAATCAAAACTTTTTTGATGATTTTTATTGAATATCTCGGGTAAATACTGTCAGATTCTGAAATGTTATACCTTTTTGAATTTGTAGGGATCCCTACTATAAATTTGCATTCAAACATTTCAAAGATCGATGGGTTAAAAAAAGTGGTTGACCAAAAACCGATTCGTTTGTAAAGTCAACCTTTTTTGATGATTTTTTGGAATATCTCGTCCAAATAATGTCCGATTTGGGAATTTTATACCATTTTGGACTCGTTAGGATCAGTTGTATCGATTGACATCAAAAAAATAAAAATCTAAATTTTGACCGAAATCATCAAAATGGCAAGGGGTTACATCACGTTTTTTTTTCAAATTCGGGGTCGGTTCCAAAATCAAAACTTTTTTGATGATCTTTATTGAATATCTCGGGTAAATACTGTCAGATTTTGAAATGTTATACCTTTTTGAATTTGTAGGGATCCCTACTAAAAATCCGCATTCAAACATTTCAAAGATCGATGGGTTAAAAAAAGTGGTTGATCAAAAACCGATTCGTTTGTAAAGTCAACCTTTTTTGATACTTTTTTGGAATATCTCGGCCAAATAATGTCCGATTTGGGAATTTTATACCATTTTGGACTCGTAAGGATCAGTACTATCGATTGACATCAAAAAAATAAAAATCTAAATTTTGACCGAAATCATCAAAATGGCAAGGGGTTACATCACGTTTTGTTTCAAATTCGGGGTCGGTTCCAAAATCAAAACTTTTTTGATGATTTTTATTGAATATCTCGGGTAAATACCGTCAAATTTTGAAATGTTATACCTTTTTGAATTTGTAGGGATCCCTACAAAAAATCTGCATTCAAACATTTCAAAGATCGATGGGTTAAAAAAAGTGGTTGACCAAAAACCGATTCGTTTGTAAAGTCAACCTTTTTTGATGATTTTTTGGAATATCTCGTCCAAATAATGTCCGATTTGGGAATTTTATACCATTTTGGACTCGTAAGGATCAGTACTATCGATTGACATCAAAAACATAAAAATCTAAATTTTGACCGAAATCATCAAAATGGCAAGGGGTTACATCACGTTTTGTTTCAAATTCGGGGTCGGTTCCATAATCAAAACTTTTTTGATGATTTTTATTGAATATCTCGGGTAAATACCGTCAAATTGATTGTATCGATTGACATCAAAAAAATAAAAATCTAAATTTTGGCAAAAATCAACAAAATGGCAAGGGGTAACATCACGTTTTTTCTCAAATTCGGGGTCGGTTCCAAAATCAAAACTTTTTTGATGATTTTTATTGAATATCTCGGGTAAATACTGTCAGATTTTGAAATGTTATACCGTTTTGAATTTGTAGGGATCCCTACTATAAATCTGCATTCAAACATTTTAAAGATCGATGGGTTAAAAAAAGTGGTTGACCAAAAACCGATTCGTTTGTAAAGTCGACCTTTTTTGATGATTTTTTGGAATATCTCGGCCAAATAATGTCCGATTTGGGAATTTTATAGCATTTTGGACTCGTAAGGATCAGTACTATCGATTGACATCAAAAAAATAAAAATCTAAATTTTGACCGAAATCATCAAAATGGCAAGGGGTTACATCACGTTTTGTTTCAAATTCGGGGTCGGTTCCAAAATCAAAAGTTTTTTGATGATTTTTATTGAATATCTCGGGTAAATACCGTCAAATTTTGAAATGTTATACCTTTTTGAATTTGTAGGGATCCCTACAAAAAATCTGCATTCAAACATTTCAAAGATCGATGGGTTAAAAAAAGTGGTTGACCAAAAACCGATTCGTTTGTAAAGTCAACCTTTTTTGATGATTTTTTGGAATATCTCGTCCAAATAATGTCCGATTTGGGAATTTTATACCATTTTGGACTCGTAAGGATCAGTACTATCGATTGACATCAAAAAAATAAAAATCTAAATTTTGGCCAAAATCAACAAAATGGCAAGGGGTAACATCACGTTTTTTCTCAAATTCGGGGTCGGTGCGAAAATCGAAACTTTTTTGATGATTTTGATTGAATATCTTGGGTAAATACTGTCAGATTTTGAAATGTTATACCTTTTTGAATTCGTAGGGATCCCTACTATAAATCTGCATTCAAACATTTCAAAAATCGATGGGTTAAAAAAAGTGGTTGACCAAAAACCGATTCGTTTGTAAAGTCAATCTCTTTTGATGATTTTTTGGAATATCTAGGCCAAATAATGTCCGATTTGGGAATTTTATACCATTTTGGACTCGTAAGGATCAGTAGTATCGATTGACATCAAAAAAATAAAAATCTAAATTTTGACCGAAATCATCAAAATGGCAAGGGGTTACATCACGTTTTTTTTTTCAAATTCGGGGTCGGTTCCAAAATCAAAACTTTTTTGATGATCTTTATTGAATATCTCGGGTAAATACTGTCAGATTTTGAAATGTTATACCTTTTTGAATTTGTAGGGATCCCTACTAAAAATCCGCATTCAAACATTTCAAAGATCGATGGGTTAAAAAAAGTGGTTGATCAAAAACCGATTCGTTTGTAAAGTCAACCTTTTTTGATACTTTTTTGGAATATCTCGGCCAAATAATGTCCGATTTGGGAATTTTATACCATTTTGGACTCGTAAGGATCAGTACTATCGATTGACATCAAAAAAATAAAAATCTAAATTTTGACCGAAATCATCAAAATGGCAAGGGGTTACATCACGTTTTGTTTCAAATTCGGGGTCGGTTCCAAAATCAAAATACCGTCAAATTTTGAAATGTTATACCTTTTTGAATTTGTAGGGATCCCTACAAAAAATCTGCATTCAAACATTTCAAAGATCGATGGGTTAAAAAAAGTGGTTGACCAAAAACCGATTCGTTTGTAAAGTCAACCTTTTTTGATGATTTTTTGGAATATCTCGTCCAAATAATGTCCGATTTGGGAATTTTATACCATTTTGGACTCGTAAGGATCAGTACTATCGATTGACATCAAAAACATAAAAATCTAAATTTTGACCGAAATCATCAAAATGGCAAGGGGTTACATCACGTTTTGTTTCAAATTCGGGGTCGGTTCCATAATCAAAATACCGTCAAATTTTGAAATGTTATACCTTTTTGAATTTGTAGGGATCCCTACAAAAAATCTGCATTCAAACATTTCAAAGATCGATGGGTTAAAAAAAGTGGTTGACCAAAAACCGATTCGTTTGTAAAGTCAACCTTTTTTGATGATTTTTTGGAATATCTCGTCCAAATAATGTCCGATTTGGGAATTTTATACCATTTTGGACTCGTAAGGATCAGTACTATCGATTGACATCAAAAAAATAAAAATCTAAATTTTGGCCAAAATCAACAAAATGGCAAGGGGTAACATCACGTTTTTTCTCAAATTCGGGGTCGGTGCGAAAATCGAAACTTTTTTGATGATTTTGATTGAATATCTTGGGTAAATACTGTCAGATTTTGAAATGTTATACCTTTTTGAATTCGTAGGGATCCCTACTATAAATCTGCATTCAAACATTTCAAAAATCGATGGGTTAAAAAAAGTGGTTGACCAAAAACCGATTCGTTTGTAAAGTCAATCTCTTTTGATGATTTTTTGGAATATCTAGGCCAAATAATGTCCGATTTGGGAATTTTATACCATTTTGGACTCGTAAGGATCAGTAGTATCGATTGACATCAAAAAAATGAAAATCTAAATTTTGACCGAAATCATCAAAATGGCAAGGGGTTACATCACGTTTTTTTTTTCAAATTCGGGGTCGGTTCCAAAATCAAAACTTTTTTGATGATCTTTATTGAATATCTCGGGTAAATACTGTCAGATTTTGAAATGTTATACCTTTTTGAATTTGTAGGGATCCCTACTAAAAATCCGCATTCAAACATTTCAAAGATCGATGGGTTAAAAAAAGTGGTTGACCAAAAACCGATTCGTTTGTAAAGTCAATCTCTTTTGATGATTTTTTGGAATATCTAGGCCAAATAATGTCCGATTTGGGAATTTTATACCATTTTGGACTCGTAAGGATCAGTACTATCGATTGACATAAAAAAATGAAAATCTAAATTTTGGCCAAAATCAACAAAATGGCAAGGGGTAACATCACGTTTTTTCTCAAATTCGGGGTCGGTGCGAAAATCGAAACTTTTTTGATGATTTTGATTGAATATCTTGGGTAAATACTGTCAGATTTTGAAATGTTATACCTTTTTGAATTTGTAGGGATCCCTACTAAAAATCTGCATTCAAACATTTCAAAAATCGATGGGTTAAAAAAAGTGGTTGACCAAAAACCGATTCGTTTGTAAAGTCAACCTTTTTTGATGATTTTTTGGAATATCTCGGCCAAATAATGTCCGATTTGGGAATTTTATACCATTTTGGACTCGTAAGGATCAGTACTAACGATTGACATAAAAAAAATGAAATTCTAAATTTTGGCCAAAATCAACAAAATGGCAAGGGGTAACATCACGTTTTTTCTCAAATTCGGGGTCGGTGCGAAAATCGAAACTTTTTTGATGATTTTGATTGAATATCTTGGGTAAATACTGTCAGATTTTGAAATGTTATACCTTTTTGAATTTGTAGGGATCCCTACTATAAATCTGCATTCAAACATTTCAAAAATCGATGGGTTAAAAAAAGTGGTTGACCAAAAACCGATTCGTTTGTAAAGTCAATCTCTTTTGATGATTTTTTGGAATATCTAGGCCAAATAATGTCCGATTTGGGAATTTTATACCATTTTGGACTCGTAAGGATCAGTAGTATCGATTGACATCAAAAAAATGAAAATCTAAATTTTGACCGAAATCAACAAAATGGCAAGGGGTTACATCACGTTTTTTCTCAAATTCGGGGTCGGTGCGAAAATCGAAACTTTTTTGATGATTTTGATTGAATATCTTGGGTAAATACTGTCAGATTTTGAAATGTTATACCTTTTTGAATTCGTAGGGATCCCTACTATAAATCTGCATTCAAACATTTCAAAAATCGATGGGTTAAAAAAAGTGGTTGACCAAAAACCGATTCGTTTGTAAAGTCAATCTCTTTTGATGATTTTTTGGAATATCTAGGCCAAATAATGTCCGATTTGGGAATTTTATACCATTTTGGACTCGTAAGGATCAGTAGTATCGATTGACATCAAAAAAATGAAAATCTAAATTTTGACCGAAATCATCAAAATGGCAAGGGGTTACATCACGTTTTTTTTTTCAATTCGGGGTCGGTTCCAAAATCAAAACTTTTTTGATGATCTTTATTGAATATCTCGGGTAAATACTGTCAGATTTTGAAATGTTATACCTTTTTGAATTTGTAGGGATCCCTACTAAAAATCCGCATTCAAACATTTCAAAGATCGATGGGTTAAAAAAAGTGGTTGACCAAAAACCGATTCGTTTGTAAAGTCAACCTTTTTTGATGATTTTTTGGAATATCTAGGCCAAATAATGTCCGATTTGGGAATTTTATACCATTTTGGACTCGTAAGGACCAGTACTAACGATTGACATCAAAAAAATGAAAATCTAAATTTTGGCCAAAATCAACAAAATGGCAAGGGGTAACATCACGTTTTTTCTCAAATTCGGGGTCGGTGCGAAAATCGAAACTTTTTTGATGATTTTGATTGAATATCTTGGGTAAATACTGTCAGATTTTGAAATGTTATACCTTTTTGAATTCGTAGGGATCCCTACTATAAATCTGCATTCAAACATTTCAAAAATCGATGGGTTAAAAAAAGTGGTTGACCAAAAACCGATTCGTTTGTAAAGTCAATCTCTTTTGATGATTTTTTGGAATATCTTGGCCAAATAATGTCCGATTTGGGAATTTTATACCATTTTGGACTCGTAAAGATCAGTACTATCGATTGACATCAAAAAAATGAAAATCTAAATTTTGACCGAAATCATCAAAATGGCAAGGGGTTACGTTCACGTTTTTTTTTCAAATTTGGGGTCGGTTCCAAAATCAAAACTTTTTTGATGATTTTTATTGAATATCTCGGGTAAATACCTTCAGATTTTGAAATGTTATACCTTTTTGAATTTGTAGGGATCCCTACTAAAAATCTGCATTCAAACATTTCAAAGATCGATAGGTTAAAAAAAGTGGTTGACCAAAAACCGATTCGTTTGTAAAGTCAACCTTTTTTGATGATTTTTTGGAATATCTCGTCCAAATAATGTCCGATTTGGGAATTTTATACCATTTTGGACTCGTAAGGATCAGTACTATCGATTGACATAAAAAAAATGAAAATCTAAATTTTGGCCAAAATCAACAAAATGGCAAGGGGTTACATCACGTTTTTTCTCAAATTCGGGGTCGGTGCGAAAATCGAAACTTTTTTGATGATTTTGATTGAATATCTTGGGTAAATACTGTCAGATTTTGAAATGTTATACCTTTTTGAATTCGTAGGGATCCCTACTATAAATCTGCATTCAAACATTTCAAAAATCGATGGGTTAAAAAAAGTGGTTGACCAAAAACCGATTCGTTTGTAAAGTCAATCTCTTTTGATGATTTTTTGGAATATCTCGGCCAAATAATGTCCGATTTGGGAATTTTGTACCATTTTGGACTCGTAAGGATCAGTACTATCGATTGGCATCAAAAAAATGAAAATCTAAATTTTGGCCAAAATCAACAAAATGGCAAGGGGTTACATCACGTTTTTTCTCAAATTCGGGGTCGGTGCGAAAATCGAAACTTTTTTGATGATTTTGATTGAATATCTTGGGTAAATACTGTCAGATTTTGAAATGTTATACCTTTTTGAATTCGTAGGGATTTGTAGGGATCCCTACTAAAAATCTGCATTCAAACATTTCAAAGATCGATGGGTTAAAAAAAGTGGTTGACCAAAAACCGATTCGTTTGTAAAGTCAATCTCTTTTGATGATTTTTTGGAATATCTAGGCCAAATAATGTCCGATTTGGGAATTTTATACCAGTTTGGACTCGTAAGGATCAGTACTATCGATTGACATAAAAAAAATGAAAATCTAAATTTTGGCCAAAATCAACAAAATGGCAAGGGGTAACATCACGTTTTTTCTCAAATTCGGGGTCGGTGCGAAAATCGAAATTTTTTTGATGATTTTGATTGAATATCTTGGGTAAATACTGTCAGATTTTGAAATGTTATACCTTTTTGAATTCGTAAGGATTTGTAGGGATCCCTACTATAAATCTGCATTCAAACATTTCAAAAATCGATGGGTTAAAAAAAGTGGTTGACCAAAAACCGATTCGTTTGTAAAGTCAATCTCTTTTGATGATTTTTTGGAATATCTAGGCCAAATAATGTCCGATTTGGGAATTTTATACCATTTTGGACTCGTAAGGATCAGTAGTATCGATTGACATCAAAAAAATGAAAATCTAAATTTTGACCAAAATCATCAAAATGGCAAGGGGTTACATCACGTTTTTTTTTTTCAATTCGGGGTCGGTTCCAAAATCAAAACTTTTTTGATGATCTTTATTGAATATCTCGGGTAAATACTGTCAGATTTTGAAATGTTATCCCTTTTTGAATTTGTAGGGATCCCTACTAAAAATCTGCATTCAAACATTTCAAAGATCGATGGGTTAAAAAAAGTGGTTGACCAAAAACCGATTCGTTTGTAAAGTCAATCTCTTTTGATGATTTTTTGGAATATCTAGGCCAAATAATGTCCGATTTGGGAATTTTATACCATTTTGGACTCGTAAGGATCAGTACTATCGATTGACATAAAAAAAATGAAAATCTAAATTTTGGCCAAAATCAACAAAATGGCAAGGGGTAACATCACGTTTTTTCTCAAATTCGGGGTCGGTGCGAAAATCGAAACTTTTTTGATGATTTTGATTGAATATCTTGGGTAAATACTGTCAGATTTTGAAATGTTATACCTTTTTGAATTTGTAGGGATCCCTACTAAAAATCTGCATTCAAACATTTCAAAAATCGATGGGTTAAAAAAAGTGGTTGACCAAAAACCGATTCGTTTGTAAAGTCAACCTTTTTTGATGATTTTTTGGAATATCTCGGCCAAATAATGTCCGATTTGGGAATTTTATACCATTTTGGACTCGTAAGGATCAGTACTAACGATTGACATCAAAATAATGAAATTCTAAATTTTGGCCAAAATCAACAAAATGGCAAGGGGTAACATCACGTTTTTTCTCAAATTCGGGGTCGGTGCGAAAATCGAAACTTTTTTGATGATTTTGATTGAATATCTTGGGTAAATACTGTCAGATTTTGAAATGTTATACCTTTTTGAATTCGTAGGGATCCCTACTATAAATCTGCATTCAAACATTTCAAAAATCGATGGGTTAAAAAAAGTGGTTGACCAAAAACCGATTCGTTTGTAAAGTCAATCTCTTTTGATGATTTTTTGGAATATCTAGGCCAAATAATGTCCGATTTGGGAATTTTATACCATTTTGGACTCGTAAGGATCAGTAGTATCGATTGACATCAAAAAAATAAAAATCTAAATTTTGACCGAAATCATCAAAATGGCAAGGGGTTACATCACGTTTTTTTTCAAATTTGGGGTCGGTTCCAAATTCAAAACTTTTTTGATGATTTTTATTGAATATCTCGGGTAAATACCTTCAGATTTTGAAATGTTATACCTTTTTGAATTTGTAGGGATCCCTACTAAAAATCTGCATTCAAACATTTCAAAGATCGATAGGTTAAAAAAAGTGGTTGACCAAAAACCGATTCGTTTGTAAAGTCAACCTTTTTTGATGATTTTTTGGAATATCTCGTCCAAATAATGTCCGATTTGGGAATTTTATACCATTTTGGACTCGTAAGGATCAGTACTATCGATTGACATCAAAAAAATAAAAATCTAAATTTTGACCGAAATCATCAAAATGGCAAGGGGTTACATCACGTTTTTTTTCAAATTCGGGGTCGGTTCGAAAATCAAAACTTTTTTGATTAATTTTATTGAATATCTCGAGTAAATACTGTCAGATTTTGAAATGTTATACCTTTTTGAATTTTTAGGGATCCCTACTATAAATCTGCATTCAAACATTTCAAAAATCGATGGGTTAAAAAAAGTGGTTGACCAAAAACCGATTCGTTTGTAAAGTCAACCTTTTTTGATGATTTTTTGGAATATCTCGTCCAAATAATGTCCGATTTGGGAATTTTATACCATTTTGGACTCGTAAGGATCAGTACTATCGATTGACATCAAAAAAATAAAAATCTAAATTTTGACCGAAATCATCAAAATGGCAAGGGGTTACATCACGTTTTTTTTCAAATTCGGGGTCGGTTCCAAAATCAAAACTTGTTTGATGATTTTTATTGAATATCTCGGGTAAATACCTTCAGATTTTGAAATGTTATACCTTTTTGAATTTGAAGGGATCCCTACTAAAAATCTGCATTCAAACATTTCAAAGATCGATGGGTTAAAAAAAGTGGTTGACCAAAAACCGATTCGTTTGTAAAGTCATCCTTTTTTGATGATTTTTTGGAATATCTCGTCCAAATAATGTCCGATTTGGGAATTTTATACCATTTTGGACTCGTAAGGATCAGTACTATCGATTGACATCAAAAAAATAAAAATCTAAATTTTGACCGAAATCATCAAAATGGCAAGGGGTTACATCACGTTTTTTTTCAAATTCGGGGTCGGTTCCAAAATCAAAACTTTTTTGATTAATTTTATTGAATATCTCGGGTAAATACTGTCAGATTTTGAAATGTTATACCTTTTTGAATTTGTAGGGATCCCTACTATAAATCTGCATTCAAACATTTCAAAAATCGATGGGTTAAAAAAAGTGGTTGACCAAAAACCGATTCGTTTGTAAAGTCAATCTCTTTTGATGATTTTTTGGAATATCTCGGCCAAATAATGTCCGATTTGGGAATTTTATACCATTTTGGACTCGTAAGGATCAGTACTATCGATTGGCATCAAAAAAATGAAAATCTAAATTTTGACCGAAATCATCAAAATGGCAAGGGGTAACATCACGGTTTTTCTCAAATTCGGGGTCGGTTCCAAAATCAAAACTTTTTTGATGATCTTTATTGAATATCTCGGGTAAATGCTGTCAGATTTTGAAATGTTATACCTATTTGAATTTGTAGGGATCCCTACTAAAAATCTGCATTCAAACATTTTAAAGATCGATGGGTTAAAAAAAGTGGTTGACCAAAAACCGATTCGTTTGTAAAGTCAACCTTTTTTGATGATTTTTTGGAATATCTCGTCCAAATAATGTCCGATTTGGGAATTTTATACCATTTTGGACTCGTAAGGATCAGTACTATCGATTGACATCAAAAAAATAAAAATCTAAATTTTGACCGAAATCATCAAAATGGCAAGGGGTTACATCACGTTTTTTCTCAAATTCGGGGTCGGTGCGAAAATCGAAACTTTTTTGATGATTTTGATTGAATATCTTGGGTAAATACTGTCAGATTTTGAAATGTTATACCTTTTTGAATTCGTAGGGATCCCTACTATAAATCTGCATTCAAGCATTTCAAAAATCGATAGGTTAAAAAAAATGGTTGACCAAAAACCGATTCGTCTGTAAAGTCAATCTCTTTTGATGATTTTTTGGAATATCTCGGCCAAATAATGTCCGATTTGGGAATTTTATACCATTTTGGACTCGTAAGGATCAGTACTATCGATAGACATCAAAAAAATAAAAATCTAAATTTTGACCGAAATCATCAAAATGGCAAGGGGTTACATCACGTTTTTTTTCAAATTCGGGGTCGGTTCCAAAATCAAAACTTTTTTGATGATTTTTATTGAATATCTCGGGTAAATACTGTCAGATTTTGAAATGTTATACCTTTTTGAATTTGTAGGGATCCCTACTATAAATCTGCCAAATAATGTCCGACTTGGGAATTTTATACCATTTTGGACTCGTAAGGATCAGTACTATCGATTGGCATCAAAAAAATGAAAATCTAAATTTTGGCCAAAATCAACAAAATGGCAAGGGGTAACATCACGTTTTTTTTCAAATTCGGGGTCGGTTCCAAAATCAAAACTTTTTTGATGATCTTTATTGAATATCTTGGGTAAATACTGTCAGATTTTGAAATGTTATACCTTTTTGAATTCGTAGGGATCCCTACTATAAATCTGCATTCAAACATTTCAAAAATCGGTGGGTTAAAAAAAGTGGTTGACCAAAAACCGATTCGTTTGTAAAGTCAACCTTTTTTGATGATTTTTTGGAATATCTCGTCCAAATAATGTCCGATTTGGGAATTTTATACCATTTTGGACTCGTAAGGATCAGTACTATCGATTGACATCAAAAAAATAAAAACCTGAATTTTGACCGAAATCATCAAAATGGCAAGGGGTTACATCACGTTTTTTTTCAAATTCGGGGTCGGTTCCAAAATCAAAACTTTTTTGATGATCTTTATTGAATATCTCGGGTAAATACTGTCAGATTTTGAAATGTTATACCTTTTTGAATTTGTAGGGATCCCTACTATAAATCTGCATTCAAACATTTCAAAGATCGATGGGTTAAAAAAAGTGGTTGACCAAAAACCGATTCGTTTGTAAAGTCAACCTTTTTTGATGATTTTTTGGAATATCTCGTCCAAATAATGTCCGATTTGGGAATTTTATACCATTTTGGACTCGTAAGGATCAGTACTATCGATTGACATCAAAAAAATAAAAACCTGAATTTTGACCGAAATCATCAAAATGGCAAGGGGTTACATCACGTTTTTTTTTTCAAATTTGTGGTCGGTTCCAAAATCAAAACTTTTTTGATGATTTTTTATTTATTTATTTTATTTATTTATTTATTTATATGTGGTCGACAAAACGAGTGTCTTCCAATTATTCAACACATTATAAATACAATTAGAAAAATTAAATGCTAAAAGCCTAGATAGAGAACACAAATTTCAAATAGCATCACCGACCGATGGAGGTGTTTTATTTGCCAGTCCGGCCAGCTGTGCCCCTTTTCACAGCTAATTTTGTCAGTGACGCTATTAGAGCCTACATCTAAAAAGAAGGGTGTAAGTAGGAAAAAGTGTTCTTACGTAAAATTAAAAATAATGGTAATTTGCTATATTATTTAAGAATATAGCATAAATAGGAGAAAAGAAAGGAGGAAGATTGTTAATAAAGTATAGAACTGTATGCTAGATATGCAGAGTGTTAATTAGATAGAATAAAGAGATAGTATTGGGAGTAATGGGAAATCACCGACCCGGTGGGGGAAAATTTTCAGCCAGCCCGGCTAGCCATGCCTCTGCTCATAGCTGGGAATGGTCAGTGACTTCCCGAAGGTATCCTGAAAGCAACGATTTTATTAGGGGTAGAGAAAGTTCGGTAGAGAAAACGTGATGCAAACTATTGTAATTTTTACATAGCACGCGAAAAGAATTGTGCATAGCGTAGTCTGTTGTGCACGTCGATAGGAATAAGGGGCGGTAATTTCTGGTTGGTCTAGCCGGAACAGAAAATTGAAGACGCCCTAACAGAAAAGGAGAATCGATATCGCCAATAACCAACTTATGTAGAAAGACAACACCGAGAATTGTCCTACGGTTGGTTAACGACGGAAGATTAAGAAGAAGCAGCCTGCTGGAATAGGATGGCAACCGAAGATTAGGGTCCCAATTTAAACCTCGTAAGGCAAAAAGCAGAAATTGCTTCTGAACAGATTCAATACGATCCTGGCTATTGTTATACTGCGGAGACCAGATGCAAGAGCAGTATTCAAGGATAGGGCGAACAAGAGAGATGTACAGAAGTTTCGTTATAAAAGGATCGTTAAACTCTTTAGACCATCGTTTAATGAAACCAAGTACACCTTTTGCCTCATTAACGATGGTATCTATGTGAAGATTGAAACAGAGTTTAGAATCAAAAAGAACGCCTAGATCCTTAACTGTTAGTATACGTTGCAATGGGGTATTGTCGATGGTATAACTGACAAGATAAGGTGTAGTACGATTAAATGTCATAAACATACACTTTGAACAATTCAGATGCAATTGATTGGCCGAGCACCAAAGTTGCATAGCGTTCAAATCGTCTTGAAGACGAGAATAATGTAGGGGATTGGTGTATAATAGAATAAGTTTCACGTCGCCCGCATACATGAGTACTCGGGCATGGGATATAACAGAGGGAAGATCATTTATAAAAAGAGTAAAGAGTAAAGGTCCAAGATGACTACCTTGAGGAACACCAGAAGTAACGTGAACCTGTTTAGAGGTAGTCAGCCTCAGCATTACTCTTTGGGTCCTACCTTTTAAATAAGAACTAATCCAAAGCAAAAGAGACGGAGGAAACCCTATTCGGTCAAGTTTAAAAAGTAAAATGTCATGGTGCACGGAGTCAAACGCCTTACTGAAGTCAGTGTATATGACATCAGTTTGCATTTTCGAAAGGAAAGCATCATTTACCAAGGAAGTAAATTCTAGCAGATTGGTCGTTGTTGACCGATTCTTTACGAATCCATGTTGAACAGGGGAAACAACTGATTTGCAGAAATGCTGCAAATTCGAAGTGATTATTTTTTCAAATAATTTAGGAATCGCGGACAGTTTTGCAATGCCCCTGTAATTTAGTATATCAGACTTTCCACCTTTCTTGTGGAGAGGAATGATATAAGATTCTTTCCAAAGAGATGGAAAGACAGAAGATTCAAGGGATAGATTAAAAAGCTTTAGCAATGGATAAACAAGGGAAGAACTACACTCCTTGAGTAGACAACTAGGGATATTGTCAGGCCCAGGAGAGAAAGAAGATTTTAAAGAATTTATAGCTAAAAGGAGAGAGGAATGGGAAATAACAGGGGGAGGTATAGAACTAGAGGAAGTAATAGTATAAGGGTAAGAATTATTATTAGGACAGACTGAAGAGTAAGTTGATTGAAAAAAATTAGCAAATAGGTTAGCAGAATCAGAGTCATTGCTAGCTTTATCCATCCCGAGTGAAAAAGAAGATGGCAAACTTGAGGATTTACGCTTCGAGTTTACAAAATTGTAAAACTGTCTTGGATTCAGGGCAAATTGCATTTTGCAACGAGTTAGATAATTCTCATAGCATTGAGAATTCAGAAGAAAGAAGTTCGACTTGGCTATGGAATATTTAGCCAAGTCAGTACACGAACCAGACTTTTTAAACTTTTTAAAATATTTGGATTTTATATTTTTTAGATTCGTTAATCTGGGACTAAACCAAGGTGGGTTTGGAGAGGTAGTCGAAGGAATTGACTTGGGAATACACATATCTAAGAGGGAGTTTAGGGTGTTATAAAAAAAGTTAATAGCAGTATTCATGTCAACCGAGTCATATAAGAAAGACCAATCGGTTGCATAAATAAGCTGATTCAGCAATGAATAATTTCCCTTGCGAAAGCAACGGCGGGGCTTATTGGCTGATGAGCACGAAATGAGAGGATTACAATTGAACATTGCAACCTCTAAAGTAGGATGATATACATCCTCAGGAAGAGATAAAGGAGGGGACCTACTGATTTTATTGAATATCTCGGGTAAATACTGTCAGATTTTGAAATGTTATACCTTTTTGAATTCGTAGGGATCCCTACTATAAATCTGCATTTAAACATTTCAAAAATCGATGGGTTAAAAAAAGTGGTTGACCAAAAACCGATTCGTTTGTAAAGTCAATCTCTTTTGATGATTTTTTGGAATATCTCGGCCAAATAATGTCCGATTTGGGAATTTTATACCATTTTGGACTCGTAAGGATCAGTAGTATAAATCTGCATTTAAACTTTTCAAAAATCGATGGGTTAAAAAAAGTGGCTGACCAAAAACCGATTCGTTTGTAAAGTCAATCTCTTTTGATGATTTTTTGGAATATCTCGGCCAAATAATGTCCGATTTGGGAATTTTATACCATTTTGGACTCGTAAGGATCAGTACTATCGATTGACATCAAAAAAATGAAAATCTAAATTTTGACCGAAATCATCAAAATGGCAAGGGGTTACATCACGTTTTGTTTCAAATTCGGGGTCGGTTCGAAAATCAAAACTTTTTTGATGATCTTTATTGAATATCTCGGGTAAATACTGTCAGATTTTGAAATGTTATACCTTTTTGAATTCGTAGGGATCCCTACTATAAATCTGCATTCAAACATTTCAAAAATCGATGGGTTAAAAAAAGTGGTTTACCAAAAACCGATTCGTTTGTAAAGTCAACCTTTTTTGATGATTTTTTGGAATATCTCGTCCAAATAATGTCAGATTTGCGAATTTTATACCATTTTGGACTCGTAAGGATCAGTACTATCGATTGACATCAAAAAAATAAAAATCTAAATTTTGACCGAAATCATCAAAATGGCAAGGGGTTACATCACGTTTTTTCTCAAATTCGGGGTCGGTTCGAAAATCAAATCTTTTTTGTTGATTTTTATTGAATATCTTGGGTAAATATTGTCTGATTTTAAAATGTTATACCTTTTTGAATTCGTACGGATCCCTTCTATCACCACAAAAATCGATGCGTTAAAAAAAGTTATGGACTAAAAATCGATTGGTTTGCAATGTCAATATTGGACTCGTTAGGTTCAGTACTATCGATTGGCATCTTCCGCAAATTAACAAAGCCATAACTTGGTCGGATCCTAGCGGATCCTGACAAGTCCTGTTTCAAATAAGCCTTAAGAAGAAGGACCATGAACTTTCTAAAGGACAACAAAATCGTCTTTGTCGTTTCTGATATATACCCATTTTTTGTCAAAAGGACATTTGTTCATTAGCCATTACTCAGCCAAATCCTTTAGGATGTCGGAAGGATATACATTTTTAAGCTCGTGGTGAGCAGTACTATAGATTGGCATTTAAAGATTTCCTGATTTCGAACAAAAATTTCATCGAAATTCTGCCTAGGGGGTTAGTCGCAAAATAAGCTAAAATCGAAAAATTCCGGGCTAACTTTGTCATTTGAAGGACTATCGGGATGTCATCTGGCCAGCAGGTAGTCGTCACCCTCCCATTGAAGAATTTACATCCCAAGGGATGAAAGTCCTTCAGACGAAAAAGTTGTAAGGTCGATTTTGTTTGAAGAAAATAAGCCATAACTCGACTATATCCTTGCGTGTCCTGGCTAGTCATATGTCAAAATAATTGTGTTGACCAGGACTACCAACTGGCCAAGTTCCATTAAGATCGTTCTTGTAGCTTTGGAGATATTTAAGGATTTGTGTTTTCGGGCCAATTACGTGAGTTGCGGGACAGAAATGGTACAAGTCAAATTTCGAGTCATATGATTCTTAGATGACCCCATATTTGTATGATGCAGATCGATGCAGGGGGTCTATACGATCCTAACGCACCATGTCCTTTGAAAATCTGCAAGGACATGCCCGAGTTATAGCCTATTTTCCATATATAAAATGCTTTTATATATATTTATTTACTTGTTTAATTTAAATTTGTTTTTATCTTTTCAGACTGACAAATTAAGGACTACAATGAGCTCTAAGGACCTCCACGACTGATAAACCAAATTTTTCAAAGATCGGTCTTTAATTAAGCCAGATATAGCTATTTTAAGTTCATATATGCAAAAATTATAATTTATGCTCGAGCTCGTGGAGGTCCTTAGAGCTCATTGTAGTCCTTAATTTGTCAGTCTGAAAAGATAAAAACAAATTTAAATTAAACAAGTAAATAAATATATATAAAAGCATTTTATATATGGAAAATAGGCTATAACTCGGGCATGTCCTTGCAGATTTTCAAAGGACATGGTGCGTTAGGATCGTATAGACCCCCTGCATCGATCTGCATCATACAAATATGGGGTCATCTAAGAATCATATGACTCGAAATTTGACTTGTACCATTTCTGTCCCGCAACTCACGTAATTGGCCCGAAAACACAAATCCTTAAATATCTCCAAAGCTACAAGAACGATCTTAATGGAACTTGGCCAGTTGGTAGTCCTGGTCAACACAATTATTTTGACATATGACTAGCCAGGACACGCAAGGATATAGTCGAGTTATGGCTTATTTTCTTCAAACAAAATCGACCTTACAACTTTTTCGTCTGAAGGACTTTCATCCCTTGGGATGTAAATTCTTCAATGGGAGGGTGACGACTTCCTGCTGGCCAGATGACATCCCGATAGTCCTTCAAATGACAAAGTTAGCCCGGAATTTTTCGATTTTAGCTTATTTTGCGACTAACCCCCTAGGCAGAATTTCGATGAAATTTTTGTTCGAAATCAGGAAATCTTTAAATGCCAATCTATAGTACTGCTCACCACGAGCTTAAAAAGGTATATCCTTCCGACATCCTAAAGGATTTGGCTGAGTAATGGCTAATTAACAAATGTCCTTTTGACAAAAAATGGGTATATATCAGAAACGACAAAGACGATTTTGTTGTCCTTTAGAAAGTTCATGGTCCTTCTTCTTAAGGCTTATTTGAAACAGGACTTGTCAGGATCCGCTAGGATCCGACCAAGTTATGGCTTTGTTAATTTGCGGAAGATGCCAATCGATAGTACTGAACCTAACGAGTCCAATATTGACATTGCAAACCAATCGATTTTTAGTCCATAACTTTTTTTAACGCATCGATTTTTGTGGTGAGAGAAGGGATCCGTACGAATTCAAAAAGGTATAACATTTCAAAATCAGACAATATTTACCCGAGATATTCAATAAAAATCAACAAAAAAGATTTGATTTTCGAACCGACCCCGAATTTGAGAAAAAACGTGATGTAACCCCTTGCCATTTTGTTGATTTTGGCCAAAATTTAGATTTTTATTTTTTTGATGCCAATCGGTAGTACTGATCCTTACAAGTATATAATGGTATAAAATTCCAAAATTGGACATTATTCGGCCGAGATATTCATCACTTACACTGACTTACAAACGAATCATTGTTTGGTCAACAACTTTTTTACCCATCCTTTCCTTTTTTGTTTAATCAAATTCTTAAGAAATCAGCTATTAAATAAGCTATATAAAATATGCATAATACCCTTTCAGGCTCTCCAGGGTCAGCAGCTCCTAATAAAAACATGTTCATATTGAATACTGAGGTCAAACTAACAGAGTGTTAAATTGCGAGTGACTTAAGCGGACGAGCAAACCGGCGCACAGAAAATAAGCAAGCGATCCAAATTCGAGTGAGAACGATGCGCCACTTCTGTTTAGCATACACACCCACACAAACACGTGCAGGCGCAGAGATGAGCTAAAGCCAGAGATAAGCCGTCACCTGTTCGTGTGTGTGTTCGCTGTCATCTTTATCTGCTAACGCTCACGCGCTCACGATTCTTCTTGGTGCTGATCGCTGATTGGTCCAATCAATAACAGCTGGCAGTGATGTTCTCGTCTGGTCGATCGAGTGCTCTTCTTTCTGAGCGCCGTTGTTATGGACCTGCGCAACTTTATTCTTCGTCAGTGTGGCCCTATAAGGCCATAGGGCCTGTTGTTGTGCTGCGAGCGATGGTCTATTAGGCCTGTTATTATTTTATTGTACCGTTTTGTGGATGTGATGCCTAAGCAGATAAGGCATTAGCACGCAAATACACAAACGTACATGCATATTTGGCGATTTCCTCTGGGTAAGTGTTTTTGCAATTGATATATTTTTATGATTATGCGTCATCTACGCCGACTTGATTTTGTTTTAGTTAAACCGCAGCAGTCGAGTAAGGCTGTTTTACAAAAATTATAAGTGCAAATTCTCAAGTAAATGCTATCCGTATCTCTAATGGTCGAAAGTATTAATAGTCAAACAAAAATCATATTTTAAAGTGTGACAAAAATGGAATCAAAATTTGAAGAAGTAATTTCAATGTAATTTTCTCATTGCTTCGAAAAAAAATTCGTGAGAGCGCGATGAATAAGAAGATAATGCAAATATACACATACAAACATATGTATGTACATTTTTGGCGATTCTCTCCTTACATATGTTTGGTTGTTTCGCAATTAATATATGTACATACATATGTATATTTATGCTTTCCTTATGCGTTATCTACCTTGGAACGGCGCTCACTCGAGTTTCTGTGCGCCGACTTTTGTCCACTTTGCGTCCGCGCAGCATGATTTTGTTTAGTTAATCGGCAGCAATATTATTAGTGAAAATTCTCAAGTAAATCATAGCTATAAAATAAAATCGTAATCTGAAGTTTAACTAAAATGGAATCTAAATTTGAAGAAGTCCGTCGTTTTTATAGACTTTCACGAATGTTAAGGTGTTTTTTTTTATGGTCATTCTCTGCTCACTTCGCAAAAAGTTCGCGAGAGCGCTATAAATAAGAAGAATAAGAAGATAATGCACAAGCAATCATATACACATGCATACATACATATGCATGTACATATTTGACGATTCTCTCTGCATACATACATATACATATGTTTGGGTGTGTGTTTTCGCAATTCATATCTAGTTATGCTTGCTTGTGCGTTATCTGTGCTCCAACTTTGGCCAGCAGTCGAGTAGAGCTCTTTTCTAATATTGTAATAAATTATCCGAATAACAATTGACATGCACAAAATTCCGCTTCTGAGGTTTGATCAGATAGGGCAACATGGTTACATCAAAGTGGTTGCTAAGTTCTTGTCGGTTCTGAAATCAAAATTTCTTAGTGCTCTGTCGATTTTGAAGACTTTCACGAACCCAAGATATTAAAAGCTTACAAATTACTAATTTATTTCTTGATTTTTTTTTTTATTTTGCAGCTATTGGACAAGAAAACGTTGAATAACGTTGGTACCTGAATGACCTCGGCTATGATATGATTTACTTTAAACAAAATCGTATTTAAATTTTGACCAAAATTGCAATGGTTACATGAACGTAGTTGCCAATCTGTGTCGATTCGGAAATCAACATTTTGTAGAATCCGGTCGATTTTAAAGACTCAGTAATCCTTTAAGGTATATCTTTCCAATCTTTCCATCTAAAAAAATTTATTTTAGGTTACAAAAACTAATATACATTTTATTTTGTATTTTCAGCTTAATATGCCAACGTTCATCAACAAATGATTATGTCGTTTTGCGATCGGCGGAATTAAGTCTTTTTAAAATAACATAAACAATATTTCCGCGCGGAAATATGTCGTCTTTGGAACGGCGGACCTGCGCGATATTATCACATAATTCATCCAATTCATCCACGCCCATGGACAATATTTAATCAGCAAATAATCGCTATTCATGCAACCTAGTTGACCTATATATCCTTGTTTATTCCATATCATTCATATCCACCATATCCTAGCCAACCTAAAGGACAAAGTTATTGCAAAATGCGTAGAAACTGGATCCAAAATGTGTATGCTTTTCTTTTACAGCCGCCCCCAGCAAAAGTCCGTTGTTCTAGTTGTTCTAGTTCTAGTTTCTAGTTGACTAATATATCCTTAGTTATACCATACCATAATTAAGGTCCTTGGGAACCTAATAAATGTGCATTTAAATGGTCCAAAAACATGTACATATGCGTTTTCTTTCTTTACATTACCTGCAGCTGCAGCTGTTGTTTAACAGTCGCTTTAAATAACTCATTTTACATGAACTGTTAGTTAACAGCTCTCATTTTAATTGAGTTACATTTTTATTCGAAGAACTCGTCGACCCTCTGGGCATTTATGTTCGCCTGGTACTTGAGCGGAATTTAGGGCAAATTTGGGACCGGCGGTGAGGGTCCCCTTTTTACTACGTCATTTTTCGGCAGCAAAAATATTTTTTGTCGACCTTCTGGGCGTTTCTGTTCGCCTGGTATTTTTGGGAAATTTTAGCTAAAATTTGGGACCCAGCCGGCGACGAGGGCGCCCCTTTTGGGTATGCAACGAAATTTTTTCGGCAGCTAAAAAATATTTCTTGTCGACCTTCTGGGCGTTTCTGTTCGCCTGGTATTTTTGGGAAATTTTAGCTAAAATTTGGGACCCAGCCGGCGACGAGGGCGCCCCTTTTGGGTATGCAACGAAATTTTTTCGGCAGCTAAAAAATATTTCTTGTCGACCTTCTGGGCGTTTCTGTTCGCCTGGTATTTTTGGGAAATTTTAGCTAAAATTTGGGACCCAGCCGGCGACGAGGGCGCCCCTTTTGCGTATGCAACGACATTTTTTCGGCAGCTAAAAAATATTTTTTGTCGACCTTCTGGGCGATTCTGTTCGCCTGGTATTTTTGCCAAATTTTAAGAAAAATCTCGGCAGCCAGCTGTTGGCAACAAACTGACGTCACGGATATGCAATAGGTATCTAAAGACAGTTAATTTTTGAATTTTTAAATAAAAAAACAGGAATTTCTTTGTTTTATTTTAAATAATTGATTTATTTATGTTTCAATTTACAAATTTGTTGTTTTTTATGCTAATTTTCTTAATTATTTCTCTTAAAATTATACAAACGAGCATAAATTATAATTTTTGCTTATATGAACTTAAAATAGCTATATCTGGCTTAATTAAAGACCGATCCTTGAAAAATTTGGTTTATCAGTCGTGGAGGTCCTTAGAGCTCATTGTAGTCCTTAATTTGTCAGTCTGAAAAGATAAAAACAAATTTAAATTAAACAAGTAAATAAATATATATAAAAGCATTTTATATATGGAAAATAGGCTATAACTCGGGCATGTCCTTGCAGATTTTCAAAGGACATGGTGCGTTAGGATCGTATAGACCCCCTGCATCGATCTGCATCATACAAATATGGGGTCATCTAAGAATCATATGACTCGAAATTTGACTTGTACCATTTCTGTCCCGCAACTCACGTAATTGGCCCGAAAACACAAATCCTTAAATATCTCCAAAGCTACAAGAACGATCTTAATGGAACTTGGCCAGTTGGTAGTCCTGGTCAACACAATTATTTTGACATATGACTAGCCAGGACACGCAAGGATATAGTCGAGTTATGGCTTATTTTCTTCAAACCAAATCGACCTTACAACTTTTTCGTCTGAAGGACTTTCATCCCTTGGGATGTAAATTCTTCAATGGGAGGGTGACGACTACCTGCTGGCCAGATGACATCCCGATAGTCCTTCAAATGACAAAGTTAGCCCGGAATTTTTCGATTTTAGCTTATTTTGCGACTAACCCCCTAGGCAGAATTTCGATGAAATTTTTGTTCGAAATCAGGAAATCTTTAAATGCCAATCTATAGTACTGCTCACCACGAGCTTAAAAAGGTATATCCTTCCGACATCCTAAAGGATTTGGCTGAGTAATGGCTAATTAGCAAATGTCCTTTGGACAAAAAATGGGTATACATCAGAAACGACAAAGACGATTTTGTTGTCCTTTAGAAAGTTCATGGTCCTTCTTCTTAAGGCTCATTTGAAACAACACTTGTCAGGATCCGCTAGGATCCGACCAAGTTATGGCTTTGTTAATTTGCGGAAGATGCCAATCGATAGTACTGAACCTAACGAGTCCAATATTGACATTGCAAACCAATCGATTTTTAGTCCATAACTTTTTTTAACGCATCGATTTTTGTGGTGATAGAAGGGATCCGTACGAATTCAAAAAGGTATAACATTTCAAAATCAGACAATATTTACCCGAGATATTCAATAAAAATCATCAAAAAAGATTTGATTTTCGAACCGACCCCGAATTTGAGAAAAAACGTGATGTAACCCCTTGCCATTTGGCCGATTTTGATGAAAATTTAAATTTTTATTTTTTTGATGCCAATCGGTAGTACTGATCCTTACGAGTATATAATGGTATAAAATTCCAAAATCTGACATTATTTGGCCGAGATATTCCAAAAAATCATCAAAAAAGGTTGACTTTACAAGCGAATCGATTTTTGGTCAACCACTTTTTTTACCGCATCGATTTTTAATTTGTTTGAATGCCAATTGTTAGTAGGGATCCCTACGAATTCAAAAAGGGATAACATTTCAAAATCTGACAGTATTTACCCAAGATATTCAATCAAAATCATCAAAAAAGTTTCGATTTTCGCACCGACCCCGAATTTGAGAAAAAACGTGATGTAACCCCTTGCCATTTTGATGATTTCGGTCAAAATTTAGATTTTTATTTTTTTGATGTCAATCGATACTACTGATCCTTACGAGTCCAAAATGGTATAAAATTCCCAAATCGGACATTATTTGGCCGAGATATTCCAAAAAATCATCAAAAGAGATTGACTTTACAAACGAATCGGTTTTTGGTCAACCACTTTTTTTAACCCATCGATTTTTGAAATGTTTGAATGCAGATTTATAGTAGGGATCCCTACGAATTCAAAAAGGTATAACATTTCAATCAATTCAATCTGACAGTATTTACCCAAGATATTCAATAAAAATCATCAAAAAAGTTTCGATTTTCGCACCGACCCCAAATTTGAAAAAAAACGTGATGTAACCCCTTGCCATTTTGCCGATTTTGGTGAAAATTTCGATTTTCATTTTTTTTTGATGCCAATTAATAGTACTGATCCTTACGAGTCCAAAATGGTATAAAATTCCCAAATCGGAAATTATTTGGCCGAGATATTCCAAAAAATCATCAAAAAAGGTTGACTTTACAAACGAATCGGTTTTTGGTCAACCACTTTTTTTAACCCATCGATTTTTAAAATGTTTGAATGCAGATTTTTAGTAGGGATCCCTACAAATTCAAAAAGGTATAACATTTCAAAATCTGACAGTATTTACCCGAGATATTCAATCAAAATCATCAAAAAAGTTTCGATTTTGGAACCGACCCCGAATTTGAAACAAAACGTGATGTAACCCCTTGCCATTTTGATGATTTCGGTCAAAATTTAGATTTTTATTTTTTTGATGTCAATCGATACTACTGATCCTTACGAGTCCAAAATGGTATAAAATTCCCAAATCGGACATTATTTGGCCGAGATATTCCAAAAAATCATCAAAAGAGATTGACTTTACAAACGAATCGGTTTTTGGTCAACCACTTTTTTAACCCATCGATTTTTGAAATGTTTGAATGCAGATTTATAGTAGGGATCCCTACGAATTCAAAAAGGTATAACATTTCAAAATCTGACAGTATTTACCCGAGATATTCAATAAAAATCATCAAAAAGTTTTGATTTTGGAACCGACCCCAAATTTGAAAAAAAACGTGATGTAACCCCTTGCCATTTTGATGATTTCGGTCAAAATTTAGATTTTTATTTTTTTGATGTCAATCGATAGTACTGATCCTTACGAGTCCAAAATGGTATAAAATTCCCAAATCGGACATTATTTGGCCGAGATATTCCAAAAAATCATCAAAAGAGATTGACTTTACAAACGAATCGGTTTTTGGTCAACCACTTTTTTTAACCCATCGATTTTTGAAATGTTTGAATGCAGATTTATAGTAGGGATCCCTACGAGTTCAAAAAGGTATAACATTTCAAAATCTGACAGTATTTACCCAAGATATTCAATAAAAATCATCAAAAAAGTTTTGATTTTGGAACCGACCCCGAATTTGAAAAAAAACGTGATGTAACCCCTTGCCATTTTGATGATTTCGGTCAAAATTTAGATTTTTATTTTTTTGATGTCAATCGATAGTACTGATCCTTACGAGTCCAAAATGGTATAAAATTCCCAAATCGGACATTATTTGGACGAGATATTCCAAAAAATCATCAAAAGAGATTGACTTTACAAACGAATCGGTTTTTGGTCAACCACTTTTTTTAACCCATCGATCTTTGAAATGTTTGAATGCAGATTTTTAGTAGGGATCCCTACAAATTCAAAAAGGTATAACATTTCAAAATCTGACAGTATTTACCCGAGATATTCAATAAAAATCATCAAAAAAGTTTTGATTTTGGAACCGACCCCAAATTTGAAAAAAAACGTGATGTAACCCCTTGCCATTTTGATGATTTCGGTCAAAATTTAGATTTTTATTTTTTTTGATGTCAATCGATAGTACTGATCCTTACGAGTCCAAAATGGTATAAAATTTCCAAATCGGACATTATTTGGACGAGATATTCCAAAACATCATCAAAAAAGGTTGACTTTACAAACGAATCGGTTTTTGGTCAACCACTTTTTTTAACCCATCGATCTTTGAAATGTTTGAATGCAGATTTTTAGTAGGGATCCCTACAAATTCAAAAAGGTATAACATTTCAAAATCTGACAGTATTTACCCGAGATATTCAATAAAGATCATCAAAAAAGTTTTGATTATGGAACCGACCCCGAATTTGAAAAAAAAAACGTGATGTAACCCCTTGCCATTTTGATGATTTCGGTCGAAATTAAGATTTTTATTTTTTTGATGTCAATCGATAGTACTGATCCTTACGAGTCCAAAATGGTATAAATTTCCCAAATCGGACATTATTTGGCCGAGATATTCCAAAAAATCATCAAAAGAGATTGACTTTACAAACGAATCTGTTTTTGGTCAACCACTTTTTTTAACCCATCGATTTTTGAAATGTTTAAATGCAGATTTATAGTAGGGATCCCTACGAATTCAAAAAGGTATAACATTTCAAAATCTGACAGTATTTACCCAAGATATTCAATCAAAATCATCAAAAAAGTTTCGATTTTCGCACCGACCCCGAATTTGAGAAAAAACGTGATGTTACCCCTTGCCATTTTGTTGATTTTGGCCAAAATTTAGATTTTCATTTTTTTATGTCAATCGATAGTACTGATCCTTACGAGTCCAAAATGGTATAAAATTCCCAAATCGGACATTATTTGGCCGAGATATTCCGAAAAATCATCAAAAAAGGTTGACTTTACAAACGAATCGGTTTTTGGTCAACCACTTTTTTTAACCCATCGATCTTTAAAATGTTTGAATGCAGATTTTTAGTAGGGATCCCTACAAATTCAAAAAGGTATAACATTTCAAAATCTGACAGTATTTACCCGAGATATTCAATAAAGATCATCAAAAAAGTTTTGATTTCGGAACCGACCCCAAATTTGAAAAAAAAACCTGATGTAACCCCTTGCCATTTTGATGATTTCGGTCAAAATTTAGATTTTTATTTTTTTGATGTCAATCGATAGTACTGATCCTTACGAGTCCAAAATGGTATAAAATTCCCAAATCGGACATTATTTGGACGAGATATTCCAAAAAATCATCAAAAAAGGTTGACTTTACAAACGAATCTGTTTTTGGTCAACCACTTTTTTTAACCCATCGATCTTTAAAATGTTTGAATGCAGATTTTTAGTAGGGATCCCTACAAATTCAAAAAGGTATAACATTTCAAAATCTGACAGTATTTACCCGAGATATTCAATAAAGATCATCAAAAAAGTTTTGATTTTGGAACCGACCCCGAATTGAAAAAAAAAAACGTGATGTAACCCCTTGCCATTTTGATGATTTCGGTCAAAATTTAGATTTTTATTTTTTTGATGCCAATCGATAGTACTGATCCTTACGAGTCCAAAATGGTATAAAATTCCCAAATCGGACATTATTTGGCCGAGATATTCCAAAAAATCATCAAAAAAGGTTGACTTTACAAACGAATCGGTTTTTGGTCAACCACTTTTTTTAACCCATCGATCTTTAAAATGTTTGAATGCAGATTTTTAGTAGGGATCCCTACAAATTCAAAAAGGTATAACATTTCAAAATCTGACAGTATTTACCCGAGATATTCAATAAAGATCATCAAAAAAGTTTTGATTTCGGAACCGACCCCAAATTTGAAAAAAAAACCTGATGTAACCCCTTGCCATTTTGATGATTTCGGTCAAAATTTAGATTTTTATTTTTTTGATGTCAATCGATAGTACTGATCCTTACGAGTCCAAAATGGTATAAAATTCCCAAATCGGACATTATTTGGACGAGATATTCCAAAAAATCATCAAAAAAGGTTGACTTTACAAACGAATCTGTTTTTGGTCAACCACTTTTTTTAACCCATCGATCTTTAAAATGTTTGAATGCAGATTTTTAGTAGGGATCCCTACAAATTCAAAAAGGTATAACATTTCAAAATCTGACAGTATTTACCCGAGATATTCAATAAAGATCATCAAAAAAGTTTTGATTTTGGAACCGACCCCGAATTTGAAACAAAACGTGATGTAACCCCTTGCCATTTTGATGATTTCGGTCAAAATTTAGATTTTTATTTTTTTGATGCCAATCGATAGTACTGATCCTTACGAGTCCAAAATGGTATAAAATTCCCAAATCGGACATTATTTGGCCGAGATATTCCGAAAAATCATCAAAAAAGGTTGACTTTACAAACGAATCGGTTTTTGGTCAACCACTTTTTTTAACCCATCGATCTTTGAAATGTTTGAATGCAGATTTTTAGTAGGGATCCCTACAAATTCAAAAAGGTATAACATTTCAAAATCTGACAGTATTTACCCGAGATATTCAATAAAGATCATCAAAAAAGTTTTGATTTTGGAACCGACCCCGAATTTGAAAAAAAACGTGATGTAACCCCTTGCCATTTTGATGATTTCGGTCATAATTTAGATTTTTATTTTTTTGATGTCAATCGATAGTACTGATCCTTACGAGTCCAAAATGGTATAAAATTCCCAAATCGGACATTATTTGGCCGAGATATTTCAAAAAATCATCAAAAAAGGTTGACTTTACAAACGAATCGGTTTTTGGTCAACCACTTGTTTTAACCCATCGATCTTTAAAATGTTTGAATGCATTTTAGTTAAACTTTAGATTACGATTTTATTTTATAGCTATGATTTACTTGAGAATTTTCACTAATAATATTGCTGCCGATGAACTAAACAAAATCATGCTGCGCGGACGCAAAGTGGACAAAAGTCGGCGCACAGAAACTCGAGTGAGCGCCGTTCCAAGGTAGATAACGCATAAGGAAAGCATAAATATACATATGTATGTACATATATTAATTGCGAAACAACCAAACATATGTAAGGAGAGAATCGCCAAAAATGTACATACATATGTTTGTATGTGTATATTTGCATTATCTTCTTATTCATCGCGCTCTCACGAATTTTTTTTTCGAAGCAATGAGAAAATTACATTGAAATTACTTCTTCAAATTTTGATTCCATTTTTGTCACACTTTAAAATATGATTTTTGTTTGACTATTAATACTTTCGACCATTAGAGATACGGATAGCATTTACTTGAGAATTTGCACTTATAATTTTTGTAAAACAGCCTTACTCGACTGCTGCGGTTTAACTAAAACAAAATCAAGTCGGCGTAGATGACGCATAATCATAAAAATATATCAATTGCAAAAACACTTACCCAGAGGAAATCGCCAAATATGCATGTACGTTTGTGTATTTGCGTGCTAATGCCTTATCTGCTTAGGCATCACATCCACAAAACGGTACAATAAAATAATAACAGGCCTAATAGACCATCGCTCGCAGCACAACAACAGGCCCTATGGCCTTATAGGGCCACACTGACGAAGAATAAAGTTGCGCAGGTCCATAACAA
This sequence comes from Drosophila borealis, assembly GCA_035045885.1. Classification (NCBI taxonomy): domain Eukaryota; kingdom Metazoa; phylum Arthropoda; class Insecta; order Diptera; family Drosophilidae; genus Drosophila; species Drosophila borealis. Next base: position 1,112,756 of record JAWNOR010000091.1, on the reverse strand, counting down.
CGGCGCTCAGAAAGAAGAGCACTCGATCGACCAGACGAGAACATCACTGCCAGCTGTTATTGATTGGACCAATCAGCGATCAGCACCAAGAAGAATCGTGAGCGCGTGAGCGTTGGCAGATAAAGATGACAGCGAACACACACACGAACAGGTGACGGCTTATCTCTGGCTTTAGCTCATCTCTGCGCCTGCACGTGTTTGTGTGGGTGTGTATGCTAAACAGAAGTGGCGCATCCTTCTCACTCGAATTTAGATCGCTTGCTTATTTTCTGTGCGCCGGTTTGCTCGTCCGCTTAAGTCACTCGCAATTTAACACTCTGTTAGTTTGACCTCAGTATTCAATATGAACATGTTTTTATTAGGAGCTGCTGACCCTGGAGAGCCTGAAAGGGTATTATGCATATTTTATATAGCTTATTTAATAGCTGATTTCTTAAGAATTTGATTAAACAAAAAAGGAAAGGATGGGTAAAAAAGTTGTTGACCAAACAATGATTCGTTTGTAAAGTCAACCTTCTTTGATGAATATCTCGGCCGAATAATGTCCAATTTTAGAATTTTATACCATTATATACTCGTAAGGATCAGTACTATCGATTGGCATCAAAAAAAAATCTAAATTTTTACCAAAATCGGCCAAATGGCAAGGGGTTACATCACGTTTTTTCTCAAATTCGGAGTCGGTTCGAAAATCAAATCTTTTTTGTTGATTTTTATTGAATATCTCGGGTAAATATTGTCTGATTTTGAAATGTTATACCTTTTTGAATTCGTACGGATCTTCCTGAGATCATATGCCACCGTCTGGTGGGAATGTTAGAAAGCCGCCTCAGCTCTGTAGCGCGAATTGAACAAGCGCAACACTTCAGCAAGCTACGAGATAAAACCTGGACAGAGAAAAAAAAGCTGAAAATAACAACAACAGCAGATGAGAAGACAAACAGCAACCACAACAAATAACAAGCAGCAACTCAAAAAAAAGTAAATAAATAATATATATATATATATATGTATATCTATGTCTTATGAAAAGAAATTGTGCGCAAAGAAAACCAAAGTCATATATAATTTTCATGATTATTACAGTAAGGTGTCATTGAAGGTGAGAAATGGGAGCACACGTGTGTGCCCAAAACCTAAGCCCCCCCCCCTTTCAAAACAAAAACAAACCCGACCACAAGCCGAAGCCAAAGACGAAACCACTTGAAATAGAAAAAAATAGATAAAAAACACGAAAGAGCGACAAGTGTAAAGGTGAAAACAGTTTGAATACCCTGTAAACCATAGACATTTATGTATATTAATGGGCATACTAATAGTGAGCCAAGATCTTAAGCTTATTTATCGAGTGAAAATATAATTGAAAATGTCTTAAATTTAAATTTCTTTCAATTAAAGTATTTATTATTATTTATATATTAATAACTTATAATTATTTAATATAATTTTTATAAATAATTTCCCAATCAAGCCATAAATTTTAAAGTTTAATAAATAAAAGCATTCAAGAATATGGGTTTCAAGACAATGTGCGAGTGTGTGCTCTCACACACACGTCACGCAGACGCTGGCGAACTAAAAGCTTAAAGCTCAACGGCGCTATTTAGAGCACGCAGAGCTTTGCGCATAAAAGCTCACTAATACTCTAACAAGCGGCACGTTTTTAGAGGGTATCAGAAGACTTTATACAAGCTGTTAGAAAGCGTGAGTAGCAGAGTAACAACTGATTACGTGCTGAGGATCGGGGGAGCTATCGCTTTTTTTCTGTTGGAGTGTGGAGGGGGGCTAAGTCAACTGTTGCCCGTTTTCAATCAGCTACAAAGACAAATAATTCCAAAAAAAAAATGAAAAAAGACGAGCTGCGTTTTCATGAATGAATTTATGATTGCCCCACGTTTCCCCTTGGGCCACTTGTCACTTCACTGTGGCTCTTTGTTTTTTTGACTTATTATTAAACACGCGCACACACACACACACACGCATCTTGACTTATTTGTTGTTTAATTTTCTCCGGTGTGCTTTGAGCCCACGTCCCACGTACGGCAACTCGAACCTGCGCTTAGTTCGCCTTTGTTGTCTCAATTCATAAATAATAAAGAGTCGCAGCGCATTTTTTAGTTATAGAGAATTCTGGTCAATTGCTCGTTGAACATTTGGGGAACATAAATTATTTGAGTTGTAAATTTTTCGAAATGCTTAATTATAAGTTATTTATGGCATTTGATTTGTGCTGCGTGCCGGGCATTTCAATCACCCAGCCACTAGAAACTTCAACGGACGGTGCTAAACAAGTCATTAGCCATGGATGTGACCGGAAATGGGGACAACCGACTGACGGACTTGACCCACGGACTGCTGCTTCCCACGATGTGAAATCGAGCGGAACTGTGACTACATTAACGCGGCTAGTTCTGTTTCCCAAGTCAAATATCAGTTAAGTTACGATTTTATAGCACAATACTTTGAAGAACGCTTACGTATGCGATAGTAAAGACAGAGAGAGGGATTAAGAGAAATAGAGAGGGTGGGATGTGAACGGGATCATTCCTTTCAGAGCAAACGCTACGCTGGCAAAGCCTGTGCGTATAAAACGTTTACGAATGCATCACAAAACAACGAATGTAAAATACAGCAGACAAGAAAAGAAATTTCGAAATTGTGTTTTGCGAAGGTATTAAAAAACATTAACGAATGTAGCACAAAACAAGAAAAATAAAATATAAAGGCTTTCGCAAGAGATTCTTTTACTCACGTTTACGAATGTAGCAGAAAAAGAAGAATATAAAATATAGAGGCTCTCACAAGAGTTTTCTTGTTAGAAAAGCAGAGCGTTAACGAATGAAGTTTAAAGCAAGGAAATAAATTGAAAAGGATCTCGCGAAAGAGAGAAAGAATCTTTTCTAGCCAAGCAGGGCTGTAGAACGTTTACGAATGCTGCACAAAGCAAGGAAAACTAAAGGGAAGCTTCTAGTGGAGCGTAAACACTTGATAACATATTCCCTTGAGAACTTCCCAGATTGTCAAACCGAAATCAAAGTGCACGCCGTTTACACTAAAAGCCAATGTTAATATATCACCATAAAACTAACTATAACTGAACCGCACTCTAATTTGAAGTTCTTCTGCGGTTGCTGCTGCCCCTCTCGTATTCCCTAGTCAATGTTCAGTTGACAAACCGACCAAAATGAAAAAAGCAGAGGGGAGCCAAGCTAAAAATTTCCAATCAAAGCCAGCAAAACGGCACTCGAGGCGTTGATGGGGCGTGGCAGAGCAGTTAGCATTGAGCTGGGCTAGCTGGGCGAACTTAATGGCTTGTCTAATATCCTTTAACTGCGAGGCAAGCCATTAAAAAGCATAAAGTCATTTAGTAATTAATTTTCATGTCCTGATGGCATCGAGCGCTGGCTGCAGCGGGCGGAGCTGCAGCTGCAGGTGCTCCAACAACTGATAAACGGGGCGCGGTCTTTGCTTGTACTGTGCCAACCGCTGGCAATATTAGAAGCAGCAGCACACACACACACATACTAAAGCATAGACAAACACACACACACACACACAGAGAGATATGCAGTTACTATGGGCTGCTCCTGTGCCTGCCTTTCAAACTGTAAAACAGCATTTTGCGGGGCCACCAACTCCACAAGCTACACACACACTCACCCACTCACAAACACACACACACACACTCACTTACACTCATACATGCACTGTGAAAGCGCGCCAAACATGTCCTACCTCGCATGAATTTCCAGTGCGCACGTCAGGCCACGAACAAAATGCCGCTGCCTTTTCGGTCTGTCGGGATGCAGATGCGCCGCAAATGCTGCCGCCTTTTCCAGCTTCCAATACTACGAATTTTTACTACGTTTTATCGATCCAAGTGTGCAGCGTGCGCGCGCCTGTGTGTATGTGTGTGTGTGTGTGTGTATATACACAGCGCGCAGCTGTCAGCACGAGCACCGCTGCTGCTGTATGCCCAGCCGAAAAGCATCGGAGCCGAAGTCCTCTCGGAGATGAAACGAGATGGAATGGGGCTGAGGTTGGGCTGCGGCCGAGGGCGAGGCCACATCAAAAGAGCACCAAAGCGCAGCCACGTGGCCATGGGGCCAAAGGGATGGCAGCGGGTAGCCGGAGGCGGGGGGGATTCTGTTGTTGCGCTCTCGTTTCACTTTCCACTTGATTCCTTGCGCTTGACAGCCAAACAGAGCGTCAGTGGGCGGCTGATTGGATGCTGCCGCAGTCGCTGTCGACGTCGCCGTCGCCGTCGCTGCTGCTGCTGCAACTGAATGCAGGCTGGCAGGCGACGGGCTCCCTTGCGGCTGCTCCCTTTCCCTCGCTCCCTCGCTCACTCACTCTCTCTCTGACTCTCTCGCTCTGGCAGGCGGGCATTGACCTCTGATGTCAAACAAAATCGGCGTGCACTTATTATATGCTGGGCTTGCTAGCTAAGGGGACTTAGCGTAGGCAGGGGGAGGGGCTGGCTGCATAGCTAGCTGTGGGGCAGCTGTAAACTCTCGGCCACGGTCCACGCAGCAACTCCCCTCCTCCCCCTCCACATGCAACTTTAGTGGCAACTTCAGCTGCTCGTTGCTGGGCGGGGAGAGGGTCGCTTCTGAGAGGGGGGATCCGCTCCAGTTGGGGGCTTTGTGGAGCTCTCGAGCTAGTTGCTCTGGCCAGCGGCAGTTTGCTTTTGTTGTGTAAATTACGTTATGTATTGTGTATACTTTTCGGGGTTTGCTCGGGATGCTAAACTCTCGTTGCGAATGAGCCTGGCTACAAAATTTGTATTTGTATTCGTGTTTGTTTACGTGTGCAAGGGGGCGGGGCCGGGGCGGGGCGAGGCGAGGCGAGGCTCGGCTATTGGTCCTGGCTCGAAAAATACTTTAAGCTCGGTTAATTCAACTGCACTGATTCTGGCATCCTGTTGAAATCTGTTGCATGTTTAGCTATGTATATAAAGCGCAGGCATCCAAATTGATATTAAATGTTAGTTATTTTACAAATGTTTACATTTTAAGTTATGCAACCTTTTTGTTCAGATAACATATCTAATATCTTATTTGTTAATATCAAGCCACACTTTAAGAAATGTGCTTTAAGTTATGTGCACTTAAAGATATCTTGCTCAGATATCTTACAATGATCTGTGCTTTTGAGAGCTTTCTTGCTTATGCAGAATTATTGTATTAGATACAAAATTATTATATTGTTTTTAAATACACTTTTCTATTTCACGCTATTAACTGCGTGTATGCATAATATTTATATACTTAGCTTAAAGTTAACAATGTTTTTAAGCAAAATTTAAAATGTTCCTTTTCAAGCGCCTTTTGAAGTATCTGAACAGCAAGGATAGCACAAGGATATCTTATTTAGCACTTAAAAATAAGACCTTAAATTTTCATTATACACATATACAAAAAATAATAACTTTTACAAGCATTATTTATTTGATCAAAACAACACTTTTTCAATATTTTCCGTTGGGCATTTGAAAAGAGTTTCTAACTAAACAACAACAAAACGAAAGCTGCTTAAGGTGCGTGTCACGGCTGCGGCGAAAGCTGCGCTGCTTCAGTCGAGCGGTTTGTGTCCTGACTAACACGCACAGCGCCCGCACAACTGTGCAGTGGCTTCCAAACGGCGTGGACAATTTAAAGCTGACATTCAGTATATGGACATGGGCACAGAGTTCTCACAGGTGTCCTCGTCGCTGTAAGGAATTGAGATATATATAGAAAATATAGGATATATAAATCTAAAATCTTGCAACTCACTTGTTCTCATCGATGCGCCGCAGAAAGTGCTGAATCTGTTGATTCTTGCCGATGAGCGCATAAAGCGCCGCAAATCCGTGAAAAGCCGTGCAGAAGCAAACGGCGTAGTTCAAATGCGAACGCTCCTCGCGATAATAATTGACAGCAAAGGAGCACACGCAAACGAAATAGGTGAGCGCCGAGTAGGTGAAGAACTTCCAGAAGGACTTCAGGCGATTCTTCTCCAGGGACTCAAAGCTCTTCTCCCCATCCAAATCCGGGTCGTCGCAGATGCGGATCAGTGTGAGCAAATAGAAGAAGCCGCTGATCGCGCAGGCTACGAAAATGGGCGCAAAGAAATAGATCATGATGCTCCAGTTGCGCGCTAGAAAGAGATGGCACGATTAGTCCTCACGATCTGCAGCTGAGCTGTTCGAATAACTCACGATCGAACCAACAGGTGTCGCCACCAAAGACCAGCTTGGCTCCGTAATAGCTGAAGCCCACAAAGACGGACCAGCCCACCGCGATGAGCACGATCGGTCCGAAGATCAGCCAGAACATGAGCTTGGTAAAGACCACCCCATGAAAGCTCACATAAAGCTTAAACGATATAAAGCTCAGTATGTAGAAGGACAGCACCAGAAAGAGCAGCGCCAAGCTAGCTAAAAGATCAATCAATCAATCAATCAATCAATCAATCAGATTCTTCTTATTCTTCCACGACTGCACTTACGTATAACGCGACACGCGGCCGCCGACAGATTCGCGGGATCGTGCAGGGTCAGATGTGCCAGCAGAGCGTAGCCAAAGATAACACACGTCGTGTAGGCCTTGATCGCCACGCCGTAGAAGCTATTGCGCATACCTGAGCACATCAGGTGCACGATCAGCACGATGAACATCGATATAATGCAGATCAGCAGGCCTGCAATGAGAAACAGATGGCGAGAGAGCGAGACAGAGAAGAGAAGTGAAGAGAAGAGAAGACAAAGAGAGAGAAAGAGAGAGGGAGGGAGATAGAGAGCGAGAGAGATAGAGAGAGAGAAAGAAGGGGGGGGGGGATATATTATAATGACAATATATTAATGGCAATAAAGATCCGAGTTAAAATCCAGAAATACAAGTAAGAGATCCTAGTAGAAATTGCCCGACTAGGGGATACCCTGAATCGGCGGAGCTATGTCGCTATAAACGTGAAATCTTATCATATTATTATCTTTACAAGATCGAACTTCCATTAGCCGAATTATTCTCATTAAAAATCATTAAAATCATTAAAAAAATAAAAAAAAATCATTAAAAAAAAATAAAAAGGAACTTCATTATTTTTAATACCTTTCTGTTCCACAGATATTTAAGTCCAAAAAGTCGTATCTCTCCAAGATCGTATTTCAGTTAAAAGATTTAAGAAAGTTTAAGTGGAATACACACATCAAATAAAATGGTTTGTTCTGTGCGTCAAAGATCAATCACTCAGTCAGTCAATCAATCAGTCAATCAGTCAGTCAATCAGTCAGTCAATCAGTCAGTCAATCAGTCAGTCAATCAGGACAAACCGTTTCAATTATGTAAATAATTCGCCTCTCTTGTGTGGAAATGCCGCTGATTCGTAATTCCCTTGAAGTCTTCTTGGCAATTATAAATAATCCGGCTAATGATCGGGAATATATGTATATTAGATCGGTTCATGAAAAGCTAACAATTATTTTTATTGGCACTGGGTTTTTTTCTGTTTTTTTTTTCCCCCAGCCACTCGCCTTTAATATTTGTGTTTATGATTGTGTCGGGGGGTGGGGAGGGGGGTCAATTAAATGTTAGATATATGACTTTATAGAACCTACATATTGCATAGGTCCACTCGCGCACGCCGAGGGCAAAGTGTAGTTTCTCCGGGGCACAGGCGAGGGGCTGCCAGTTCCAGCTGCTGTTCCCCATGAGGAGGGGGGTGAAGCAATAATGCTTGGTGAACAGATGCTCCCGATGGGTAATCGAACCGTTCTGTGTGTGCGCGAGGGTGTGCGGAGGGGAGGGAAGAGTTAAATCTTATACTGGGTACATAGTTGGGGGTCGCACCTCGTGCAGCGTCCAGTTGAGGTAGACGGAATCCTTGGTCAGGGCGCGCATATGATCGCAGGGCGTCTCCACGTGCACGCTGAACCGGGAGCCCAGCTCGAGGCTCAGCTGGGAGCCGTTGTGCAGCTCCACGGCCATGTGACTGTGCCCGGGCGGCTGCGGCATGTCCCCGGTCGGAGTCACGCAGCGGCGGCGCTGCAGCTCGTACAGCTGTCCGGCGGGGCAGCAGAAGCGCACGCAGGCCCGCAGCTTGCAGACGCAGGCGCGCAGATGCCGCGCCGCCGGCACACGTATCCCGTTCTCGATGACGAAGTCGTAGGCGGTGACCAGCTCCTTGGGTATGACCGTCCAGTTGTGCACGTAGGAGCCGTTCAGGGTGCTGCCGCTGCCCATGTTGTAGCCGCCCGTTATGTTCGCCGTGTCGATGAAGGCGCACGGATGACGCCCCTCCTCCTGATAGCCGCACGTGCGTCGCCCGCCCACCAGCAGCAGCAGCAGCAGCAGCAGCCAGCCAATCGGCCAGTACTGCGCCGTGGACATGGCCAAAGACATGCTCGCACCTCAGATTCAGTCCATTCACTGTTTATTTACCTATGTCCAAGTCGATGTGTGTGTGTTGTGTGTTTATCTCACGGCAATTGCCAAATAATCAAAAGCGTTTCCAAAATAGAAATCAAAACACAAAAACCGAAATAAACCCAATGCACCGACAATGACGTCTCGATTCTATGCGAGATCAATTGGAACTGTCCGCCGGAAATGGTTCATCCGCACCTGGCACAGGTTCAACTCAAACTGCGCTGGCTGCTCCCCCAAAAGGCGAATCGCATGGAATCGAAACGAAATGAAACTTTTAGACTTGCACACACCTACAAAAATTGCTTGGTTCTTGTTGTTCTTGTTGTTGTTGGAACTGTGCTTCTTCCTGTGGTTAGTCTTGTTGTTGTTCTTGTTGTTGTTGTTGCTTTATGGCAGCGATTTGTTTACAACAACCAAAAAGCAGCTGAAAATGCGAAAAAAAAACTGAAGGCGCCACAATTCGAACTGGCGACTACTCTACAACAGGCTGCGGATCTAAAGAGGTCCACTTTATAGATAAAGATACCGAAAAGAATCGTTTTTCAACACTCTTAAGAGCCCGCCTGAAAGCTAACTTCTTGTTTTTTTAAGAGTAACTCAATTGAACTGGAACTGGTTCGAGTTCGGAACTCCAATTTTTGTTTAACCTTGAAATTAAACCTAATTTAAACGAAGAATGTATTCAAAGATGTAAATTTACTCTAAAAGTCGTAACGCTTCTCTAGGAAGTCGTGATGCTCTCCAATAGAAACAGCTTCTGCTAATTCGAAATAATTACATTGAACTCAAACCAGTTCGTATCCGGTATTTCCATTTTTCTTTTATCTTGAACCAAGGCTTAAATCTGTTCCAAAAACAAACGTAATAACCAGAGAGGATATTTAAAGAAGTCAATTTCGGAGATATTGCTCTCTGATAGAATCGTCATCTTCTGAATTTAAATAATTATTTTGAACTAGAATCGGTTCCCAAATTGCCCTGAAACGACGCCCAAAACGAATCAGTTGCTCAAAAAAAGGCAGAGCCGAAAGTGGAACTACAACAATTTTAGATAAATTCAAAAGTGAGGTTGCGGGTTCTAACCCAGGCTAACGTATGAATGAACATATTAACCAAAGGCCATATATGCCAATGGTTATTCAACAAAATAAAATTGCAAGTTCACAACTCTATAGAGTACATAATTTATATCTATAAAAGATATTTTCCGCACTCTCAAAATCTCAAATGAACTAGTTTTTAACTATCGACGATTTTGACTTTCAGCTGTGCATAAGTTCTATCTGAAATTGCAATTTTAATTATATATTCAGTTGCTAATTAACCTATCAGCTCTCTATTAAAATATCTTATATTTCATACAGCATAATAATATAATATTATTATACTATTTGAAGAATGGATCACAACGCGACTTTAATTTTCGTCTTTGTCTTCCAAACAGTTTTGAACGTTAATTCTCTATAAATAAAGTTTTATTTTATAAATCCCGTTCAACCTCATTCCCCATAGTTCTTTATCTTTCAAATATAATCAAAACTTTCATTCCCAATTATGCTAAGCTTTCCCTTCCCATAATTCCTTAACTTTAACCTCTATTCAAAACTATGTTTGCCATTTGTGCGTAGCGTATTCGCAATTCATTGAGTTCTCCCCTTCAGCTACTATATAAACATGCCGGCGTACCATAATAAGATATAGACTCTATATCTATATAAAAGACCGCGTCGTCGTGAGCTCGTCAACCGGACGGAGACAGACCGGGACGGACAGCACTCAATTGCGTCATTAACAGAACATTTGCCGCGTGCCACTTGACTTGGTCAGCCATCCGATCCGAGCCCCACTAAGCCCCACTAAACCCCCCTCAAATAGACAGGGATGGGGGGTGTTTCCTACATTATTGTTTTGCTGCCGTTATGCGTGGGGGCTGGTCACCTGTTTGCAGCGGGAAAATGTGTTCAAACAAGCGAATCCTTCCGCGGTTTATTAAGGTTTAGTATGCTAAATTTTGGGCGGGAGAGAAAATTACCAGAACTAATAAAGGGTCTGAGTTCGAGCAGAAAATAGAAAAGGTTACTTAATTATAAAAACAGCCAAAGGCCAAGTTTGACCTACTGATTTCCGCACATATTTAATATGTGTCCGTTCAATGTTCACATTTGACATTGATACGAATTGATTTCGTATTCACTGATGGGATATTTGATGGCATATTAAATGGTATTAAAGTATTTATAAGCCAGACGAGGTTGTGTGTTTAATGGGTTTTCTATGTGGTTCAGTTATTCAGGCAGTTGCTGGTTCAAACCGACCAAGGCCAAAGGTCAAGGACGTTGTGAGTGCTGTTCGAAAGAAAAGCTTATAGCTTATAGCTACAATATAACAAAATTATTATAATAAATATAAAAATAAATGTGCAGAGGAATTGTTAAAGGGATCCAGTTAGACAGGCAGCGTATAAGGAAAGTTGCTGGTTCAAACCGGCTAAGATGAAGACTTATAATTCCTAGCATTATTATATAATAATTATTATAATAAACTAAATTAATAATATGCGAATGAGTCAGCCAAGTTCTTCAGACAACGGAAAAGAGAAGTTGCTGGTTCAAACTGGATAGATATAGGAAGTATTATTTGGAAGTAAGACTTACAGTTCACATCTATAAAGATCCGGGTTCGAATCCTAGACCTGTATATAATATAGAATATTAATTATAGTAATAATAATTATAATATTATTGATTATAATAATAATAATTATTATAATTATAATAACAATAGAAATAATTATAATAATTATAAAAATTAAAAAATATAAATTTACAAAATATCGTGAATAAAGTTTGAGTTGAGATGAAAAACACAAACTAAAGCACAATTTCGAACATTTCGAGAACAAAAACCGATGTTTAATCGTTAATTGTAAGTAAGTATAACAAGTCTTAATAATGCTTAATGCGTATATTATTTGCTATCATCGAAAATGACTCATAACCAAGCTGAGCAAATACCCTGATGAATCATGAATCATGAATACAAGCCGTGAATACACCAGCGTCCAGATATAAGAAAGTGGCGGCAGTTAAAGTGATGTCACCGTCGGTCTATAAGGCGAATCTGCAGATATAGACATGGGTGAATAATAAACAATATAATATATATATACATATATATAGAGAGAGAGAGAGAGAGAGAGACCTGGCGGGCAGCTACTCACCTGGATTCTTAAGATCGCCCTTCTCGTCGAATTTGTAAACACGTGCGTTTATGACGCTCAGATCCGTCTGACTCGATTCGCTGTGAATAAAAGTGGAGCTTATCAATCGGATATTCCTAGGGAACTTTCACTTGCTACGTACACATTTATGGACCACCAGGTCTTCACGTGCATATTCTTGCCCAGCAGCAGAAAGAACCCGGCCACGGCCAGCACCAGGATGCAAATGCCGCTCCAGAAATCGATGATGAAAAAGTGCTCCCGCACCCGGGCCAGTATATAGACGATCATTTCGCGCACCCAAACGGAGAACACGCCCACCAAGTACGCGGAGAAGGCGTAGAAGCTGGCGGATGGAGGAAAAGCAACCAAATTAGTTGGGCATGGAGTTGGGCTTACTGGAGAGGGGAAGCGGGGGGGGGGGGGGGGCTACCTACTGAGTCTTCATGATCCGCAGCTCGGTGCCGAGGACATATTGCGTGTCCGCCGGCAGCTCAAAGATGGCAAAGTAGGCCTTCAGGCAGCAGCCGACGCTGAAGATCAGCAGCAGGACAATGGGCACATAATAGTAGATCAGGATGCCCCAGAGACGCACTGAAAGAGAAGAAGAAGACAATTAGTTGGAGAAGACAAAGTTCAAATATACTCCAGAGAATTTCATTAGCCGGTCAGATTTTGTTAATTGTGGAATATAATACTCTGATCTGGGTCAATATCTCATGGATTTTTATATTTTTATATTAATTATAAAGTCTCTCTCGATTTATATGGAATCCAATCCAATCGTTTAACAGGATATTATTTAAATATTAATGGGTTAAAATTATAGGATCTTGAGAAACCTTGTAATTGCTGAGCTTTAGGACGATATCTTGGAAAACAAATAGGTTTTCAAAATACGCGTTTAATTTAGAAATGAGTATTTTTATAGGAACTATATGATATAGTTAACCGATGCTATTAGGTTTTTGGAAAGTCAGAATATCCAAGATAAGAGGAACATATAATATTTGTTTGCGATAAATTCACTTTTCTATCGATTGTTGCAATTGGGTCTATATTATACAGATTAAATTGATTAAATTTTGTCAATATGTTGTATAGAAAGTATATTAAAATTATCACAAATTTCTTGAACATTTATATAAACACCAACAAATGTATTTCATTTTTGACCAATATTTCTTTATGCCAGCTTCATAATAAAGTAGTCTGCTATTGATTGAATTTTGCTATATAATATAGGAATCCAAAATAATTATAAAGCCTGGGGGAAAAACAGGCTTGTCGTAAGGTCAACTAAGGTTAAGGTCAACTAAATTAAGGTTTTCTTTTTTATCTAATGCCATAATTTTTAAAGAAAAGAAGATATATAGGAGCAAATTGAAGTATGATTAAGATTTGTGAGTAAAGCCAGCTTAAAGGCAGACGGATAGAAGGACTAGGTTTCCTATAATAAAATATAGGATAAAGCATACAGGATTTCTCGAGGATTCTTCGAGGAATTCTTCCGCTAAGCCTGACAAGAATTCATTAAAAACATGCAAAGAGTATAGATATTCTTTCTATAAAGTAAGATTTTCGGAAACTTGTACGCACCATCGAACCAGCAGTAGTCCTCGCCAATGCCCGGCTTCAGGTGCTTGGGCAGATCGGAGTCCTGCGCGAAGGAGACCAGAAAACGCAGCGCGATGACACAGCCGAGGGCTATAAAGAAGCACAGGGTGCGCAGCCAGGTCTTGACGGGTTTCAGCCGGAACTTCAGCAGAAAGTCCAGACTCAACATGGCCAAATAGACGAAGGACAACATGATGCAAAAGTAGGTCAAGAAACCTGCAGCAAAAGGAACAAAATTAAGGACAACAGGTGCAATGGGATCAGGTGCTGACTTACCTATGTTGCGACAGGCCTCGTGGGATAGATTCATGGGATTCTTCAGGGTCAGGTAGACCAGGAGCGAGTAGCCAGCTATGGCCGAGAGCAGATAGTAGATGATCAGCTGGCCATAATGACTGCGCCGTGCCTCGTTAATGGAGCTCAGGAGGGAGAGTATGAATATGTTGATGAGTATGGCAATGATGCTGCCTGCAAGAGAGGAAGATTAGCTGGGATTAAAGAGACTTTGGCGGACTCCACTCACATATGGCATAGATCCAGACGCGATAGCCGCGCTGGAAGCGCTCGCAATTGAGCGGGGTCAGCTCCCAGGCCTTGTTGTGCTCCAGCGGCGTGAAGCAGTACTCGTCGGTGCTCCAGAGGCGTCCGTCGCGCAGCAGGCTGCCGTTCGCCTGCAGATCCCACTGCCAGAAGGTGTCGTGCTTCGTGTCCGCGAACTTGTTGCGGCACCCCAGCTCGGTGCGCACCACAAAGTGCTCGAGGATCTTCACCTGGGCCACGCTCCGGTTGCTGTAGCTCAGCTCCACGTGGCTAATCTGTCGCGCCTGCGGCGGCTTGGTGCAGTTCCAGCTCTGCGCATTGAACACCAAATCCGGCGGACAGCAGAACGTGATGCACGGCTTCAGCTGGCAAACGCAGCCCCTCAGATGCTTCGGCGCCCGATACTCCACGCCGTCTATGACCTTGAAGCTATATTCGGTTATCAGCTCCGGCGGCACCAGGACGCCCGCGTACGAGTAGGAGCCATCCTTCAGCCGCAGCCCGTCCGTTATGTTAACCGTGTCTGCATAGGCGCAGGGAAACCCCCCCTGAGAGGGGGTTGTTGTTGTTGTTGCAGCTGTTGTTGCTGCTGTTGTGGCAATGATAGTGAGCCACACGAGCGCCGCCCACATTTTGCCCGATCTTACGCTAATTCCTCAATTAAATACGCTGCGTTTGCAAAGAGCTGCTACAGTGAAAGCTCTTTAAAGCGAACAGCCGCACGGCGAACTGACACTGCTGTTTGGATAAAAACAACAGTTAGAAATATAACTGCTCAAAAGACAAGAATAAGCTAGAGCTGAGCTTTTTGTGCAGTTACATTTCGCAGTAAGCTTCAAATACACCGTTAATTATAATAAATGTAAAACATAACCTAGCAAAAGACAAAGTATGCAGCTCACTAATTCTCACCATTTTCTTATCAAACCTGTCTTCTGAGATATACACAGCTAGATTTCATATTTTAAAGTGGGCTGTCATAATGAACAAACATTCTTTTCTTATTTTTTTTTTGATTATAAATAATATACAATAATTTATAATTTAAAAAAACGTATTCCCGATTGTTTTTATATATCCTGCTATTTTGATGCACAGCTTAAAAGTTGTAACGTTTTTTTTGCTTTAGAAAAGTTGCTCATCAAGTATATAAATCACTTTTATACAGTTTTAAAAACCGGATTTTCTACTAAATAACATTTTGTCAATTTATTTTATTAAGGGCCTTTGCAATTTGGCTGACTGTTTAAAGTTTTTCGCCCTGTCCGTCAGCAGAGTTTTGACTGTAATCATTTTGCCTGAGGTGTGGTAATTCTTTTCGGCTCAAATCTTTATGTTGTGCGCGTGACGTCACAGCGTCGACAGCGTTGCCTGCGCTGGCAGCGGCCGCGACGGCGTCGACGCAGCGCGCGAATAAAATAAATAAATAAATGCGATCGTTTCGATATAAAATATCTGTCGCTGATGTTGTTTTGGGCTTTTATACGCGCGCAGACACACACACACACACGCACCAACACAAATAAACACACCACACAACAATCAAAACTGACAGCGACAAAGCTGACGCAGACGCTGGCGTCGACGCTGACGGCGACAGCGACGGCTAAAAACGGCTATATGATTGCGACAACAACGACAATAATTGTACGGTGTGAGCGCGCGAGAGGGGGTTTGAGGAGGGGTTTGGGGAGTGCAGCGAACTTTTTGATGCGTTGATTTTGTTGCTGTTGACTTTCTCGCTTAACGAAACCGGCAAACCGCGGCAGAAACGTCAACGCACCATGCCGGGCCAAGAATAAAAAACAGACTAACCGATTAGCCAGTCAGCCAGCAGAGCCCAAGCACAGCCACAGCTGCAGAGGGCCCACAGTCGATTCCGATTTTGTGTGTGTGTGTGTGTGTGTGTGTTTCTGTGTATGTGTGTGTGTTTGTTTTGCTGCGGAATCTCAGTCGACGCGAGGCTCATTCAAAATTCATTTTGTTGGTAGTCTAACCACAGCAACAACAAAGCCAGAAACAAACAGCAACAGCAACGGTCACAACAACAACAGCTGGCTTTTAAATAAAGTTTAAGTTGTGTGCGCAGCGTTGAGCTTTTATGTTAACATTCAGCGCCAGGTTGTTGACTTTGTCTAGCGTAGCTTAACAGAGGGTACAGTTGATGGTGCGCGCGCCTTAGCATAATTTGGCTACGCTGGGAACAGTTTGAGAAGTACTTGAGAAGGGCTTGAGAAGTACCCGAGAATTACTTGAAGCAATTGAATTTAGTTTACTTAAGCACTATTTTAAGAACTAATTGTCACAACTTTATATTTAATTTAATGCAAGTAACAAAATAGTTGTAATAAAGGAATGAAGGAATAAAGGAATCAAACCAAAGAAAATGATGCTTTATTTACTGTTCCAATTGCTATTTAGCAGGTTTGCATACATGATTTTACATTCAGCAAACGCACGCAAGCAGGTGCTTGTCTTTGCTAACAAATTTAACAGAGGAATTATTTGTAAGGCACGCACGATTGCAAACAACTTGTTTAGAATGGTAACAGAGCATGTGCAGGATTGCATTTTGTTTTCATACTTTTTATAATAATTTTACTGTAAATATACGCAACCGAATATATTATTTTACTAATATTTTATTAAACGAAGGCTTGCCAGAGCATGTCAAAAAAGATTGTTTATATACTGTTCCCATCATTTCAGCAAGTGCACGCTTTGCAGGTTGTTGTCCATGCTTTTTAGTGGTAAAATTTAAGGCGCGAAACGTGAGCAGTTTTCAAATGTTGGGAACAGTTTTATGGCAATTTATTTATTTTATGTTCAAATTACGTTTTTTTGTTTATAGAAAAGGAGTATAATTGAGTTACCGTTAGTTGAACTTGGCATATAATGTATGCTATTGTCAAGTGTTTGATTTCTTTGGCTTTATCTTTTATTTGTATAATAAACTCGACATAAAATAGTATTTTCTTTAAGGTACATACATACAAACATATAGATTGTGCGTGAGTATGCGTTTAACAATTGTCGATTTTTATGAATGCGCATTTTGTGGCTTTTCTTTAACATTTTTTTTTGGTTTTCTTTTCTTTTTGTTTTTTTGTAAAAATGGGAATCTCAGCAGATCTGAAGCTTGGGCATCATAAAAATAATTTCAGTTAGACAGCAGATATGACAACGCTTACATGGCTAATCAGATATCAGATCAACAAATAAGCATATACATAAATATATATATGCATATATATATGTTTAAAAAGATAAACGTGTTGGATATGGATCACAAGACATATACAGGCAGATATGGATATATAATATAGATATAGTGTCTTTTTTCTAATGCTACGATATATAATAATAAGTATGGCTGCTGGGCGATGAGCGCAAGAGGGGAGGGGGGAGGGGCGGGAGGCACTGGGCGCCCAGCTATTCGATGCGATAAGCACGACGCAAGGACGTCAGCCAAGGACTAGACCTGCCAAACGCAACTGGTGCGCGACTTTTGTGCTCCACTGTAATCTCAGCGGAAGCTGGTGGTGCGTTGCTGTTGTTGTTGTTGTTGTTGCTGTTGTTGATCCAGCGTGGAGACGAGCGGCTTCTCCGAGGAGCTCTTCTCGTGCATGGAGAGATTGGCGACGCTGCTGGACGTGGTCTTGGTGGAATATTGGCTCTGGCGCTGATGGCTGCCCTCCCGTCCGCTCGAGCACCTAAAGGAGGAGAGGGTGGGGGGGGAGAAGCACGGAAAACCGATTAATCGAAATTGACTAACAAATTGGCAGAGATAACACAGATAATAGATAATAGATAGGCGATAAATGTGAAGTGTTAGCTGGAAACGCAAATGAATGTGGGCGGGCAGTTATTGGCGTGGTAAAAAACTAAATGAATTGATTTACATGCGATTAGCAGTCGTATATTATATAAATATATATATGTATATATTCAGATTGTTAGCGAGAGTTGGGTTAGATTTTTGTGGGCGGCTTTTTGGCTAGGAAACTCGAATTGTTCGTGGGTTAATCACAATTTTGGCATTTTTGGCAGCAGTTGTAGTTAAGTTTAGTTGAAGTTTTACCTTTTTAAGTTTTATATTTATTGATTTTTAGGTTTTTGTTATTGTCTTGGCAGCACCGGGCGGCCGCTTCCCCAGGCCGTTGGCCTGGCCCCGGGCCGGATCGGAGGAGCACTTCATTCTTAACTTGTCCTGTTGCGTATTTATGTCCGTTGACGTTGAGTTGGTTGAGTTCGATTGACTCGAGCTGGGCGACTTTTGCTTCAAGAGTCTTCGTGTTGTTGAACGAAAATTACGGATAACATTGTTTGTGGTACATTATATATATATTTATATTTATATATATGGGCTGTATATATAGATATATACATAAAATATCGCTTGGAGTTGGGTTATGCATGGTTATATTAGCTACAATTAATGGACGGATTTTGTTCGTTAGGCTCTGGTTATTTGAACGTGTGTTAGCCTCTGAGCAGTTGCTTTCATTTGTAGATAGTTTCTTTTTTGTTTTTGTTTTGGTTTTGGTTTTTTCTGTCTTTTACAACACTCAAGTGTTAATGCTTGCGACTTGTGTGTTGGGCTTGTGTCTTGTGTTTGGATTACAGCTTGGCTGCCTATTGCTGTCGTTGTTGCGGTTCTTTAGCGTTAGCGTTACCGAAAGCATTCTGACAACGAAAATACAAGAGAATAATTTATATATATATACCAGCTGCGCAAATACATACAGAGAACGTTGTGCTAAAGGTTTACTCAAATGCATGCAACGCGCCTCACACGCACACACGACAATTTAAGAGCTAAGGGGAATCGTTAACTATAATCAATTAGCATTTAGTATTGTCACGTTGCACAACACTAAAGAGCGAAGAGGAAGAGCTGGCTTAGCGTTTAGTATGGCCACGTTGCACAACACTAAACAGCGAAGAGGAAGAGCGCCGCTTACTGACTGCGGCTGCCAATGTTGTTCTTGTTGTTGTTGTTGTTGCTGTTGCTGTTGTTGCCGCTGCTTGGTTGTCGTCCTGTTAGACGGCATGCGAGTGCACTCCGCTGGCAGTGTTGGCAAACGCATTGCGTATGACAACCAGCTTGCGTATGTGTTGGGAGGCATCCATGAAGCGCTGGCGCATCGTATAGCTGCTTCCTGCCAATGTGACGCTCTCCGTTTGCCGCAGACTGCGCACACGGACCGTTCTAATTGTTGGAAGGGTATTTGGGCGTTTAAGGGTGTGGTTGGGGGGAATTCGAGTGAAATACATGTCAAATACATATTGAGAACAGACTCGTGATACAGGCAAACAGGCAAAACGAAAAGGACTTACACAATTATGAACTTATAGTTATAGTTGGGACAGTACAATTTTGGCTGGGGATTGAAAGAACTAATTGGAGGACTTACCTGTTCGTTATCAAGTGCTTAACCTTCTTCTTCAGCACGAACAGCATAAAGATGAGAAAGCCTTGCATCGCATTGCACAAATCGGTTACGTAAAAGATCTTCGACCACTTCTTGTCGTTGCCCACAAAGTACGAGATGATCTCCGAGGACCAGGTGACGCCCATGATCAGAAACAGGCGCAGAAACAGGCCGAATCTGAAAGCAAGAATATTAGAGGGGAACTTGCTAAAAGTCCTAATCCTCCTCTTACTTGTCCTTCTCGGTGCGCAGATTCTTGGTGCTATCCTCGCGTGCTATGATCCTCGCCATCTCGCGCTGCACGCCGTGGATCTTGATCGCAGTCATCATAAACATCACGGTATTGGCCACGATGATGATCAGAATGGGTCCGAAGAAGTAGAGCATGGCCGACCAGTTGGTCATGTCCAGCCAGCAGAACTGGCCGCCGCCAATGCCCGGCTTGATTGCCTCCGGCCAGTCAAAATACTCCTGCACGAGCACCGTGAAGATGAGAAAGACCAGAGCCAAGCCCCACGAGTACAGCGAGTAGAGCAGAAAGCGTTTCTTCTCCTGGAACCGATTGATCCCACGTGTGCCACGGAAATTGTGCCACAAATCGAAGCTGATCACATTCAGCCAAAAGAAGGCGGACATAAAGAAGAAGTACGCCGTATAGCCAAGCAGCTTGCAGGACAGCCCAAACGGATTCATGTCGTGCATCAGCAGCAGGCAGCACAGCAGCGAGTAGCCAATGGTCAGGCCCAGCAAATAGCAGACCAGGGACTTGCCATGCTGGTTGCGCAGCTCCGGAATCAGCAGATATACGGCAATGGTCAGCAGCATGAAGGGTATGGAGAAGAGCATAGCTGGGGGAAACAAAGAAAAAGTATGAGTGTGGAGGATAGAATGTGAGGACTTTAATTAGGGTTTGAGCCACACTGGTTCAAACCCCAATTACTATTTATTTATAACTACGAATCGAAGAAAATATCATGGGAGTTGAGGAAAGAATATCATCTTTATCTTTAATCAGGGTTTGAACCGCACTGGTTCAAACCCCAATTTCAATTTATTTATAAACGTTTCAAGCAGGGTTTGAACCGCATTGGTTCAAACCCCAATTTTAATTAATTTATTAATACGAACTGAAGATAAACTTATGAGAGTTTAAGACAGCATATCAGGGTTTGAATCGCACTGGTTCAAACCCCAATTCCAATATATTTATTACTGTAGGGCGAAGAAAATATTATGAGTGCTGGTACGGGCTGCAAGCAGGGTTTGAGCCACACTGGTTCAAACCTCAATTTAATTTTATTAATTACTGTAAGCCGAAGGAAATATGATAAGTTTTGAGGATTATTTGATCTAATGCCTCATTTAATTACCCAAAAAAAGTCTTTGGCCAATCTCTGGCTACACTTACCGAATCCATTGATGATCTTCACCGTGGTGTTCTCGTTGAACATGTCGCAGTTGGCCGGGTTAATGGTGTAGTAGAGATCCGTGTCGTTGACATTGGTGGGCACCAGGCAGAACTCGTTCTTGTAGATGTAGTGCATGTCGTCCTCGCGGAGCAGCGTGCCATTCTCGTACAGCTGGTAGGTGTCGTAGTAGTTGACCTCCGGCAGCAGGGAGAACATTTCGGTGCAGGGCCTGAAGCTCTGCACCACAAACTGTTCGTAGATGTTCACATTCTGCACGGATCCATTTCGGAGGGTCACATTTATCGTTGGCTCCGGCCACATTTGCTTCGTGTTGGTGTCCTTCTGGCACTCGCTGTTGTTGTAGATCTGACCCCAGGGACAGCAGATGTTGATGCAGGGCTTCAGCTTGCAGATGCAGCCGCGCATATGCGGCGCCACATCCACACGGTCCACCAGATCCTTGTAGATGTAGTCGAAGGTGCCCACATAGTGGCTGGGTATCAGCACGCCCTCGTAGCTGTAGCTGCCATTGGGGAACGAGGGATACCCCGTCAAGTTGACCGTGTCGAAAAAACTGCACTTTGTGTGTATGCCATTGCGCTCATGGTAGTTGCCCTCCTCGACCATCGCGTACACCCCGAAGGGGCTGCCCGGCATTAGCCGGAGCAGCACCAGGAGTATCACTCCAACCAGCGTGACGCCGCAGTAAAGCGATCCGGATCTGTGATGCTGCTGCATTTTTTTCTGGGCTCTGCGCGCGAAGAGGAAATTCAATCGATTAAAAAATTGTCTAAAATCGCTTTTAGAATAGCATAAAAAATGCAGAAAGATGCTGCTGAATAATATCGATTCAATGTATATAAAACCGCTTTTAGATTAACGAATTAGATTAGATAATTTCTAAAGGATAGCAGAAGATGCAGCTACATTAAATCAATTACAATTTTCTAAAACCGCTTTTAGAGAGGTATAAAAAGGTAAAAAGAATCTTTTTGTGGGCAAGAAGAAATGAGCTAAAAGTTGCTTAAAACCGCTTTTCGATTGGTATAAAAAATGAAAAAATATGCTATCACATCTTTTTCTTGGCAGGAAGGAGCTTATACGGATTAAAAGTTGCTTAAAACTAGTTTTAGAAAAAAAAGTGTCTAAAAAGTGGCTCAAATATGATAAAGATATGCATTTAAAAACGCATCGAAAGCAAACTTCTTAATTTTAGTTGTGTACATGGAAGATAGATAAGTCAAGGTTAATGTTGTCTAAAACCGGTTTTAGAAACTGTGCAAAAGCAGCTGAAATATTAGAAATTCGTTAGAGTTGGCAAAAAGATCGCCCTGGCAACCAAAATCTCTCAGCATTCAGTGCATTTTAATAGATCTAATTAACATAGTGCTTAAGCAACAGGCATTATCCTTGCGTCAGTTGAAGGAATCTCACTTGTGGCATTCCGCGTGTTCTGCTATCAACATTTCCAACAGGTTGGCACAAGGACATGTGGATTTATTGCGTCAGTTAGTCGGCGCAATTAGGGCAATAAGTCCTCTGGGTCATGTTGTGTGTCAGATAGACAGAGAGGGGGGGGGGGAGGGAGAGAGGGGAGAGAGAGAGAGACAGGCATGAGACGGACAAAGATACACGCAATGTCAATGGGCGTCCTGTTGCGCCGGAACTGCTGACGTTGCCGCCGCGGGGCATTAATCATCTGCAAAGCACACACACACACGCACAACAACACACACACACACACTCACACACACACACACATTATGAGTTCGTGTTAAATTGATACTAAGTGCCCGCATTCTGTCAATATCCTGTCCAAATGTTGTTGACTGCGTCAGACATTGGATTGGCCAAAACAACTCCCACTCCTTGACTTTGGCTAATGTGCCGCAATAAATTCATTACAAATGCGTAACCCCTAGACCACCCCCCCCCCCCCCCTCTCTCTGCCTCTCTCTGTGCCCCATTATCTTATCGGAAGCAACATGATTATGGCCATTATGGGCCCATTGCATAAATGAAAGTCAAATTTCGCTTAATTCATTGAACGCCGAATATTTGCATTTGCTCGAAGCAAACATTTATGCCCAGCTGAGCGAACCGTGCTGCGGGGTAGGGTATCTGCGTGCGTGTGTGTGTCTCATTGACAGCAACGTGGGCAGCGCGCACCTTCGAAATTATGATCAAATTTATTGGCCCAGTGGGCAAACAGACATTAAATGCCCGCCAATTCGGCAATTTAAGTATTTGTTAAAATTAGCATAATTAATCGTTTGGGCCGCCAACTTGGTTAAGGCGAGAAAACAGCTAGTTTTAAGCGCAAAAAAATTGTATTCAAAATCGACATTTTGTTAGCTATAAAAGGCGAGTGGAATATTAAAATAAAGGCTGCAAATATACATCAAATATTTGAGTAATTCCTAGCTTGCCTTAGTGAACTTTCACCTCGCATCAGCCAGGCTTTAGTTGGAGCTCTTTATAATTTGCGCAATTTTTAATTTATATAAAATTTAAATTGTAGCTTTAAGATAATTTAAGTATATATTTTATGTTTGTTTTTACATAAAAATTAGATTAATTTCTAGCTTTTTCTTTAAATAATATGTCTAGAATCAGATATTAAAATTTTTTACTTTCTTATGAACCCATTGAAAATGATTATAAGGGATATAATATATATATAAACAGATCAAGTATTTTCCTTTTAAAGCCACAGATCAATTATCTTTCATATTTGAGCTTAAAAAGAATGTTTAGCTTATCAACTATTGGAACTATTTCGATGTGAAACTAACTTGAACCCTGATTTTAAAATATCTTTAATAATATTTGTTGCGAAAATCTCATAGTTTTCGTTCCACTTACTTTCGTAGAATGAAAATACAAATACAAAAAAAGAAACTTTGAGCACAATCGAGCTTTGATGATAAATCAGTTTAATGGGCAGCCCTCATATCAGCAGCTAGGCCCCCTTGACCCCTTTGACCCCTTTGATCTGACGCTCTGCCCAATCAATATGGACGCGCTGCTGGCCCGTGAAAATCGAATTGGCCATTGGGGAAAATATAAACGCATAAATGATGCTATAAAATTGAGTTATGACCCGCAATTTCGTGAACGATTTTACGATTTTCCGGATTTTCAATTTTCAAACTCGCACAGCGCCATAATAATTGCTGCTATATTTTATGTTCAGCTCTCCCGTTTTTATTCGCACATCTATTTGTTTAATTTTCGTGTTGCATATTTATTGTTTGTTTTGTGTGCTGATAAATGCAACAAATGCTGCTTTGGCTCAACAAACCGTTTGCTCTGATTGCCCATACAAATACTATATATATATATACATATATATATATACCATATATCTATGAACATAAGTGCGTGTTTGTGTACCAGAAACAGATGCGATATACGCCAGATACGCCATCGATCGATTTATAATGCTGATCATAGCCTCAGAGCGTTTCCCAACCCGTTCTCTGACTCATACGTGAATCTATGCGAATGGGTGTGACTTTTATTGCTGAAAGGAATGCTAATTGAAGGATTCCCCCCACCTCGATATGTCAGATGATAATGTCAGCTGGCTGACAGCAGAAGTGTATGAACTGCAATATCATATATACTTGGAGTTCGCAGTAAGAGAGCATAAGAGAGTGCGAGAATCGCAGAGAGAGGCACTAACTGACAAGAACAACAGTCGAACAGTTAAACTGTAGTGTCTTATTGCTAGATGACAGCAAAAGTGTATCAAAAACAATATGTTTAACATTTGAAGTTCGCAAATTAAACAAACTAATAAGAGAGTGCGAGAATCGCAGAGAGAGGCAGCAGCTGCAAAGAAACACAATCGAAAAGTAGAACTGTTGTGCCGCATAAATCGCATAGACCCCGATAAGATAATGCCAAGAGTTGCTAATGTTAGACAAAGAGCATTTACTAGACATTTATTGATTCCAAGAAATATATGATTAAGGCATAGCCTCAATATTGTTTTTCATTTGCGGTGCTCAACAAGATAATAAATCGTTGCAACAGCTAAATAGAATCTAGTAAGAAGTTTTCTGGACTTTAAAATAGATTGTTCTATTTATTATTTTGCTAAATTTAAGCTTAAATCAAGCTTTAAGTTAATAAGTAGAACAATAAATTGGTTTGTTTTGGTGAACATAATAAATGAACTCTGAGAAAAATGCTGCTCTTTACCTTAAAACGTCTCTTCGAGCACTCTTGTTATTGTCTCTAAATATTCTTAAATTAAGTATGCATATTTAATGATTTTCAAATGTGACTCAGAAAGAAAAAATAGCTTGAATTAAGCTAAAAACTTTTTACGAGCAATTTTACGCTGAAAATTTTCTCAAGCAAAGCGCAAAATATCTTAGATTGAATACTTTATTTAAGGAATTGGCGATTTACAATAAATATTGCTTAAAATAGGCATTTTATGCTTAAATTAAGATATTCAGGTCAAAATCAACAAGCTTTAAGTTTTCGCTGAGGGTACAAAAATGTTCGAAATCCGTGCAGATTTAACATGTTCAACATTTGATGAGTAATTAATTGTGTTATTTTCGGTTTTTTATTGCCGGCTTCCGTTCTTATAAGCCCAAAATTTTTTATGTCTTCCGATAGCGAGGCACTGCGTAATTGTCTCAGGGGACAGTCGATTGATTCATGCGGCGCTCCGAGGCGCCTCCAGAGGCACTTAAGGGCCGCTTTCAATCCCAAACAAGCAAAATTTACACAATGGGAAAACAATAAAGAAAACAATATGACGAACGCCCCCTAATGGAGGCATTTAGTAGAGCAGCATTTGCTGGCGTCGCATTTAAATAATTATGTATGCTGGAATGCATAAAGCTTGACGAAGATTTATCGGCGCGACTTCACTGATAAAGCGATAGACCTCAACGAGCACTTGGAACGTGTCACGCGGCGTATGTGTAATTTATTCACAAACAAAATAAAATATGAATTCAAATACGCGCGGAATATAATATTTAAACAGTTCACTGGCTGTCGTTTTATCCAGCATTTATATATATATATATATATAGTATTTATTGTATTTATCGTATTTCCCTATGTTAATAGCCATATAAATTATGAAACTCACGAAATCAAAAAACCATTAAATATCATTGCGGCCACTCACAATTTCAAAATGTTCTGCGTATCAGTTAAGCACTTAATATAGTATGTATTATATACACAAGCGTATTTTTCAGATAGCACCAAATAAGTGCATATATATATATATATATATATGTTTTTTTATATGTTTCGTATATCAGCTTTATTTTATGATTTTATTATATGTTGGTCCCCATATCGGTTTGGTGGCCCGCAGAAACCGCAGTTAAACTAATCGTGGCGCCAGCTGAAAGACACTGAACTTGAACTGAAACTGAAACTCAAATCCACCACAAGGTAAAGGTGAGATAGATAAACAGCCAACACACACACACACACTCACAGGGACACACACACTCACACACACACGGACACTCGGGCGATTATTTTCAATTTCAACAAAGTTTTTCGCCAGCGGTTTTTAATTGTTTTGGTCTGGCCCATTGATGGTTTTCCGTCTCTTCAATTTTCGGTGCGTGTGGTTTTTGTTTTCTAGATACCCTTGTGTTTAAATGGGGTATATTAGTTTTGTGCAAGTGCACGTAACAGGCTGAAATGGGACTCTTTGACCTCATAAAGTACATCAATCTAAGCATTTACTTGTGTTCTTTTGTCTACATATCATATGATCTCAGAGACTATAAGAGAAAACTTATTCCAAAGCATCGATAACACCCACGAAATCGATAAGTATCCCTATCGACATCCTGTTTTGTTTCATTACATTTTTATTATAACATATTCATAACATATGCGTACGGTAGCTAGATATGGCATATCTTGGAGTCTTACAAAACCGAAATTAATCCAGAATTTGAATACCTCCACTTCTTAAACTTTATATTTTAAAACTCATTTGGACGCATAATCTTGAGCTTTGGTATGTGGACACATTTGGCTGTCATATTTATACCCTGAAAACTTCAGAAAGATGGGACAATAGGAACCGAAGTTATTTAAGAACACATTTCCCTTCCTTTCCTTCTAATAACAGCTCGCTGCTAGCTGCAGGGTATCTGCTAGTCAACCATCCCCGCCTCGCGCACTCGGCTTTGTTTTTAATTTTATTTTGGGTACTTTTAATTCGTGTGAAAATTCCAACAAAGTATTTTTAGACACCAGTCAAACAAACATCACGCAATAGAATTTCGGTTTTAGCCAATTTAAACACACTTGGGCCAAGCCCAGGACCGCAAATTGATTGCTAAGCGATATTTAAC
Organism: Drosophila borealis; assembly: GCA_035045885.1. Taxonomy (NCBI): domain Eukaryota; kingdom Metazoa; phylum Arthropoda; class Insecta; order Diptera; family Drosophilidae; genus Drosophila; species Drosophila borealis. Next base: position 1,085,765 of record JAWNOR010000091.1, on the reverse strand, counting down.
CCCCTTCGGGGTTTTTTATTCGAGTAAAAAAGTCAGCCCGGCAAGACATATAGACAACAGCTCTCACATTTGATGAGCAGCTAATTTGCACATCAAATCAATCAAGCTGCTTGACAGAGATTATAATGTTGCCAAGCGTGTAACTTAATGCCTACCTGAGCTTCGATTATCCATTAATATTATTTTAAATGCCCCTTGGTTTCCAATTTCACATCTTCATATTTCATTTTCTTACCCTATCATTTGTCCCCCTCTATTTATAAATAGTTAAGTATCGCTATCTCATCAATCATCAGACTTTAAAGTTAGCAGGGAATTTAATATAATATATAATCTTGATGATGGTTTGTTGTAGTACTCAAAAAGGGGCTAAAGTTTAAAAGAATGAATCGTAAGCATGAACACGCCGTAGATTAAATGCAAGTGCCCAAAGAATGAAACATAAGAATTGGGGTAAAAAACTCTATTGTCGACCGATTGATTGAGTGATTGACGTGATCTACTATAGAAATCCTTAATGAGCAATAGCTGAAAGTACATCAGTTTTCAATTATGCTAAAGGGATCTTCTAACAAAGTAAGATTTTTCTATCCAGAAGTTAATTTTTAACTGAATATCCTATAGGACCTAATAAGAATATGAATGATGTATACAAGAAGAAGCACTTCAATCAACAAGATCTTCCATTCAAACGTTAATTTCGAGTTGTCTGAGGATATCTTAAAATGCCATAAAGTAATTATCTTTAGAACTGTATATTAAATCGAATATGCCATGGAATATCACTATTAATTTGAACAAATGTGTTGAAGAATGTTCAAGAAGAAGCACTTCAAGCAAATTTTATGTTTCTTGGAGGTTAGTGGACTTAGCTTTATGGTTTTGGTAATAACTGTATTTAATGGATCACTAAAAGAAAGCGATTAAGCGCAAGTCAAATTGAATTATACAATAATTATTATGGATCTTTTTTTATTGCACTTCCATCGAAATCCTTAGTGAGCATTATGATAAAACAAGGCACTTAAATGAACATTCAAATAGACCAATTTCTAGCGAATTCCTTTTGCTGAATGCATTTTGCTAATTAAATTGCAATTTCCATGACGCTTATCAGGTAGCTGGGGCAGGTAAACTGGAGGCACCGCCCACCTGCATGATAAACGGCAACTAAATGCAGCTTAAATGCCAGATAGCTCCTCACATGTTTATAATTTATGCTATGTGTATTTTGCATTTATCATATCGCAAGGGTTCTTCACATAAATATATATATATATATATATATATATATATATATATATATATATATATATTTTTATTTATGTATAAACATATTCCCATTGAACTTTGTTTACAAACAGCGCGACGTGTCGTGGATCGAAGTTCCTGGGTAATCGCGAATTCTTACGGAAAGTAATGTGAAATAAAACAAAACTCAAGGCAAAACAATAAACAATAAAAGAACCAACAAAAACGGATATGCACGGCATGCCGAAGCTCAAATACCCTTTCAATTCGAATGATTATTCTTATGGAGGGAATATAATATAGCAGAACGATTTGATACAATTTTTTAGATATGCTACGAAAATTTCTCAATTCCAGTGTTGGTAAGTATATCCTTTAAGAATAAAACTATAAACAAGATCGTTTTTGAAAGATAAGGAGCTATATGATCCTTCTGATATTATTTAGGACTCCAATCTGACGGATTGCAACGAAGCTAATATACTCTTGAGTACTAATTTCCAGTGTTTGTTAAGATATTTTTGATTTTAAATTATTCTGCCTATAGATCTATGTGAACTCCCTGAGAGCAGGTTTATTATAAAGTGGTTCGATCTGGTCGTCTGCAACTACAGCCAAAATACGTACTCGACCCATGAAAAGTCATTTCCAGTGTTGGTTAAAATATTTAGAGAAAAAAGCAGATAGACAAACAAACGATTTTGAACGATTCTGCATATAGATCTTTATGATCCTTCTGAGGGAAGCCATGTCAGATAGAGGTCCGATTCTGCGGACTATAACTAAAATACGGACTCGACTCATAAAAAGGGTATTTCGATGAGATTAAAGATTTTAACAAACGCCAGCCAAATGTGCAAACTGTAAACAAATCAAAGGCGCGTGAAGAGTTGCCGAGTATTGGCAATGGGCAGCGGTCAAAAGAGGGCGTATTCAGGGCAAACACCCCCAATACCAACCCCAACCCCAACCCAGAGTTGCATTTTATGAGTAGTCTGGGGTGGGGTGGGGCTGAGTGGGGTTGATATGGGTGAGCTGTTTTATGAGCCACTTTACGCTGACTCAAAGTGCAACAAGTGTTTGATTAAAGTCTTGTTAAGAAAACAGCTTTGAAGACAAAACATTATTTGTTATGCAATTAACAGAAATTCGTCGAACCTAAGTGCAACTTAATTTACCCAGAGCCGATTTTCCAGCTGTTAATCACTTGACTCAGCCAACGACCCAAATCTGTCATATGCACTCATAAACTAGCCTAACGAGATGTGGAAATTAAATAAAAAATTTAAATTAAATTAAATTAATTGGGCCAAGCTAAATAGCAAAGTAATTTCAACACATATATCTAGAGATAAATATATATAAATATCTTTTAGAAATTGTAAAATAAATTTCCTAAAAACTAATGGTTTTTCTTATAAATTTGCGGAAAATGGAAAACAGTCAAATATTCAGTTTATATATAAACAACAACACTTTTGATTCTCAAGTATTTCCTAAACAAAAATCATCATTCTTAACAACGTCGGACTGCATATAGCTCCATAAAAAATATACCTGTCAAATATTGAATTTATATGGAATAATTGTGGGTTTTCTTAAGATATCTTGACCTAACTCAGGGAAGTGCGTCTGTCATTTTATAAAAAAAACCCAAGAAATACCTTATGCCGAATATTAAATACCCTCGGAAAACACGTTATTTTGAAACAGGAAATAATAATTCTCATAAGATCAAGGAAAGATAGATTGAATACCTTTAAATTCAATTTTTTTCTAACGATTTTTCCATAGTTACTTTCACATAACTTTAAATATATAATGTTAAATATTCCCAACAAATCAGTAAAGCTCGTTATTTAAAATTTCCCAACATATCTAAAAGCTATTATAAGAACAATAACTAGGAAATAAATCTCTTCAAGGGTATTTAATCTTCCTAGTAATGTTTCTTCTAGACATTTTTTTTATAAAATAAACGAATTTCCTCAGCTAGAATGGGGATTAGCGCATAAATAATGCATAAATCTTAAGAGAACTTTTTTAAAAATAGATCAATTTAATTTTGAAGAGATTTTCGGAACAGCATATGCTATTAGATTATATTTATATATATATGTCGCATTATTGGAAGGGTAACGCCCACTTGAATGGCAGGGCAACTAATTATTGTGCGTTGTTTACAATCAGCTCTTGAGGAAATACTACAAAGCCTTATCTGAATGCCCATTTGCACTTACCTAGGAGGCTATATATCACTATATCTCTCTCTCTATCTATATATATATATATATATTTATATGTACCTTTTGAATAGCACTGGACAATATTTGCTTCAATCAAGTTATTTGTTCTGGTCGCTAATATTTGTTGCTGTGTGTAAATCTTTTGTCCATGTGCAACTTTTAAAACGTTTGCATTTTGGCTGCATTTACTGGAAGTATATTTAATATGTGTATATATATATATATAATATATGAATATATATGGCAAATAATAACACGCGTTAGCCCCTCGTCATTCGGTATGCAAAGCAGCTCAACAGTTGAACGCCATTGATTCGCGGTTCTCTTTAAAGCATTTGCTGAGCTGGGGTTTTTTTTTTTTTTAATTTATTTTATTTATTTAACTTCTTCTTTTTTAACTTTTGGGCTGGAAAGACTTCCCAAACTTGTTGTTGACAACTTTGGATGACAAGTACCCGTGAATATTTGTCAGAAAAAAACGCGACAGTTTGTCCGAATTCTGCCTTATTTATGGCCTTATTTATGCGAGAGCCAAGGCAAATTACATTAAAATTCTGCTTCCTATTATTGCATTTCATATAATGTTAGCTTTGTTCACATATCATTGAGGAGATCATCAATAATTCGCTGGGAATTCCCGATGTAACAACACGCAGATCACAAACCTCGAGCACTAGTTCGCGTTCTGACGTTCGTTTCAACCGGTTATATTGTTATTATCATAGCAATTAAAAAAGCAAAAGCGCATACGATATTATTAACGAGTTATCAACAACTCCATTATAAAAATGTTTTGTTTTTTTTTTCTACGATTTTCTCTTTTTTAATGCCGCGACACCTCCACAGCGGGCGACGGTTTTAAACGAACTGAACGGACGACTGATAAACTACTGTCTGTTATGCCACTGTAAACTGACAACAGATAAATTTAAAATTGTATGTTAATGCGCTGTTAGCAGTGCGCTGCCGAATGCGTTGCAGCGCTTGTTTTGTGGCTGTGTCAGAGTGGTTACGAGCTGGAAAATGATAAGGAGAGTTACAAGAGGAAGAGAACGGGAGCGATTGGAAGAAAGAAAGAGATAGTAAGACAATTAAAGGAATAGAGAGTGTGGTTAAACCCGAGAGAGATAGATAGTCAACAATAATTAATTACAGCATTAATAGCAATAACAGGAATGACTTCACTTAACATAGATTGCATTACAAAGCCACTCATTTTAAGAGAAAGAGACATATTCTTCAATTAGTTTATATCTATCTGAATATAATAAAAGAGAGTAAACACACAAAATGTTATGACTCCAGCTCTTACAACAGCGGCGATCGAGCAATAACAGTTAAGTGTTAATTTAACATGCAGCGAATCCTCGCAACAAAATAAACTAAACAAACAAACATACCTATATGCATATGTATAAGTATATCCACACGTATATGTGCACATGTAATTATTGCACACATATCTGTATTTTTCGCTAATACTGCACATTGGAGGGCTTTGTTGGTGGGCCTTTGTCGGCATTCCTTTTTTCGCCTTGTCCGCACGTAGGCGAAAAAAACAAAAGCCACATGGCAATTGATAGACGCTTGCCAGCGGTTTGCCCAGTTGAAATGTAAACAAACTGTCAAGTGATCAATGAATGGATGCTTCAAGTGGTCAAGTGCTCCCACAACCTGCTGCTGCTTGGCTTTGGCAATCGCAATCGAAGCTGTTTGTGCCCTGAGGGCAGCTTTTTCAAGCTGTGATTCAGCGCGTATTTGTTTTGTCTATTTATCGACTTAATTGGCCTGTTGCGGGCAATTCAATTAGCCGGCCGAAGCTGACATAAAGCTCACGTTACATCCATTATCCAAATGAGTCAAAGATCAGCGCGCTCCACGAAGCTTTAAAGCGAATTGAATGCACATGTTGAATAGCTGCGAAAAGCACAATAATAACTGTACATCTGACAAGTCAATTATATTCGTACAGTGCGCGCCATAATCAGTTGCATTTGCTTGCAGTATATTTAATTAAATGAAATTACTTATTGTAAACATTTAAATCGATTCAAAAGAGTTAAGAGATAAGCAATATTTTTTCCACTATATATTGCAAAATCAGTTAATTTTTGTATATCGTGTGACTGGAAAAGAACTTATAGCGTTTCGTTCTCAAAACTTCAAACCCATTTTTTCATAAATATTTCTAAAATCAGTATATAAAATCTTTGATTGCAAAATTTTCCCTCAATGTTATAAATATTAAAAATAAAATAAATTAAGTCAAATTGGTTGGTAAATTAAAATACTTACAAGAATTTGAATACCTTAAATATGCGTACTACGTTCTCAATGTAAGCATTAAATTTCTTACGATGAGTATTGAATTTAAGTCTAGTATTTGGGAATGTAGGGAAAGTATTTGAAGAAGAAATCCTTTCAAAATACCAATATTTGAAGTTTGGCTGGAGATGACTTGAGAACAAAATTTATAACTATTTCTTTAAGTGTATAACCCAGCTTAGTATAGATATTCACCCATTTTCCACAGTTTAAGGTGGAATTTGAAAAACCCATATATCACCATAAAGGAAACTACTTTCAAGCTCTTACCTCCCTTATTCACAAGCGTATGCCATTTGGGAGGCTATCAAGAAATGGGTTTTTCCTAGTTTAACTTAATTTCACAAAATCTTCTAAATTTCCTACACTTATCTCTGGCAAGAAGAAGCCAAGGCAGTTGAATTTTGCAGATAAGACCAAGATGCTTCCCCGATTGCTGTTACCAAATGAGCATATTAAACTCCAAAGTTTATTTATATATTGTTGTACACCTTATATCAGGTATAGGTCCAAATGACACGTAGGGCGCTCTATGGATAATGTAGGGTAATAAATGTTACCTTGTGCCTAACGTGAACGTGTTCAAAGTCACTTTTTTTTGCAGGGGCAATGACAACAGCAATTATCATTATGATATAATATATGAATACGATAATATCCGATGTGATGAGATCCAAGAGAAACACAATTTGGATTAGAAATTTTTTTTTTTTTTTTTGGGTGGTCCTAAATTGTTTTATGGCCAAAAATTGATTTGCGAAAGCAACCATAACGAGCCGCGCAATTGCCAATTAATTTGATGGCTTTGAAAACAATTGAGCAAAACGTGTAAACACATATAAACATACATCTATATATGTATATATGCATTTGTATAAACATATTTGTATTAATAAGCCCATCGAGTGTGTTTAACGCTCAAAAAACGTGCCCCGGATCCGCAGTACGAGTCTCAAGACCTACGTATTCCGTGGTATTCCCGAATTATGCGCGTTGACATTGTCTCGAAGAGGAGAGTTTCTTGAAAACTGGTTTCGCGCTTCAGCATTGAGGCTCAAGTGCCGGCAACTACATGAATATACAAAAACTATATACACATATAGATTGTCAAAGATTCGGCATTTACGACAAATATACAAATAATACAGAAATGAAAAAATCAGTATATGTATAAAACTTGTGGGCAGCTCTCTCGGTCGCTCGGTCGCTGGTTCATAAAAATCACATTTTAATCGCTCGCCAGGCATCCAAGGCTCCCCAAATTGAAGATCACATTGCGCTGGATGCCAAAGCGAAAAAAGATACATATCCAAAAGAAACTGACCTTGACTCTCTGTAGCTGGAGAGCGGGTTCCCGAACAGATGTCCAAATACTTATTCGCGCCACAGTTCGAAAGGGAACTAATTAGCGATCTTAACGTTAAGATAGTTTGATCAAATATTTAACCGACTTGATTAAAAATACCATGTGAACTTCATCAACGCACTCACTTAGGTTTAAGTTTTTCAATTATCTTTGACACATATAAAGTTGAAGGTTTGAACCTAACGTATTTTCAATTAATTAAATTTTCTTCGCGTTGTTTGCGCGTTTGTTTAACCGCTGCCGAACTTCTTTGTTGGCCAATTCGCTGCAACTGAGCAATCGCTTGGGCAATTGTCTGCAGCTGTTAGATAACAGCGGAGCGCTGTTAAGTTGCACAAAAAGCTCTCGCCGCACAAGCTTAACAGAAAGTTAAATGTGACTCGGTTAAGGCTTTCAATTTATACAGTGGCGGACAAAACAAACTGCACACTTACATTCACATTGTTTAAGGCGGGGTATTATTTTAAACAGCAGCACAAATATAAGTTATTGTAGCTATAGTAATTGCACTCAAACCGGAAATACAATATTTTCAGTTTATCCATTTGTATTCAGATTTATACCGATTTAAGAAACTGGTTCCGTTCAAGGTTCAGTTGAAGATCCAGTTCACAGCTCAGCAAAGTTTGAATATCCTGAAGCCAATGGGTTGGGTTTGATTAATTATGTTATGTTGATTAAACCGCAAGCTTGAAGACTATTTATAATGGGGCTCCAAAAATATTTAGAGTATCCCATTTAAGAGCATATTGAAGTACTTTTCAAGGAATTAGGCAACTCTTTGTAGATTATACATTACAATACCTTAAGCTATCCTGCATTCAACTAATAATATAATTAAATATGAATTTTAAATTTAATAAAAACAAATTTAATTTCGCAATTAACCATAAAGTCTGCATTAGCGACTACTACAGATACTCTAACAAAAATATATTCATATCAAGATAAATAACAATTGGAAGCAGAACGAAGCGAATAAATTTCATAATATGTATTCAGTTGTTCGGCTTTGAATTGTTGTTTTTCCATCTCGCCTGCACTTGTTCTTGCAACGGCTTTTGGTGCAGAAGCGATTGTTGTTGCCACCGCAGCCGTTGTAGGAGAGTCTCTTGCAGGATCGGCTCCTGGTATCGTACCACCACATGAGTCTGTTGGCATTCCCGTAGCAGGAGGTCGTATTGTCGTGTCCTTCGCTTTTGCCGCCTATGCAACCCGGTTGGCCATCTGTAGAGGATAAAGAAGTTATTATCAATGCCCCGCATTATTTATGGATGGAAGAATTACTAACCTGTAATACCACCACGACAGACTTTCAGCTGTGCGTTAGTGAGAGCCACATAGAACGCCAGACCAGCCAGGATCAGAATGAATTTCATTTTTAAGAAACACGCTAGACTCAGCTCGGTCTGAACTGACTTTAAACTGAACATTGCAGCGCATATATAAGAGAATCGGCAGGTATATTCAAAGCCCAAACGAGGGCTTATCACAACTTGGAAGTTTGTAGAGAATTTAACAAAAGCCCCTTATCGGGGTGATAAATATAAATTCTGATTCGATGTTGGGCTAACTACTGCAGAGCGAAAAGTTTGTTTCTTTTTTTTTGGAATTTTTAAAAGATTGTAGAAAACTTTTGATTTACCTGGCAACGGCATGTAAAGCCTTAAGGCAGGTATTTGCTCGATTTGTGACGATGATTTAATACAAAAAGAAATGATAAAAGCCGAAATAGATTTCTTGGCTTACATTTTAAGATGCAAACGTAATACGTAATACGTAATACAGTAGATCTGATAATTCTAATGTTGTATCAAACCTCTTTGGAAAATAACAGATGTGCACATATGAAGCACATCGAATTAGAATTAAGTGCATTCCGAATTTTAGTTAGTTCCCTTTTGTATTAAGCCCATTATCTTTTAGTCACACATCTGACATGTCAATTTACAACATTTATATTTTCAATTTTAAATCAGTTCGAGCCAATCTTTAACATGAAATAGAATCTGATCTTGGCTTGCCTGGCGCTCTATGTGGCTCCGCTCCTGGTAAGACATTCTGTACTTAATGTGCTTAATGATTACAAATAATGACAATTGAAACCTTTAACTTGGAGAATAAATAAGTTTAATGATTAGATAATAAGATTCCTGAAGCCAAAAACAGAAACTTTCGTTGATTTAAACCTTTGAATTTTTCCTCAAAGAGAAGTGAATTTTGAGAAAAAACGTATCGAATAAACTTTCACAAAAATATTTTAAAACAATTTTAACCCCAATCAGGTGGTCAACAAAGAGCTTCATACAAACGATCTTTCCACAATTAAGGCTGGAATTTTTTAAAACATACGGTAATTATAGTATAAACTTCAGCTTACTAGCCTCAGTCAAGACACACAGTTTTACCTATAAAGATACATGTTTATGCCTTACATTTGATTTGGGGAATACAATTTAAAAGTCGCCGCTCGAATTAGCTACCGATATACAAACAAATATCGGTACCCAGGGAACACCACGAGGAGGCCATCACTATTGCAATGGGGTCATATATTAGCATGACCTTCGAGTCGACTTGAAATGCTTTAATTTTTGAAATTATAACATTTCCATGTTCCCCAACTATCGCATTTCGTTATTATACATTCTAACCTTCATATATTTATCTGATGGCGAACATTATTGGAATTGCATTCATTCTTTCGGCCTGTGCAACTCGTCTGGTAAACTGTAAGGAGAACGCTTATTAGAATGTAAATAACTTTTAATTTGTAGCTAAAGGTTTGCGCTTTTTTATAATAAATCGACGCGTGTTTAAATCCTTTAAACATAATCTCAGTCAGTGACAGATGTAGTTACTAATATATATCTATGTATATACATATGTACATATGTTTATAAATGTTGCAGAAGGCAAAATGCGGCATCTAATCAAACCAAATATATCGATATGTCGTGTGACTTAGCATCGCGCAACAATTTATCGATGTTTCTTGCATCTCCATTTTAACTGGTTATTCGTTTTTTTATCGTTCATCGTTCACGCTGAATTCGTTCACAAACGAACAAGTACTCCCAACGATTGCGAGGCAACTCTGGTCTCTTTGGTCTCCTTGCCAACAGTAATAACTCAATGGAATTTGGTATGATCATGCTATATACCAATTTAAATGCATATATTATATAGTTAGTAGTATAAAAATACCTTTGCTGACATAGAAATTATTAGTTCTTCTCGTGCTTTTAAGCTTCCGCACGTATGTATGTATATAAAAATCGAAAATGGTTTTGAATAAATAAATGCTGCTTTTACGAATATTTTCGAGCTGATCCTCCGGCTCTTGATAAATGATATATGCTCATCCGATAGCTCTGCATTTCGTGGTCGACCTGGTGTATTCTGAAAGGAAATATTTAACAAATATGTCGAAATATTATACAGATGAAAGCTGACTTTTAAGGCAATGCAGTGAGTTAGTTAACGCAAAAATTAAAAAATGGATATCAACAGAACATAAACCAAATAACTAAATACAGCATTTACATTGGATCTAAGCTTAGTCAAACACAAAACCATACCAAGACAACACAGATGCAAGGAAAGCGGGCAGGTTAGTAACACAAATTTAAAAGAAAACACAAAGGGAACAGCATGCACCAAGGCCATTGAAAAACCAATGATTTTTACCTAATTCAAGATATTGGGACCAATCTTATTGGCAGCTCCATTCCTGTCTTGGAGTGCGATTTCTTCTTCGGAGTCGCTGCCATCTTCAGCTGATTCTATGCCCCGAATACTTTTGCCATAAAACGATTGGGTGAGCCCAATTATAAGTGTTCATGATATATTGACTCTCTCCATCTAACTCTCTCGATACGTACCGATTCGAGATGAGTCTCCAGACGCTGCGCTTCAGCACGAACATGATGAATATGATGACGCCCTGGGCACAATTGATGTAATCGAAGAACGAAAAGATCTTCTCGAGTGTTTTCTGATTTTGCACTAAATATGCGAATATTTCAAAAGTCCAGGTCACGCCCATGATGACAAACAAGCGCATAAACAGAGTGTATCTGTAAAAGTAGATCAAAAAACAATATAACGATTATCTAGATAAGAATATTCCATCTTCCATACGTTTGTCTTTCCGAATTGAGTCTTTGTTCACGATCCTCGCCTGCCCCAATGTTCTGCAAGTCCCTCTTCACCTCCAAAATGCGAATGGCCTGCAAAAAAACAGATATATATATATATATATATATATATATCATCTACATATATAAATAAAGAACTTAATGCGAAAACGTGAAAAACTGGAGATCTTGGTGGGAAGATATCTTGGTAAACAAAAAAGTTTTACATAGAACTTTTCGATCGTCGATCAGCTTTTTGATATAGTAGACCGATCCGGTCGGTTTTAACATAGAAACAGACGGACATGGGTATATCAACTCGGCTGTTACTGTTGATCAATCGATATCTATACAAGTTCTATGTCCTACATCCGCCCCAAAATTTACACATCTAGGTTTCCGCAGTTCTTACAGTCAGTATAAACATTGTTATATTGAAAATGATTTGTAGAGCCATTGGACCATAGAAATAGAGCAACGCAGACCAATCGTGAGCTATTAAAGAGACGTTGATAAGATCTTCAATCGATAAATTCGGCTTCTCAACTCACTCTTAACCCAACAATTGTAAAGCCCAGCTCCTGGCATCCATAAAAGTTGGTCGTCGTCCATGTCGTCCAGTTTATAATCGACGATAATCACAATTATGGTAAGTAGAGCAGCAATACCCCATGCATATAGGCTGTAGATCAAGAATCGGTACTTGGGCGTATATCGTTGAACGTTGTAGTTATTGCTACGGAAACTGTTCCACAGATCCAAACTGATGACGGTCAGCCAGAGGAAACTGGCCATGACAGCAAAGTAGCCCACATAAGCTGCGTGAGTATCAATTATTTAGTAAATATATAAATATATTTTTTGCTTTAGACCCTGAGCCCATTGAATGGATACAACTTGAGGTAGAGGTACTTGAAATTTTGAGCGTAGCACCTTCTGTTGCCTGCCAACATCGAGTTTTGTTTTAAATCATGGATAGATTGCCCGATCGATAAAAATCGATATCGAAATCCATTTTATTTTGGAGCTTTTGAGAATTAAATACAACAAATTTGGTATGTAGACTCTTTTAAGGTATACACAGATTCAAAATATTTATATTTTTAGATACCTCCCCACAAGATTGTAAAATATCCATTTTTGGATAGAGGATATATCGGCGTGGGGCTAAGAGTAGAAGCTCAGCCGCTGCGTAAACTAAAGAGTATATTAAAGAGGAGGAGCTGGAATGATTTCCAGGATAGTTCGGCGTTGGGTTCAGGGCATCTCCCAGTTGGGCTAAATCAGTCATAGACTCAGCTGCTTCTTTCACTGTATTGTGCTTTACATACCATTCAACTGGCACATTGATTTCGACCAGTCCGTCTTCCAGGCATCGACTAGGAGTAATGCATATGCTACCAGCAGGCTGGCCATGTAGCATGTGAAACAATAGCCATGTAGATTCCGTAGCTTCGGTATTATCAGGTACACGATGATCGTTAAAATTAGACATATGATCGATAACAGGCGCACTGCAAAGGATATTGGAAACTGATCAGCGTTATATTAAGCATAAGGGTAAAAGCCCAACTTATCAATTTAACAATATGATTAGAACGATTTCTTCTTTAAAGGACTCTCGTTATTAGGGCGCACCAGAAGCCATCCAGCTCGTGATCTGCAGAGTCGTCAGAAGCTTTCCGAATGAAGGCTCCTTTCGTCTGGTCGTCAACGAAGCAACCACAGCGGTCAGGGGTTAAACGCCGGAGTATCTCAAGCGAGTGCACCTTGTCCAACGCTCTACTCCTCTACTGTCTCATCCGGAGTTAGCCGAGTGCTTAGAGTATATCTCGACAGTATGGAGCCTCATCAAATCCCTTTGAGCTGTTGGAATATGGACTGAATCATCAACAAGAATGTTATGATGAACGAGACCCTCCCGGTTTCAGACTGGAAGTACGTTAACCCGGCTAGCGGTTTTGGACGAGACCTCCGATTGCCCGCGTTCAGTGATCTGATCCAGAGCACTCTATCGTGTTGTTCTCAATTTGAAAACAAGCTACATATTATCAGATACTTAGCTTACGTATATTGTATATCAATTGACTCTTAGGTGGGTCATTGCAGTTGTGCGGCACGAGTGTGATGACCGTTTTGTTGTCGCCAGCACTGATTGGATGCGGTTGGAGGCAGTACTCCTGCTTCGACAAAGACTTATTGTCGAAATGACGTAGTAGCGTGCCATCCTAAAAAAGCTTCGATTTGTAAGAAGAAAGATCTTGCAACGGATGCCAAGCAAACCTCAAACAGTGTCCATCCATGAGATTCATCGTTTAACGCATCCAGATGGAAATGTCCTGAACAGGGTACAGGCAGATCTTGCTGTACGATAAAGTCCTGAAGAACGTGTCTCCTTACCTGAGTGCTATTGGCCAGAGTTATGTTTATATAGGGATCAAAGTCAACTGCCTTGGCTATATCTCCGCTGCACTTGCGATCATCCTCGTCGAGGAAGAGATTCCTATGGCAACAGAAGCGAATACAGGTGCCCAGTCGACAGGCACATCCTCTCAGGTGCCGGGGCACTGACTCCCTCTCTCCATCCACCAGTATTTGAAAGTCATATTCACCAGTCTGCTCTGGCGGTATGGTCAGCCCTTCGTACTGATAGGAGCCGCTCGGCAGCTTGGGGCTATGCGAGAGGTCCACCGTATCGAAGTAATCGCATCCTGGTATTTGGGCAATTACAATCTCTTCAAATAGCAGTGCTAGGACCAGACCCTGAAAGATATCGGCTGCGAGTATAATAGTTACCAGATTTTATTATTCAACCTAACATTATCTACGGCTAATTATAATTAACAACATTAATAGTTATTAATATTAATTCGTTTTAAGCCCTTTTCTTCTTTATAGAGGATGATTTACATAGTTAATGTATCATATATAATCTTAGTATAAAAACAACAAACCGGCAACTTGTTAATTTAATTATTAAAACGGTTTTTTTAGCTCTCAATAACTCTCTTTAAGCACATTGACTGATATCACTTTAATTTGGAATCTTTGGATAGCAAAATTGGCACATATATATATATATATAATTATTTTTAGAACAAATGTTTATTTTTTTTATATACATATATATTTTGCAAATCAGAACGTACTTTTACTACACGACGAATTGCGTTTTACACTGCTTTAAGGCATATGCTGAGAATTTTATTTATTAGTTTTTTTTATTAACTTCATTTTAAATTATTTTATTTTATTTATTTTATTTTTAAATATTTCATTTCATTTTATTTTTAATAGCTTATATGTATCTCTAGAAATAATTCATTTGAGTAAAACTTTTATCTAGATGCATTTATTTCGCCGACGTCAACTTTTCACTTGGTACAGTTGTGACTTGGAGCTTTGGTCTACATTTGCAGAGCAGGGGTATAATTTTTATTTTTTTTTTTGGAAGAATCATGCCATTTGGCATCTGCAAATACAAATTGGCATACAATAAACATATTTAACTTACCAATTTCATACTAACGAATGTCCTTTTCAAGAAGACACAATGTTCTTGGTGAGAGAACACGGCCAGACTAAACGAAATACATATGACGCGGCGAGAACAACTATGGCCCGAGCCCATGGAGTAAAAAAGAGACAGAGCTGAATTCTCTCTCAGAGCTGCCAAATGCTTTCAGCATTGTGCCGACTGAAAGATACCCTGATACCCCAAAATTCGAAAAACAAAACATTTGCTATCAACATTTTTTGTTTTACATTCAACTGCTCACAAAATACGCAAAATTTGGGTTATCTTATCCCTAGAGATTCTATCACCCCCTTACTCCTTTTCAATGGGTATTCTCGCTCTGAGCGAGCATTTAAAGCACATTTCTTGGTTGTTCTTGTGTATAAGTGAGATTGGCAATAAAATGATTAAGCTTTCAAGTGGAGCATGCAAATACACCCAACAATAAGCGACAAATACATGGAATATTTTGCTTTTATTTGGCGGCTGTCTGGCGAGTGACATCACTCTGTGCATACTCACACACACATATATATATAAATATACACATATACATATATGTATGTACGTATAATTAGAAGACAAAGTTCATTCGGCTTTTGCTCTTAAGTAGAAAGAGAAATCCGACTTAAAACGAAGGTACGATTCTTTATTATGGCTTGGAAAGTTAGCCTAGGTAAGTTATTTAAATGTTGTCGAACAACCTGTAACAAGCTGCTCAAAATAACTTAATATATTAATAGATTGGGCGTAACTACGAACGACGAATATTCAATACTCTTGTAGACATAAATATGTATGGCTTGCAATGTCAAGATTACGATAGCTGAGTTTGGTCAAGGCAGAAAAGCTCATTTTCGATGAAAGAAATATTTTGATATCAAGAAATATTTAACACTTTTAAATTCTGAACTCTTAACGAAGCAAGCTGTTGTTTGAATAATAAGAAGAAGAAGTAACTTTTGTTGCCCGTCCCTGAGCATACCCGCTTAATGCTTGGTGCGGCATGGCAACTTGTTTTTCAAGCGCAAATATTTGGTTTGCATAGAGATAAGTTCCAGTGTCTGGTTTTAAAGCCTTAAAATGTACATACATATATAACAAGTAAGAGCTTCTAGTCGGCAGCTCCCGACTAAGGGATACCCTGAACCCTCTTCTTCCAACAGGCGATAGGTATAAAATGAAAAATACTAGATATATATATACTATTCTAGATGGTTCATGTCAAGTTTGGTGACTCTAGCTCATATTATTTGCGGAAATTGCTCAAAAAAACAGAATTTCGATATCGATTTTTATCGATTACTTGGAAACGGGGCAAGTTATCGAATATCGGAAACAAACTCGATCTGCGCGGGCACTAGGACCTACACTAGCACCTAAAATTTTAAAAGCAGTGTAGTGTATCCCCTAGTTGGGCACATGAGCTTTCTGAGATCTCTTCCTATCTGTCTGTGCTGTGTGTTGTTTTACATTAATGCCAGCGATCGGAATGCCCACATATATATGTGAATCAATACGTATGTGAATATGTATGTATGTGAATATGTGTATATAAATACATAATGGACATACATACATATGTACACATATGTCGCTCTCTAGGCGTGGTCATTGACACGCAGCTGTCTTCTGCCGTTGCTCAAGATTTTATGAAGAGTACAATTCATATTTCTCAAAATCTAAAGCAATTTATGGCTTTAGCTACATATACCAACATATACATACAAGATCTTCGTCTTATTACTCCATGACGAGACGCATTGACGCATCGAAAAGCTTTTTGCAAGATGTTTTGTTGAAAGAATGACGCATACTCGATCCACACGATCCGCTCTATCCACGCGTTCCACACAGCCCACGCGATCCACCCATTGAGACGATCCGCACAATTGACAAGCTTGGGTTATTTTTCGCAGACTACAATTGAACCGGTCTTTTCGTCAGTCACTCTCTCTCTCTCTCTCTCTCTCGTTCTCTCCCCTGACTCTTGGTTGCGATAGAGGGCGCCATTATTCGACCATGAAATGTGCTCATATACTTGTACATAGGTCGGAAACCGCCGGATCGGATTAATTCATTATATGTATATAGCAGCGATAGCAACGATCGGTCGAAAGTAGGCACTTTAATGAAGAACTTTTTGGTTTTACTCTGCTCCCTTTTTATATAGAAATATAAATACTATATAATACCCATGGGAACAATCGGTCAAAAATGAGCTTCTTTTATCAAAAATTGTGTGTTTTTTATGTGATATCTCGACAAACCTCGGCATTATTTGGTTTATACTATGCTCGTTCGATGTGCGCAAAATCGTAATAGCTTCGGTCTACTATATAATAGAATATTTAAATAATTTACAAACCAATCTCTTAACAGAGCTCCGTTTTTTTTTAGATCTCCCAATCGTGGGGTATAATTGAACATGCGATGTGAATGAGGTGTGAATAACTGGGGGCAACTAATAATAATTTAAATAGTTGATAATTATGTGATTACATGTTCGTTTTGATTGGCTGATAGTTACGTGATTACATGTTGGGTTTGAGTATAGGCTTGTTCGATTGAAAGGTGCCTAGGACCTGCTGTACATTTGCCTGAGCACGGCCACAATGGAATAGGACTTGCTTATTATGTACGTGAAACTGGGCAGAGTGAGGCCCATAAAGCCGCCAGCCGTGAAAAGAAAGGGACGTTCCGCGTTTATCATGAAAATCAACAGAGTTTGTTTACACTTCTTGTCGAGCCCAGGCCAATTGCAGCCAAACCCAGAAGTAGGCAGCGTTTTGCTCTAGAGTGAAAGATATATTATATGAGAGGTATATCGAATGGGTATACATATATAGTACCTGCTCGTAGACCTCGTTGCCGAAATAGCAATACAAGAACAATTGACAGAGCACACAGCAGAGCAACAGATTCATAATAATGGAGCTCTTCGAACCGTCTCCGATGACAATTACCTGGAATGCGGTCATGGCGACAATTACCACGGAGCTGACGAACTGCAGCATAACTGGCAGATTAAAGATGCGCTCCACCCGCTGCCGCAAGCTGGAATATGACAATTTATACAATTTATATATTGTCTATAATCTAGAGATCGCTTGAGATCCTTAACTCCTTACACGATCAACTCGCAGTGATATTTCACAATGGCCACGAGCCAGCTGTAGGGATCTATCTTGGGCTTCTCCCTGCTAGACGGACGCAGCTCATCGAAGGCCAAGTTGAGTACCTTCAGGTGCATACATATCTGGCCCATCAGCGATATGTTCAGATAGTCAATCGTCGAAGTTTCCAGCGCCAATAGAGAAACACCCAGTCCCTTGTACAGAGATTGTAGAATGTGCGGCAGGAAATCGGGCATCTCGGCGCGATACGGAAAACGATTCCCGGCGAAATCCTCTGGAGCTGAGATGAAACGATTGCCATGATATTCAAATAATATATATATTTATTACCCACTCACCGATTAGTATATAAACAATGGCCATTGCGCTCGGCAACATAACCAGATTAAAGTATATCAGATTCGCCAACTTGCCCTTCAGTTCCGCCCTTTGAAATGTCTCGATTTGCCTCTCGGAAAGAACACATCGACGTGTGAGGCTGCTTAGCCTGAGGATAACATCCTTTAGGCATCCATAGTGATAGCAGGTGTTGCAGGCCTTAAAAGAGTTATTATTAAGGGGGGTTTCTTTTAATTTTAAGTATTACTTTTTACTAACTCCCCGACCTGCTCTCAACCATACTCTCAACCTTTCAATATTAGTTGCCAGACGGACGGCAATGGAAAATTGTATTTAGAAAAATTATCAAACACCTTTTCAATAAATTTTCACAAAGATCTTTACTTTTCTCTTTCTCTTTTAATCCAAAAGAAATTTAAACAATCGCCTTTCCACGCTTATTCCACACTTGCGGGTGGAAGTCTACGAAAACCTGTCGTGTGCGCATTTACAGCATAAAAGGCTACTAAAGAGAAAAACTCAACTTGCTAGCTCTTACAGTCAGTCTGACAATCTGTCAATCAGTTAGTCAGTCAGTCAGTTAGTCAGTCAGTCAGTCAGTCAACAAAAACTTACCTTTAGCAAGAAGACAACATGTGTCAAGGATAAGACCACGTTCTGTGTGAACGCGTCCAAGTCATGCCAATTGAGATACAGATCGTATAACTCGCAATAGACATAGCCCAGCATGGCGAACAGAACCAGGGATCCAAATATTATAACGAATGTCTTCTGGCGCGGAGTCTCGCGCTTCAGGCCCAACAGGGGCAGACCCACCAAGTGCGCCAGCCACAAGTTCAACTCGATGGACCCGATTCGGCCCTCTGACGCATTTGAGGGCAGAAGGCGTTGAATAGCACGCAGTAACTTTTCCATTTTACAATTGGAACTCCTAGTCTAACTAACACTGCCTTATATAAGGCGACAGAGCATTGCGTGAGTTGCACGCCAGCCCACATTTAAATAAGCAATCCTTTAAAGTGTTTGATTATTTAATTACTATTATTTACTATTACCGGTAATCGCTCGAGCAAGCTGACAAATTGCTTGGGCACTTACGTCATCTAATAAAAAGGTGTCAGTAGAGAGCGGAAACTCTGTTCGATCGGATTGTCTTCAGAGTAGCCAGCTTTCAGTGGAACTTTCCGTTAACTAGTTGAGAATTATAAGCGCAAGCAATGTAAATGTAAATGTGCAAATACGTAAATATGATTTTCTTGATAGACTAGGTTATATAGATGGTATAAATTCTGTATGGAATAACGGCTACATCACGTAATTTAACCAAGGAATGAAGTTCGTTATATTTGCACAGCTTTTTTTTGCAAAGAGAGTAAATAAAACATGCGATTTATCGAGGTTATCGAATACATTGTTTTAAATGTATTGTATTTTGATTATTAATCAGCTTTCAGCTAAGCCTTTTTTTGATATCGCATCTCCAAGTACAGGCTACTCTCGAAGCACCCCATCTTTCACTTTAACAGAACTTTTCTTTAACTAGTTGAGAATTATAAGCGCACACAATATGTGAATGTAAATTTCTTGTAAGAGCATGCCACGAATTAGGAATCTAGTTAACTCTCTTAAGTTCTTCCTACCTGAAACATCAGAACTTTGTCTTAGCTAAAGTGATATTTACGTATTCAGATTTGGATTAATTTTCAAGCTAGATTGACTATGCCCAATATTGGTATTGCCATAAGGCGAATAGGGTTGCTTTACTTTGATTTTACCTGAGCTTTTTTTCTATCATATTTCATTTATTCCAATATTCATAGTTCCCTTTGAAAATTTCCTTATCCTGCGGAGCGACGCACACATTTCCTTTCGCAGGATTCGCGACTGCAATAGCGATTATCGTTGCCAGCGCAGCCCTGGAAGATCATCTTCTTGCAGGATCGGCTGCGGCTGTGGCTGTGGAACAGAAATTATATAATAAATTATTCTTAAAGGAACAAAGAACAGGTCTTACGATAAACAGCCCCAGGACAATCGTCCACCTGGGCCTGACTATGGGCCACATAGAGCACCAGGCAAGCCGAGAGCACATTTCATATGGAAGTTGATTTTCAAACATTGCTCAGCTTGAACTGAATTAAAACTGCAAATTTGAACGCTTTATGTGATAAATAAATGCAAAAAACAAAAAAATAGATTGATTTCCTGACAGCTGTTCCAGATGGCGCGCAATGAATAAAAACGAGTGTTCAATTTAAATGGAATTGCGGTCAAAATGTTTCCATTATGTGCACAGCTTTTTTTTTTGAATTGGAATTTTATCCATTAAACAAAATGTCAGCTCCACAAAGGCTTTTGTAACATACTTATGCGGGCAAGAGTATTGGCAATTACGAAACCGAGCATATGGCTTTTGTTTTAATAAAAATAATGGCTATAGATAGTATTTTATGTCATTCTTATACCCTGCAACTGTTGAAATGTCTGAAAGTGTGTAACACTTTTGAGTGACTGTATGTAACAGGCATGTATATATATTTCTGATCAAGACAAAGGACTGATTGATCTAGTAATGCCCCTCTCTCCGTCCGGGGATCCCGAAAACTACAATGAGACAATAGGTTCTTACATATACCTTTAAAAAGGGTATTATAATTGTCAAATAATACGCTCTTCTTATATTTTGTCATGAAATGTGTTACACATAGAAGAAATATCTGATCCCATACAGTATATATATATATAAATATATATTCTAGACCAAGCTCGGCATTTATGAGTTTCACTATGCTCCTCGCATATTATCCTAGTTATCACATAACTGCCAATGGAACGATGTTTACCAAGATATCCTGGCATTTACTATTTAAACAATCATGCATATATATAAGCCAAATCCTATCAAATATCATAAGAACTATAAGCTTCAAACTTAGTACGTTAGGAATACACAGATAAGAAATATTGCATTTTTCTCAAAATATAAAAAACCAACAATAAATTTAATAAAGGTCGGACAATACATACCGAAGTTAGTTAAGGCAAGAAGAGGCACAGCCGCTGCATAAGGTGTCTGTAGTGTGTCCTTTTTGGAAGGATATCTCCTAGTCGAGCACTAC
This sequence comes from Drosophila borealis, assembly GCA_035045885.1. NCBI lineage: Eukaryota > Metazoa > Arthropoda > Insecta > Diptera > Drosophilidae > Drosophila > Drosophila borealis. The sequence goes on along the minus strand of JAWNOR010000091.1, from coordinate 1,064,326 downwards.
CCACTAGAACTCTCAATTACTCTCATTTAGTTAGTCTTGTTAAACAATTTTTAAAATAAATAAAAATGACTGCCAAAACAAATGGCGTTTTCACTTATTATGCAATTTCCAGTTAATTTATTTCAATATTCATCTTTGAGATTCAACCTTCTGTTACCATTCTTAGGTGCGACGCCTGCACTTGGCCTGGCAGGCATCGCGACTGCAATAGCGATTGTTGTTGCCACCGCAGCCCTTGTAGGACAACTTCTTGCAGGATCGGCTGCTGGTGTCGTACCACCACATCTCCCTATTAGCATTGTTGGGGCACTGGCGATTATTGGAATTTCCTTCGTTCTTACGGCCCTCGCAAACCTGTCGGTTAGCTGTGGAATGAGAGTGGATTATTAGTATATGGATATTATTAAAGGACTTTCACAGATTCTTACCTGGAACGGCGCCACGGCAACTGCTTGGGGTGGGCCTTGTCGGGGGCCTTGTCGGAGGTCTTGTCGGGGGTCTCCTCTGAGCCTGAGTGTGAGCCACAAAGAGCGCCAGGCAAGCCAAGATCAGAATGAATTTCATGTTGAATATGGAAGATTATTGAACTCTGCTCAGTTCGATCTGATTTACAACTGAAAAGATGAACTCTTATATAGGAAATGGAAATGCCAGAAATATGCCCAAAATTCATTGATTCAATGACAGCTGTTCCAGATTTAGGGCAATGCATACGAAAGGTAGCTAAATTTTACGACTATATTTCATTTAATGAAATGGAATGAAGGTCGATATGTTTGCAATATGTGCACAGCTGTTATTTTGCAAAGAGGGTAAATAAAGCGTTCGAAATATCGGATCTAGCGGATACATTGTTGTTAATGTATTGCATTTTAATTATTATACGAAACAGCTTTCAGCTTACTTTCTTTTTTTCTCGAGCAAATCCCGATACAATGCCCTGTATCCCACCTCCCTCTGAACAGAGCTAGGATCGTATTCATGTAATTCTTAAAGTACATAAACAAATACATACTATGACTATAAACTAAGACTATCTTCTTGCTAAATTGTCTACTTTATACGAAGAAAAGAAGACACTGTAATGCTTGTTGTAATCAACACAGAGGACTCAGAATGGTTCGTGCAAGGCATAGTAAGTCGAAAAAAATGTAAGAGATAAATGTGTATAATGTCTATTAGGGACAGAGAAGTTTAATTGGGAAGTCAACTCAGATGAATCGATTTCACCCGTAATTGACTTATGAATACATATTAGACAAGCATACTTTTAACTAACAAATTAAAGATCAATATTCAGAAGTCTTCTTGCATTTCTTGTTCTTCTATTCTTTTTCTTTAGCAGCCAGAAGAACTGTCTTGTTTCTAATTAACATTACCTACAGCCAATTCTTAGCTATTCTAGTTGCATATTAAATTGTAAATTAGAAAACATATTTCGTCTTTTGAAATATTTTTCCCATAGACTTTCAAATTGCCGTTAATTACAGTTATAGGAGGGTTTGATGAAGGGTTCAGCGTTGCTTAAGGTTCAGTTCGTGAACCTGATCTTTTATATCCTCGAATCTAGGTCTTCATTTGAACCTTGGCTTCGATATGGGTAATATATGGGACTTTCTCTAGAAAATTTCTAATAAATGCCGTCTCTCAGGTCAGATAAAATACATTCTAAGCTTTATACACAAGCTCATAATTCTAAAACTAAAAGTTTTTTGGATTAAAAAGAATTTGTAAGCCTTCAAATTGCTGTTACTTTGAAGAACTTGTGGAGTTCATTCTTAAAAAAGATTTCAGCTCGTTGTTCGCTTAATTTCTGGTTGTCCTTCTAAGCTTTCATGGACATATTATATATTTATCTATATTTTTTACATATATCTATATTTTTTGAGTTAGCTTAAAATAATAATAATAATATTATGTAAGAACATGAGCTATTGATTATATTTATTGCACATATTTTTATTCCTCGCTCAGCATAAAACAATGGAGTTATGCCGATAAGCTGAAAATATTTTTTTAATTTTTTTACCTTTAACAACAGTTGTGCACATGGAGAAGCAAAAATAAACATATGGACATTCGTGCCAAATTAAAAGGTATACGTGATAAATGGAGGAAATCGAATATGAATTAATATTTACTATAATACCATAATAATTGTATTGTATTAATTCTATTCATGAAGCACATTGTGGAAGAGCTTTTGAGTTTACCTGCAATTTCTTTTATCGATTGGCTATATATACGCTCAAATGTTCAGTTTTAAATCAGTTGAAATCGAGTTCCTTCCAGAGTTCCTTTTAAAAATGAAATTTATTTTAATCCTGGCTTGTCTGGTGCTCTATGTGGCCCACTCAGAGGCACAGTGGAGCACTTGCCGTGGTGCTGGTAAGTAATCGGGGCATGTCTCCTTGTTATCCAATAAATTACCTGTTATTATTATTATTAACTTGCGATTGTTTCTCCTCTGCACAGCTAACCGGCCAATTTGCGTTGGTCGCAAGGATGAGGGCTTCGTCAGTCGGCCCATCTGCAACAGGAATGCCAACAGCGACATGTGGTGGTACGACAGCGTCAGCCGCACCTGCAAGAGACTCTCCTACAAGGGCTGCGGCGGCAACAACAATCGCTATTGCAACCTACGCGATTGCCAAAGGAGGTGCAGGCCCTTTTAATGTTCGAAAGATGTTGTGAAATCTAAATATTCAAATAAACCGATTGCCCTTTCAAATTGTATTCGTTTTATACACCGTTTCCTTCACTCTTTGAGTCTTGAGTCTATGCGACTCGACATCTACTCAGAATAATAAATATGAACGGAAAGAAACAAGAGACAAAAACTCTTTTTACGACCGAATTTTCTTATAGTGCTATAAATTATAATATACGTGGGACCTTGTTAAGATGTGGCTCATATACATATATGCAGCATAGTAAAATCAATCAATTCCGACTTTGGTCTAGAATATAAATACCTTATTGGGCCGGAACTGTCTCTTTCTATGCGTTTCTCATTTCATGACACAATGATAATAGCGTCTATAATAATAAGCCATGCATGCCTACCAGTAAATACTATATGTTGCCTGCTTTCGGGCATTCCTGAAAAAGTCTGAAATTAATGCATCTTATCCGACAAACGTCTTGTTACTGTACTATAAAATTATTAGGACTTTTCGAATAACTTCTACACTTTCGACTAACATAACTTTTTACACTCTGGCAGGTATTATAATTTTGTCATGCAATGTGTAACGCATGGTAGGAGCCATACGACCCTATAAAGAATATATAGTCCACATCAACATCAACAGCCCAGTTGTTACAACCAAAGACAATATAATGAGTATTATGAGTAACGCCTATACATTTGAATGTGACGAAAAATTTCGAGCCTGGCTTTTTATCTGGCTTTTCCCACCTCTTCGCTCATCGCTCTCCAAAAGCCAGACGAACGAATGTCGAAGTCATCGTAGTGTTTATTTTGTCTTTGATATGACCATGTCCGTTCGTCTGTCTGTTTCTATGCGGACCAGTGTCTCAGTCTTAAAGCTATCGTCTTGAACATACGTATGTTGGAATCGGAACAGAACGTAACATTATATCATTTAGATGCTATAGGAACGATCATTCAAAAAGGAGCTTCTTATATTTCAATAGAAAATAAATGCTAAATATACTGTTTTCTAAGATATTTTCATTAAACTCAGCATTTAGGAGGTTCGCGATCCTCACATATCTGCAAAGTCGTAAGGCAAATTTCTACAAGAGTCTTCGGCGTGCCGAAAATGTCCTTACTTTCACATTTTAAACTAAAGTAATACTCACATGAAATGCATTTTCAAATATGTCGTGATGTCTTGGCCGAAGTGCATAGTAGACAGTAAGACCTATTTACAATTTACAATTATACCACGAAAAGGCGTTTTCACTTATTATGCAATTTCCAGTTAATTTATTTCAATATTCATCTTTCAGATTCAACCTTTTGTTACCGTTATTAGGTGCGACGCCTGCACTTGGCCTGGCAGGCATCGCGACTGCAATAGCGATTGTTGTTGCCACCGCAGCCCTTGTAGGACAACTTCTTGCAGGATCGGCTGCTGGTGTCGTACCACCACATCTCCCTATTGGCATTGTTGGGGCACTGGCGATTATTGGAATTTCCTTCGTTCTTACGGCCCTCGCAAACCTGTCGGTTAGCTGTGGAATGAGAGTGGATTATTAGTATATGGATATTAATGAAGGACTTTCACAGATTCTTACCTGGAACGGCGCCACGGCAACTGCTTGGGGTGGGCCTTGTCGGGGGCCTTGTCGGAGGTCTTGTCGGGGGTCTCCTCTGGGCCTGAGTGTGAGCCACAAAGAGCGCCAGGCAAGCCAAGATCAGTATGAATTTCATGTTGAATATGGAAGATTGTTGAACTCTGCTCAGTTCGATCTGATTTACAACTGAAAAGATGAGCTCTTATATAGCAAATCGATCTGGCAGAAATATGCCCAAAATTCATTGATTTAATGACAGCTGTTCCAGATTTTGGACAATGCATACGAAAGGTAGCTAAATTTAAATTCTGAATGGAGGACTTTACGACTTTATTTAATTTAATGAAATCGAATGAAGGTCGATATGTTTGCATTATGCTGCACATGTGCACAGCTGTTTTTTTGCGGTGGGTTTTTTCCATTGAACAAAATCATACGCCATGTCAGCTCTGTAATATTTATGGTAACATTCTTCGGGGGCATTTCAGCAAAATCAATTTATCAGAATATGGGTTTTGTTTTAATTAAAAAATTATAAACAAATGTAATTTTTGTGATGTCAAAGTAAGTATTTCAAATATTAATAGGATTTAAACATAAAATAAATGGACTTGCTATCGCCTGGCAAAGTATGGATATAGACAATAAAATAATTATAACAATTTGAGTTATTGTTTTTATCAGAAGTATTTAAATCCCAAGTATATTAAAATCAGTTAGAATTGTTATCGTTATTTTCCTTGTTAAGAAACCAATATTTAATTCACAAACACAAATTGATTCGCTTTTTGCGGGAGTTGAACCGTCGATTTTCCGCCTGTTAGTCCGACGAAAACTCTTTTGATGGGCTGTCTGTACTCTTATTGATTTTATATCTTAAAGGACATCTAAAATATGATGCGTTAGTTGTTTAAAGTGCCTCAGTTTAAGTTGATCAATCTGAAATAAGATGCTCACCGATCTGACATACTCCTCAGCTTTAATGTGGTGTGTGTGAGTAGAGCACAAAATGCGAGTATAACAACAAGTTGGACACAGAAGATATCTTAGAGGAATATAAAGACCTTTGGTTGCAAGAGATATGAAAACAAGTTGAGGCTCCAGAGCACGGCCCGGAGAACAAAAAGGAACACAAACTGAGAGAACAAAAACCATAAAATCGACTTTCCGGACTGCATTCCACAAATAACTTACACTTGCTTATACGGATTCAATTGTTGCAGCTTCAGTTGATGATGGCACTGCAAAAGGAATAAAGTTAACCAGAAACTGTGTGTGATATTTCACACGGGATCTGAGGGACGGGACTGAGACTAGGCAAACCCGGTTCCCACTTAACTTCAAGCTATTGAAAAATTCATTCTTGAATAACATTTGTGTTTGTGAAACGATTGCTTGGAAATTTTCAGGACGTAAATATAACATTCAAATTTGTGTCTGTACGAAAATTTGGCAAAAAAGGAAAGGTATTTACGGAGATCGTAGAGGCTGGCAAATTGATTCTAAAAACCTGGTGCTACAAATACGCGGGTCAGTTATATAACTATATAAGAATTTTATATATAAGAATTAAAAACTATAAAAATTAAATATTAAGAATTTTAAGAATTATATAAATGATTAAGTGATTCTTACAAAAGACATATAATAAATATGTCATGATATTGGAATCAAAAACAAATGATTATTTGACTCACCGCAAGCCACAAGAATATTAGTTGGAGTAAAACCAGAAGCGACTTGGGTCCATTCATTGCAGACCAGTCGTTAGCTGGGAGAGATCATGCAATATCTATTAGAAAATTCAATTCAAATTCAATATCTCCTACGTGAATTTACTTTTTATCCAACAACTCTGAATGGCAACTCCCGGCATCCAAGCTAACTGTCGATCGTTGTCAGTATCCAAAATATTATCGACTAAAATGACAATTCCGGTCAGGAGAGCAGCTATGCCCCAAACATACAGACTGTACACCAAAAAGCTGACCTTCTTGCTCCGCAGGCCGTTCCACAGATTAATGCTGATGACAGTCAGCCAAAGGTAGCCCGCCATGGCAGCAAGATAGCCCACATAACCTGGGCAGGGGACATAGATGATGAGTGGATAGTCGGTAAAATGGATGCTATTGGAAATACCATTCAGCTGGCAGGCAAATCGAGTTGGCTTCTCTGTCCAAGTGTAGAGCAGCAGGCTGGATAGAAGGATGAAACAAATAAAGGAGCTTAACACAGAGTTTTCATGCAGATTGCGATGTTTCGTCAGCCGCACGGAGATTAGTAAAGTCAAGATCAGGAGTAATATTAGGAGCCCACACACTGCAGGAATCAATCTAAGTTAACATTCGACCAAGACGCCTAAAAAACTTACTTGCAGTAGCTGGCCAGAGATTTGGTCGAACCTCGCAAAGCTGCGGCACCAATAAGATCCTCACTACACTTGATTTAGATCCTATCAAGAGCGGCTGAAAACAATATTCCTGTTTGTCCAACGATTTCTTATCGAACTGAGCTACAAGTGTTCCATTCTAAAAAAGCTTAGATTTATAAGAAGAAAGATCTTTCATTGGATGCAAATCAAACCTCAAACAGTGTCCATCCATGAGATTCATCGTTTAACGCATACTGATGGTCATCATCCGAACAGGGTGCAGACAGATCTGGTTGCACGATAAAGTCATTTAGAACGTGCCTCGTCACCTGAGTGCTATTGCCCAGAGTAATGTTTACATAGGGATCCAAGTCAATTGCCTTGGCTATATCTCCGGTGCACGTGCGTTCTTCCCCAAAGAAAGAAGAGATTCCTATGGCAACAGAAGCGAATACAGGTGCCCAGTCGACAGGCACATCCTCTCAGGTGCCGGGGCACTGACTCCCTCTCTCCATCCGCCAATATCTGAAAGTCATATTCACCAGTGTGCTCTGGCGGTATGGTCAGCCCTTCGTACTGATAGGAGCCGCTGGGCAGCTTCAGGCTATGCGAGAGGTCCACCGTATCGAAGTAATCGCATCCTGGTATTTGGGCAGCTACAATCTTTAGAATTAGGCACGTTAGCGCAAGTGGCAGCCGCATGATTCTGGATTATCTATCCGCAAGTTCGCAAACTATTCACAGTTGTTTACACATCGATTTGTATGCAAATCAATTAAATTTAATTGCTCACCTGCAGCGTCAGGAGTGTCCGACTAGGGAATACCCTGAACCTTCTTCTATCAAGCCAGATGATTACATTACCTTTTATTTAACACATTTAATCTCATCATCGTCTTGTTCCTTGTCCCGATAACATATATATAGAATATAATATATATATATACATATAATATAATATATATAGTTATGTAGAGGAAGCTGGATCTTTCATAACGTTATTTCGTCTAGAGGTTCAGGGTATTTTCCCGTCGGGCATATATACTATGCTATGTTTAGACTGTATTCTGCACAATCGACTTCAATTATAACATAATCAATTTAATAAACAAAGAAACATATAAATTGGCCATCTATTTTATTTAATTGAAGTAGATCTTGTGGTAGATTGCGTTAAGTTGCCGTTCAATCCAATTAAATGCAAAATCTGTGGTTTCGATCCTCGCCAAAGGTAAGTTTTAATTTATGAGTATAGATAATAGCTTATTATGAATGAAATGTTACAAATTGGACTTCTTCTGCTGTTGATTTCAAGCAGTGTTAGGACCAGTCCTTTGTATTCCAACTCAATTCATATTCAAAGGGCCGGTCCTAACACTACTAAAAATTAGCAGAAACAAACAGCGAGTTCTTTTTGCTAGACTTGACCAATCTATAAATATTGTTGCCGAGGACCTCTATAACTTATACTCTCCTCCTCCTTCTCCTCTTTAACTCTTGCAGACAAAGAACCGCATTACTTGCTTACAGCATAAATAATCTTTTTACAGAAATGTAATTCGAATATTTCAACAAATGTAATTCGATTTAGTATTTGAATGCATATGGTTTAAGATTGGGCTCTAAACTATTTATAAATCAGATATTTCGTAGATTTTACAAAAAATATATGCTACAGTCTATCTATAAACCTTAACTATAAGATATCCGGTTAGAGTTACAGGGTATAAGAATGCAGCTTAAGTTTTTGAATGCAAAATGGATTTTTTTGAATTATTCAGTTGGACTTTTTATTTACATCGGACTATCTAATTTATGTGTATAGCATATAAGTCTATGTGAGGAATTAGTCGCAAATTGAGTCTTGGTGCATAAACTATTTCTTGCTGCAATATTCACCGAACATATTGCTCATTTCTTTCATTCTTAACACTGTGCAAAATTAGCACATATTCATAACTTGTACTCTGTATGTGAAATATGATATGATATTTCTACTGCAAAGTGATACTGAATTGAATTGCAAACAAAGCCCCGCAAATCGGTCTAGTATATTTAATGCGAGAGTAATCGATCAGGAATTAAGCACTTAAGGGCCATATGTCTACAAGGCTTACCACTTTTTAGAAACTCTTGAAGTCTAATTACCCCGCACTCTTTGGTTTTTCATTCTTGTGCAGTCAAGAGATTAAATCGAAGAGAGTATTATTATTTTTCCATGACATTTGTAACGCATAGAAGGAGTTATCCTCGACACCATAAGGTATATATACTTCAGATCATATTCTGTCTGTCTGTTTCTAAGCGAACTTCTCACAATTTAAAATTTATCTTCCTGAAACTTCGCATAGGTCCGTCTTTCCGTTGCAGGCAGTACATACATATGCTGGAATCGGAATGGAACGGATTAATATATCATAGGAACAATCAGTCTAAAAGTAGGTTATTTTTTGAAAAACTTTGATTAAGTTATTTTGATATTTTCACTATGCTCCTCATATAAATGCAAAATCTTATCAACATCGGACCACTTTATCATATAGAAAATATCATCAAGAGGCAAAAAGTCTACAAGTGCATTAAAACTTCGGCGTGCCGAAGATATCTATAAATTCTCATTGTATTTATATTTATATTTTGGTAAAAACTAGCTTAGTTATTAAATTGTTTAAAATTTTGTAACAATTTGTATAAAATTTTAAAAGGATTTTCGTTGGTTTTTTTTTTTTTGCTTTGTTGATATACATATTTACAATAACAACACCAAGTTATATACATTTAAGAATCCACATATTTACACTTTGCAATTATAAATGGCAATTGCTGTGAGAGTTAACTTAAAAGATGTTCACATTCGTATATTTCTATATCTTATATAGTATAAAAACGTACAATCTTCGAGGCACTCCGAAGCCAATTGAATCTTTGCAAACTTTATTGGCAATTAAATATTTTCTTTTGTTTTAGAGTCCACATGAACAGATTGCAAGCATAGATCACTTCGTTTGAAAAGATTTAACAAATTTTTGGACATAACTAACATTGGTCAATATATTGTATATATATATATATATAACTGATATATATATATATATATGTATAGGTTTGGTATAAAAAGTTCTATAAGCTACACTCAGCTTGTGACCAACCTGCGGCGCCAGCACTTTGTGTGTTGCTTTTGTAAAAAAAAAACTTATATATGTTTGATTTGAATTTTAGCAGACATATATGATATGCCTAGACATTTTGAGCGTTATTTGGCAACGCACACGGCAAGTCCGGCTGCTCCTTGGCATTTGCTGTGGAATTTGCTAGCAGAAGGCTGCTTTTCACTTTGATCTTTGTGGGCTCGACTGGCGCAGCATGATATTTGGCCTGATGGACCAGCAGCAGGCCGTGATTGACGCTGGAAAATTTGCATACATTGCATTTGTATATGATGGTAGACAGCTCCAGCTCCGGATGCACTTTCTGCAGATGTATCTGCAAGGGCCAGCAATTAATATAGGTTTACATAAGTGGAGTGTTCGATTATGGACCTACCCGATAGGCGGTGCTCTGTATGGCGCGGAAATCGCAATGCGGACATGCATAGCGTTTGGGCTCCCGATGTGTGGCAAGATGACGCCGAAAGGCATTGTGGTCGTTCGCCTCGTACTCGCACTTCTCGCACTTGAAGCGCTTGTTCGCCTGGTGGCTGCGCATGTGCAGCTTCAGGCTGCTCTTGGAGCTGAAGACGCGCTGCAAGCATAACGATTAAATAAAAAAAAAATGTTTACCCAATAAAAAGAATTTTTACATCGATTTAAAGTAGTGCCTGAAGAGGTTTAAATGAACCAAAAAAAGGTTCCATTCAGTTTTCCGTTTTAGTTTATTCAGTTTCCAGTTTTTCGCCTATTTTTCGCACCAGGTTTGTTTTATTCAAATTCGATGAAACAAGTATTCATTAACGGACAAATATATAAGTTTCGCCCATACGGATTGGATAGGATTAACGAAAAGCGTGAAGCACGTGAATTTTTCACAAGGATCTTTGAAAATAAGTTTTAAGTGAATCGGATGTAAAACCAAAAAAGATTCATTAAAGCGTTTTACACCAATTTTCCACATTTGCGGGTGGAATTCGGCAAAATGTGGATACTACAAGAGGCGTAAAATATGTTTACAATAATTTATCACAAAGATCTTTGAAATAAGTCTGAAGAGAATCGCATGTATAACCAATAAAAGTTCATAAATGCGTTTTCCGCTCCTTTTCCACACTTGTGGGTGAAATTCGCCAAAACCCTGGGTACTACGAAAAGCGTGAAATATGTCTGAGATGTGTCGGATGTAAAACCCAAAAAATTTCATAAATTCGTTTTTCACCCATATTTCACACTTGTGGTGGAAATCGTGCTTACATCCAATCAGGCAACTAAGGAAAACAATGCAGCTTTCTAGCTTTTACGGTTTGGGATCTGAGTTGACCATCAATCAGTCAGTCAGTCAGTCAATCAGATTCTCATATTAAAACCTAGTGCTTACCTGGCAGGTGGGGCATTGCGGCTGCTCGTTGCGCTGCTTGCACAGATGCTCGCGCAGAGTCTTGCGATGCTTGAAGGCGGCGCCGCAGTCCTCGCAGCGATGGAGCACCGGAAGCATTGGAATCGTCTGCTGTTCGCTGAGGCTCGGCTTGGCCATGCCCAGGCCCTGGGTGCGATGCAGCCGCCGATGGTTCTTCAGCTGCTTGGTGTTCTTGAAGCCCTTGCCGCACTGCTCGCACTTGTAGTTGCGCTCCTCGGAATGGATCTTGGCATGGGTGTTCACCAGGCGCGAATAGATGGGCGTCTTGAAGCTGCACAGCTGACAGCAGTAGAGCTCCATGTCGATGGCGTGTGTGCGCCAGAGATGCGTGTGCAGGCAGTTCCAATTGCTGAACTGCGTCGACCTGCACTCCGGACAGATCATCGGCTGCGCCGAGCCGAGTGCTCCATTATGACAACGGCCATGATACTCCAGCGTCGCCGGCGACTTGAACCGAAACATGCAGCCCTCCACAGTGCATTTGCCGCCCTCGAGCGGCTGAGCTGTGCCCTGTGCCGGTCGCCGCTTGGCCTGGCCCGCCTGCTTGGCGCCATAGGGACGGCCGCGCACCGAGGTGCCGCCAGCCAACGGCTGCTGCTCCACAGCAGCGGGCAGCAAATTGTTGGCCACATAGATGCGAGCCGGCTTATCGGTGCCAGGTTGAGTGGGCGCCGGCGCGGCCGCGGGCTCGCCAGCTAGCGGCACCAGCGGCGGCACAGGCAGACCGCAGAGATTATCTGCAGGCGCAGCGGGACTCGCTGCCGCATCGGGTGAGCCAGTGACAGGGACCAGGGGCGGCACAGTGCCCGAGCTTGGCGTTTGCTGCGCATAAAGCTGTGGAAAATCTTTTATCAAAATATCCTCGGCATTGTGCGGCAGCTCCAGCTGTGCGGCCTCCTGATCCGCTTCGGTGGCGGCTATGCCCGCCTCATCTATCCAGGGCCAGCCCTCTAGATCCTCGGCCAGATCGTAGTTATCATCATAGCTCAGCGGTGCTGGCGGCGGCGGCGCCTGCTGCTGTGGGAAATCAACCAGCGACGGCTCCAGCGTCACGGCAGCTGGATTTGGCGGCAGCTCCAGTTCACGATTGGGCACAATCAGATGCTCCACCTCGTTGCGGTTCATCAGATTCAGCTCGTCCACGGTGCGCAAGTGCAGCGTGCCACGCTGCGGCGCCTTCAATATGTCCACGTTCTTGATGAAGATCTTCTGCTTGGTCGTGCTCGTCGTTGTTCTTGTTGCTGCTGTGCTGGCCGCAGCTGCCGCCACGGGCAGATAGTTGTCCAGCTGCGTGTTAAGCTCGTCTGCCGTTGGCATTGGTCCCAGCTCCGCCAGCTGCTCGCTGGCTAGCAAATGCTGCTCTTGGGCTGGCGGCGGTGTGGGCTCGGTTACCAGCTGCACGCTTTGCTCAAAGTCCACGCCGAAGTCCAGATCCAGAGCGCTAAAGTTGTGGCTGCTGCTGCTGGCGGTGCCTGCACCGCTCAGCACAGAGTCAAAATTGAACGCCTCGCTGCACATGCTGGCCAGCGGCGCCAGGGCCGGCTCAAAGCCGGGCAACGGAACAACCGGACCCGTGGGCGTTAGCAGGGTTTCGGCATTAAAGACCTCAGACGGACTGGGCACAGTCGAGGCGGGCGCACCGCTGAAGCCCATGACGGGCAGCAGCATGGGCTCTTTCAATATGTCCACATTGCGTATATAGATCTTGGGCTGGCGCGGCTTCTCCGCCTCCGGACCGATCACCATATTGTTGCTCATCATCAGCGCGGGCAGCGACGGCAGCTGGTGCTGCTGTTGCTGTTCCGTTCCTGCGCTGGGCATTGGAAAATCAAAGGGCAGCAGCGCCGGCTCCCGCAGCACATCGACGCTTTTGATGGATATCTTTTGTACGGCCGGCTTTTGGACGATTGGCACAATTTGTTGTAGCTCCTGCTGCTGCTGATTGGAGCAATCGTCAGCGTCGTCCACATCATCCAACAGGTCTAAAATATTGCCATCTGACGATGACGTCAACAACGGCAAAAAGTCTGGCAGTTGATTCACATCCGGCTCGCGATGCGGCTCCCGCAGGCAGTCCACGTTCTTGATGAAAATGCGGCTTTTGGGCGGCAACGGCTGTGTCTGTGCCTGCGCCTGTTGTGGCTTCTTGGCCGACGGATCGCCCGTTTTGTCTGTCAACTTGAGCAGCAGCGTGGAAATCTCGCGCGGCTCCAGCTGATGATCAGCGCTAAGATGCAAATTGAGCACGTCCACGTTGTAGAATATATTCGCGCAGCCTGCAAGGATAAATGATGAAGGGTTATTAGCTGCAGAGGTGGGAATTTATTGGCACACTAACCTGGGCACTGAAGGCGGCGCTGTGCATCGATGCCAAAGCAGCTGCTGATGTGAGTTTGGGTCTTCAGTTGACTGAGGCTAAGGAACGGGCAGCTGGGACACTTGTTCAGCGGCAAATCCGCGCAACTCTCGCTGGCAATTGTCTTGGCCGTGGGCGGCGTAGGCGTGGCATTGCTGCGATCCTTGGCAGCCGCCTCGGCTAGCTCCGATTTGATGAGCTCCGCCTCCGACTTGATCTCGGCCGTCTTGCGTCGAAAGCCATTGCGATAGCTGCGGCTCGACTCGGGCTGCTGCTGCAGATCGGTTGTGTGTATCTGCACAAAGGGTATGCAGCTGGCCTCGCCGATTCCAGTGGTGCTCTTGTGCGTCGTCGCGGCGGCTGTTGTCGTTGTCAGTGGAATGCTTAGCAGAGCAGAGGGGTCGTCATCGAATAAGCCGGTGAAATTGTCGTGCTCCAGGGCGTGTATGGGCGTTGACAGCGACAGCTCGGCGTGCTGTAGCTGCAGCAAAACAACAACAACAACAACGGACGCATGGCGAGATCAACTAACACTCACACACGAACACACACACACACACACACTTGCAACAAGAAACAACTGGCAAAGTGCTCACCTGGCTGCCCACGGTGCCGTAGAAGCTCGAGAAGGCCACATCCGCATCGGTCATGTTGCAATGCATTCGGAATTGGAATTGTTTATAGTTGCATTTTCGTTAACTTCGCATTACATTTCGCTTGGAAAAGGCTGTGGCAGTAGCTGATCTGATATCATATCAAAACATCTGATAACAACAACTGCAAAAACAAAAACAATTGCAGCGCATCGATATACCCATTAAAGTCTATCGAAAGTCAGCAGAAAAAAAAAACCACGACACCGATAAGTACTGCTGTCATCACTAAGAGTAATCAAATCTACAAGATTACGCTGTTATCGATTTATTTAAAAATATTAGAGCGATGCATAAGCCCTAGTTTTTATAGCTCCATATGTCTGGCATTATCTTTACCTTGCGTTTATGTTAATGTTTTTATTTATGCATGTTTTAACTGGGCTAAAACACACGTTAGAAATGTTTCATAATTTAATTAGTCTTAAGGGCTGTTGAGCTATTATATTCATAAAATTTGTAATTAATTTCTTTCTTTTATGTTTTTTATAATTTTCAAAATTGAATGCTTCAGATATGGTCAATAACGACGTCAGAGGTAGATCGACTTTATGAGATTCTGCTCAGCCTAGCAATTATCGAACCAAGTAGTTCAGGAAAAATTCAGTATTTTCACATAACTCGAAAAATATCGTTTACTTCTCGTTCGCAGTGCAACAATCGATTGTAAATATGAAATATATTTCTCGCATCTCTAGTGGCCGCCGACAGCGCAAAGTTTGCAGAATAATTTTTATGATTTTTAATTTTTAGAGCGTTAGAAAAAACTTAAACAGGACGACAAAATGCCGCGTATTATGATTAAAGGCGGCGTTTGGCGCAACACAGAGGTAAGTCAAGAATGTGAAATTAAACGTTACCTGTTAAGCCAAAACCACGCGTACGCGTTGCTCTCTTTTTAGGATGAAATTCTCAAAGCGGCTGTCATGAAGTATGGCAAAAATCAATGGAGTCGAATTGCCTCGCTGCTGCATCGCAAGTCGGCCAAACAGTGCAAGGCACGTTGGTACGAATGGCTCGATCCGAGCATCAAGAAGACCGAATGGTCGCGCGAGGAGGACGAGAAGCTCCTGCATCTGGCCAAGCTGATGCCGACGCAGTGGCGCACCATCGCGCCCATCATTGGACGCACTGCAGCACAGTGCCTGGAACGCTACGAATATCTGCTGTAAGTGCAAAATGTTTCTGTGATTCAGTTCTTATATCGGTTTTTTTTTATGTATTTACCCCAGTGACCAGGCGCAGCGCAAGGAGGATGGCGAGGACACCATGGACGATCCACGCAAACTAAAGCCTGGTGAAATTGATCCCAATCCAGAGACAAAGCCCGCCCGGCCCGATCCCAAAGACATGGACGAGGACGAGCTGGAGATGCTGTCGGAGGCACGCGCCCGTCTGGCCAACACACAGGGCAAGAAGGCCAAGCGCAAGGCGCGCGAAAAGCAGCTGGAGGAGGCACGTCGCCTGGCCACGCTGCAGAAGCGTCGCGAGCTGCGTGCCGCCGGTATTGGCAGCGGCAATCGGAAGCGCATCAAAGGCATCGACTACAATGCGGAAATACCCTTTGAGAAACGACCGGCGATTGGCTTCTATGACACATCCGAGGAGCATCTGCAGAAGCAGGATCCGGACTTCAATAAGATGCGACAACAGGATCTAGATGGTGAGCTGCGCTCCGAGAAGGAGGAGCGTGAGCGCAAACGCGACAAGCAGAAGCTGAAACAACGCAAGGAAAACGAGGTGCCGTCGGCCATGATGCAAAATTTGGAGCCGGAGCGTAAGCGTTCCAAGTTGGTGTTGCCCACGCCGCAAATTTCCGATATGGAGTTGCAGCAGGTGGTCAAGCTGGGCCGCGCCAGTGAGATGGCCAAGGAGATAGCCGGTGAGAGCGGCATCGAGACAACGGATGCACTGCTGGCCGATTATTCCATTACGCCCCAAGTGGCGGCCACGCCTCGCACTCCAGCGCCCTACACGGATCGCATTATGCAGGAGGCACAGAACATGATGGCGCTCACCCACACGGAGACACCGCTCAAAGGAGGCCTTAATACTCCACTGCACGAATCCGACTTCTCGGGCGTGCTGCCCAAAGCGGCGGCCATTACCACGCCGAACACGGTAATTGCCACGCCTTTTCGCACACAGCGTGAGGGCGGGGGCGCCGCAACGCCAGCGGGCTTCCTGACGCCCGCCTCGGGCGCCTTGCTGCCCGTGCTGAAGAACGGCACAGCTGGTGGCACCGGAACGCCTGCTCTAGTGCGCGACAAGCTTAGCATCAATCCGGAGGAGAACATGGGCGTTACGGAAACTCCAGCGCTCTTCAAGAACTACCAGAAGCAGGTGAAGTCAACGCTACGCGAGGGTCTGGCCACGCTGCCAACGCCACGCAACGATTACGAGATTGTGGTACCGGAGCAGGAGGACAGCGAGCCCATGGAGACGGGCACTGAGCCTGCCATAGAGGATCAGGCGGATGTGGACGCACGCTTGCTTGCAGAGCAGGAGGCGCAGCGCCAGCGCGAGCTGGCCAAACGCTCGCAGGTCATACAGCGCAGCCTGCCCCGTCCCACCGAGGTGAACACCAAGATCCTTCGGCCGCAGTCTGAGAAGCAGAACCTAACTGAACAGCAGCAGGCCGAGGAGCTGATCAAGCACGAAATGATCACCATGCAGCGTGAGTAGTGTAATAATCGCATCGAGAAATGATCCACCTCAAACCGTTTCCTCTTTCAGTTTATGACTCTGTGCGGGATCCGGTGCCGGGTCAGTCGCAGCACAAGCTGGAGCAGCTGCAGAGCTACTTCAAGGCCAATCCGTATGAGGAGATATCGCAGGAGGAGCTGGCCGATGCCAAACAAATGCTGGCCGACGAAATGGAGGTGGTGAAGGAGCGCATGTCCCACGGCGAGCTGCCGCTGGATGTATACGCGCAGGTGTGGCAGGAGTGCCTCGGCCAGGTGCTTTATCTGCCCTCGCAGCATCGTTACACGCGCGCCAATCTGGCCAGCAAAAAGGATCGCTTGGAGTCGGCGGAGAAGCGTTTGGAACAGAATCGCCGTCACATGGCCAAGGAGGCCAAGCGCTGCGGCAAGATTGAGAAGAAGCTGAAGATACTCACCGGTGGCTATCAGGCGCGCGCCCAGGTGCTGATCAAGCAGCTGCAGGACACCTACACACAGATCGAGCAGAACTCCCTGTCGCTGTCCACATTTCGTTTCTTGGGCGAGCAGGAGGCGATTGCTGTGCCGCGTCGCCTCGAGGCGCTGCAGGAGGATGTGCGACGGCAAATGGAGCGCGAAAAGGAGCTGCAGCAGAAGTACGCCAATCTAGCCGAGCAGCGCGATACGCTCTTCAACCAGCTGGAGCTAATTACGGGCGTGCGACCCAACGCACAGCAGCTGCTCGGCGTGGACCAGGAGATGCAGTCGCAGGCCTAGTCTTAATCACTAGAATTTTAATTATTCCCAAACAAGCATAAATACAAATACGTTAATTAATCAGCCTAGTGGCCATATTTTTGGTAGACCCACTCCTTGTTGTCCAGCGGGCAGACGTGACGCGTCTTTAGCCAGCGCGCTATGCAATGGTAGTGGAATGCGTGATTGCATTCGCCCCAGGCGACGGTGCACTCATCCTTGTTGGCATTTGGATCCGCCTGGCATTCGATGCACAGATTCATGATGTGATTCCGGCAAATGGCGCAATTGTCCACGGCCACATCCCACGACCAATGCGCATGCGCCACCCACTTTTTGACAACGAAACGTTCCGCTTTCTTCTGGCTGCCGGACGCTATATGGTCCTCGTTGAACTCCTCCAGGTCATGGAAATCTTCGGTTTCCTCCACTTCCAGCTCCTCTGTTATGGATCCATTTTTGTTACAAGTTTCCATTTTTTTTTTCTGTTTTATTTTACAGAAGATTTAGGTGATATTTGGTATATTAAGTAATTTTTATACAGAAAATTTAAGAGCTTCATTTGGAAAAAGATATCAAAGCTAGCTAAGCTTCAGTTCTTGAGGAAAGGCAGGCGGGTGGGTAAATAGGTTAGATTATCAACAAATAAACCAGGTCTGTCCCTGAAGCCGCAGGCTTTTGTTTCTTGATAGAATAAATCCTATATTAAGCCAAGCAATCAAATACACGTTTGAAATATGGCTGGAAAAACTGGAATCCATCAAACATTTAACTAAAATTAATTCAAGACGTAGTTCACTGATTTTGAAAAACCGACAGGTACGGATGGAAAATGAATGAATAGCTAAGTAGTAAAATTGCAAGAAAATAAATTTGACCGAGCCTGCTTGTACGTGCTAGTTCATCACATGGTATTATAAGTATATAAGCTATTAGACTACAAGAATGTAATAGCTGAGCTCACCTGGCTATACTTGGTTAATTTTGCGTTGAAATTCCTTGATAGTTATGTGGCTGATAGTATATCAAAAGGTAATCTTGTATTCATCTTGACGATGTGGCAAAGCTGTGCCCTCTAGTAGTAGCTAGACTTTTTATGACTGGCTGGACAGGTCTCCTGGAAAGTTGCTTAGCCTCCACTGTAAGGTGGAGCGAGCTATTTTAATATCAAGTTCGGGCAGTCTGCTCTAGATCTTCAAGGAATGGATTATCCTGGTCATCCAAGGATGTTTCTAGACTTCGTCCATGATATAATTTTAATTAGTGCCAACTTCTCATGTCAACAGGTTCCTAATTAACTATTATCTTAACTATTGTTACATTTGTTTAATAATATTTATTTAGCTCTGATTTTCAGCATAAATACATATATGTATACGAATTTAATTTGGTGCTAAAATACTAACAGTTTTTACTTCTCATTTGTTTTTGTTATTAGTTATTGTTTATAGATATATTCTCTGTAATTTCCACCTTGGGCGATGTGTATATAAATATGCAATTTCTTTAATTCGCTTAACGCTTTTCTTTTGTATACTTGAATTAGGTAGTTTTGTTCTCATTTTGTGTTGTTTTCTTTTTTTTTTTTTGTAAAATTTAGAATTGGGTTTCTTACGAGATTTTCAGCAGCACTTGCGTGGATTATTGCCCATAATTATGCGATATACAGAGTTGATTATGCAATACAAGAATGATACATACATACACACACACTATATATATAATTATATAGACACAATAATGATAATAATAAACGTAATGATATAGAGCATAGATACTTATGCGCATGTATGTATGTATGTCTACGGGTTAACTAACAATAAGATTGATTCCATAAGTGTATAGTATAATATATATGCATATAGTAAAGATTGAGAAGAATCATAAGCGTCTTGCAAGACGGGATATAGGGAGGAAGATTTGTATTTAGATTGTCCGCTAGTAGAACTTGGAAAGGGCAGGCGTCCGGCTCTAATCGTCATCATCGTTGATGGCCGCGCTGCTGCGCGATATCTTCATGTAGGCCGCGCAAATGCATTCACATACAAAGCGATATTGACTCTGAAAGGGATTTAGAGAATATAGAGCTTAAGATAAATCAGTCATGAATGGCTACCATATACACTTACCACATTCTGTACCATGCAGGCGCGTTGATCGCGCATGGTGCGCACAATGTCCAGCGGATAGACGGGCTCGCGCGCCTCCATCAGCGCCAAAGCCGTGTCCATTAGTATGAGCACGCCGGTGCGTCCAATGCCCGCCGAGCAGTGCACAATCACGGGCGGATTGGCAGCGCTGATGCATCTGGAAGGGTCGATACAAATTGAATTAAGCCCTGCTCCTACATATACTCCATATATATATTAACTTACTGATGCACGCTGGTGGACACGGGCGTTTCGTCCTCGGGCGTGGCGCCGTTGCTGGCCGCGCACTTGCGCTCGCTCATCAGGCCGCCGTTCTCATCCGCATCGGCGTCGAGCAGGCGCACCTGCTTCAGGCTCTCCTCGATCTCCTGGAGCAGGGTGCGATTGCGTGCGGCGCGAACGCGTTCCGTAAACTCCAGAAACAGATTGGGATCGGAGGGCACACAGTGGTCGGGCCAGGCGAGATATTGCATGTGATGAATGTGCCGCTGCTCGTGCTTATCCCGCAGCACAAACTCACGGAAGACAAAGCTGCCCGTCTCGTCCGGTTTCTCGCTGAGGCAACGCACCGAAAATCCATCGCCCAGCTGCAGTTCATCGCCCGTCACGGGCCAGTATTGGTGGCACTTCTGACGTCCCGCCTCCATCACGGTGGTCAGCATGACCAGCAAATGGCTGCTCTCCTGCTGCACCATGCGCCAAAAGTCCGTTGTGGTGCTGGCCAGCGGGCCCTGTGTGGCAATATACCGATTGACGCCGCCACCGGGTATCTCCATGTTCACATAGTTGGCATTGATATAGTCCCCGGTCAAGGAGTTGACCAACGAGACGCGAGTGCAGTCATCTGGAAATATAAGCAAAGATTTAACAGAGATTACCCAAGGTGTCTGTGACTTGAACTTACAGGGCGAAATGTCCCGATAGCGATTCTTGGGCGCATTCGCGGCCTTGCGCGCTTCCGTAATGGCCAGATCGGGATTCTTGCGATACATGAGCTCGTACTGGGCGAGCAGGGCGCCCGAGGCGAGACCATCGCTGAGCAGCAGCAGGCTCTGGGTGAAGAGCGCATCGCCGTCGAGCAGATTCGAGTGCGAGCCAATCTCGTCGGACTCGGGCACATACTGGTACAGCGGCTCCTCCTCCATCAGCAGCGGCGCCGAACGCTTGGGACGCACCGTCAGCAGCAGCTCGCCGCTTGACTGGTGCCGGCAGTCGCGTATCATGGCCACCACCTGCTCGTGCCGCAGGCCGTGCACATCGCGCCCGTTGATCATGAGCACCTCGTCACCCTCGCAGACACGCGGCGTGCAGCGATCAGCGGGCGTGTGCGGCACCACCTTGGACACCTGCACGGGCAGACTGAGATCCACGCCGCCCTTCACATTGAAGCCGTAGCGGCCCTGGTCATCGGCCAGCAGGCGCATGGTGATCAAATCGCTGCCGCTCTCCGGCTGGCCCACTGCATCCGCTATGGTTGTGGGCAGCAGCAGGGGACTGTGCTGCCCGGAGCTGTAGGCGGGCGGCATGGGCGAGGGCGTGCCGGACTCAAAGCGCCGCGTGCATTGCTCAATGAAGCCAACATCGCTGCCGAAAAATGAAACAGATGCGAGATTAGAATCAAGTTAAGATATGGGGCCTCGACTAGGAGTTATCGAGTCTGCTAGAACTATATATATACTAACAAACACACTGTCTAGTAGACCAGAAAATAAACATTTACTCAAATTACAATTATTAATATTCATCTTTATATATTAAACTGTTTGTCCTGGCTGACTGACTGACTCACTGTAGTTACCTTATACGAAGGTGCACGTTAAGGCGGGGGTTCCGGAAATTCCAATCTATTTTCAAAGATCTATACGAAAATCATTTGAGACGTGTTTCACTCTTTCCGCAGAATCCAAGCAGCCACGATGGAAATTGCGATAAGCCTTAAGTTGGCATATATATGTATGTATGCCTGCTTGTACATACAAGTATGCATGTTTGTTTTGTCTATATGCAATCATGCATGCATGCGTACATGTATGCCGGACTACATACATACACACATACACGCATACATATGTACATACATGCATCATATGTACATACATGCATACATACATATGTACTTACATACATACATGCATACATACACATGTACATACATACACACATACATAAATATGTACATACATACATATGTACATACATACATACATATGTACATACATATGTACATACATATGTACATACATACATAAGTACATATATACGTATAAAGATGCAAAAAATAAAAAACACTACACTACTGGCAAAGCACGAAAAACTGCAGAGCCTACTTGAATTCTTGAGAATCGAGGAGCAGAGCACTTGGTAGAAATAAGCTTGGCCTGCGTTTGATATAAGAAAACAAACATGCATGCATACATACATATGTACATAAATGCATGCATACACCAACACACACACGCCCACACACACACACACACACACACACACATACAAACACCCACACAAACACAGACACATATATAATACTTCTATACCATAGTGCAAAATGCTTGTATTATTATAAATAACTAGCGGGCCTTGCCCGTACCATTTGTAAATCAATTTTGACTATGAATACTGTTGCCAGGTTTAGATGCCAAATTGATTTAGAGGCCAGGCCATTAACAAAGAGTCGGATGAGATTTGACCAAGTTATGGGAGTGGGAAATATCGACCCACATATGTCTGCCTGTTAGCCCAGCTTAAATGAGTTTATAGTGAAAAGGATACAACTTACAGCTGTATGTCGTACTCATCGCTGTGCTGCTCCCAGGCTTTGCGCGGCATGGCGTCCGCCTGCTTGGACGTAACCTTGGACGTGTCATGTGGACGGCTCGTTTTCGTGATGGTCAGTATGGTGGATGCGGACGGTTTGCCGTTGTGCGAAGCGGCGCTATCCGAGCCGCTGCCAGTGCCATTATGCAGCAGCTGGGGCGTGCCATCAGCGGAACTGCCGCCGCCGGCGCCACCTGCTCCGCTAGCTAGCAGGCGCTTGCTAGGCGAGCGCACGAAGACCTTGTGTATGCGGCCGCGCTGCTTGGACTCCTGCACGGCCTGCAGTTCGGTGCGGCCCGAATAGTAGAACTTGCTGCCCAGGCTGATGTTGAGGAAGCGCGACAGGCGATGCGGACGCTTCAGGCGGAAGAAGCTGTGATGCTCGACGCAGGATTTCCAGAGAGCCTTCGCGTGCTTGTGACTGGTCATGCCGAAGCCGAGCAGCGTGTCGTAGCTCTCGCTGGGCTCGCGGCGCAGCTGTATGAAGAAGTCCTTGCGCTTAAAGGACACCTTCACCATTTTGCTCCACGAGAAGGTGTTGATGCGCAGCGCATGCTGAAAGACCAGCAGACCCACCGCGGAGACGCCCAGCTGCAGATCCTTGCCATTGGAATCGGTGGCCTTGTGCAGATCAATGCCATACAGCTCCAGACGCTTGCCATGCTCCAGATAATTGTATTCCGCATCCGCTGGCAGCTGGCCGCGATGCAGCTTGTGCAGCTCACAGATTTTACGCTCCGCCTCCGGCGTTTGCTCCGCCAGCAGCTGCAGTCCGCTCAAATAGCCCGTCTGATGCTCCGCCGCATTGAAGTCGCCCAGCTCAGCTGCGGGTTAAAAGCGAAGATTAGCTCAGATAGCGGGGATTGGATTAGGCATTAGGCTACTCACACTGCACCGTGTAGCTAGCAAGCAGGCACTGGGTGTTGCTGGAGCAGGGCAATTGGCCCAGCAATATGTTGCGCTTGATCTGCAGATAAAACTGGTAGCGTGTGAACTCCTCCTGCAGCCGACTGGGATCGCTTACATAGAACTGCGGAAAAGAAATTTGTATTAGTTTAATTAATTAATTAACATTGGCTAAGTTACTCTCCCACCTTAACCCTAAACTCTAATAATGGAACGGCATCGTTGTCGAGCGAGAGGCTGCTGCATTGCTTCTTGAATTGCTTCTGTGCGTCCACCCATCTCTGCAAATTGATCGATTCGTATCAGCTTTGAATGCATTTGAAATGTATTCATTTATTCACTTACCACAACATCACCGGGCTTCTGTGGAAACAACAGACCAAAGTAGTCCCTTTCGGATAGCTCGAGATAGTGGAAGACCTGATCCAATAGCTCAGAGCCTTTCGCACGTTTCTGAAATCATAAAAAGTGAAAGTTTTATCTAAAACTGATGCAGATTAAATCTTTAATATATGGAAAAAAAAGACTTATGAAAAACCATTTGATTTATTGGAAATTAACTCACAAGCGAAACTACAGCAAAGTGAAACTAAGACGGAATGCTTGACAATTCCACCCTCAAGGGTGGAAAATACATGAAAACCTGTTGTCTACAACTTATATGTTAGTCAGCCGATCGGATTTAATCCTTTTCTCATAGATCAATGCATCATACTCATACATATCAAAAATAAATCGATACCTTTCTCTCATTTTAACGAGTCCACCCGCACAGGTGAAATTTGGGTGGAAAACTAAAATTTGCGCATTACACGGACCGTAACAGTGCCTGATATTTCTGCTCTCTGTCACTTTCTTTGCTATTAAAGGACCGTAACAGTGCCTGATATTTCTGCTCTCTGCCACTTTCTTTGCTATTAAAGCACAGACTAATTTACCTCCGCCTTGACAGTTTTCTGTCATAGCCAAGTATTTTCATGCTTTGAAAACGCGATGATATACGCCCAAATTTCACCATTCACCGAGTTTTTCTTTGTTTAGTTGACTAACTGTGAAATGACGCTAATTTGGCTGCAATTTGGTGCCCAGATCTTAACTCAACTACAGCTTTATCATTATTTTCATGTTCAGCTTGGGGGCAACGAGTCGTGTTGTAATTAAGAAAACAATGCGAACGGCTCTTGGAGAAGTGCGTGTCTGACTGAGAGTTTGTCCGTCTGTCTGTCTGTCTGTTTATCTGACTGTCTGTCGAAAGTGAGGATGCGAAGCACTTCACAAATTCAATATTCAAGTGCAAATGGAGGAGGTAGGGTAAAAATATACAAAAAACAATGGCTAATAAAGATAGGTAAGTAACGCACGACAAGGCGACTTTCTATGCTGCCGAGGTCTTTGATTTTTTTACACAATTCGCAATTATAATTATTATGCGAGCGAGTGGAAAGCAACTATTGATTATGCAGCTCAAGTGGGCGTGGGTGTTCGAGTGGATGTCGAAATACAGTGAAAGCTCGCCGGGAAGGCCAGCTTGTTCTGCTGTGGAAAAGGTACGCTTAAAAGACATGTGTGGACGAAAAGCTGAAAAGTGTAGGGAAGAAAAGTCCATGCAGCTTTTGTCCCCCGAGTGAGGATTAAGAGCAAAGCATGTTCTTCGAAAGACTTGGTAGTCTGTCAGGCTTGGAAATGTTGCATCTGGTTTTTTGCATTGACTGCGCCATTTAGTTTAAGGGATTCTAGGCGTCTCTTTTAAATGTCTAGGAGTCAATCCAATCTCAACCCCTGCCCCTCATATACACTATCAGGCATGAATCTGCGAATGAGCTCGAGGATATTGAATTTTAAAAGAGATTTCCCTAATGGACATAGGCTAAGCCCTAGGCTGCCTATTCGTTATTGGAGCCTTCACAGTACTCACCTCGATCCGAAAGGTGTGCGTGATGTCATCTAGGAAGAGTACGGTGACGCATTGCTGCCGCTGTTGTTTCTTGTCGCGCGCCAGTTCTGTGGATGCGCCGCGTTGTCGATAGTTTCTGCTCAGGTTGCTCAGGCGAAAGCGTTCAAACATGGCCCCGTTCCATACTGCCCCCAATTAATTGCT
The DNA here is from genome assembly GCA_035045885.1 of Drosophila borealis. NCBI lineage: Eukaryota > Metazoa > Arthropoda > Insecta > Diptera > Drosophilidae > Drosophila > Drosophila borealis. The sequence continues at coordinate 1,038,727 of JAWNOR010000091.1, read as the reverse complement.
AAACGTGTGTGTGTGTGTGTATAGGTGTGTGTGGGTGTACGTGTGTGTGGGTGTCCGCTCCTTCTGCTGTAAGGCTCCTCTTGGCTGGCAGTTATGTTTGTTTATTCGATAAACAATGGCAAGACTTTGACTTATTGGACGTGTCGTTCACGTTATGGCTAAGACTTTGGATGGATACTCGAGTGTATACTTGACTCCTTCTGCTTCTTCTACTTTTGCTGCAAAGAGATTGAGTTACAGATAGATTATAAATGATTGCTGGTAAATTGACATATTTGTGTGGTAAAGTATCGTCAACAATTGGAAATGCTTTTATTTTTATGTTGAAATGCAAGTTGCTCTGCCTAATGTTACTTTGTATTAACAGAAGTGTTTACATAATATACAAATGTTAACAAAATGCCAGCGCTGTTAAATATCAAGGATTATTCTTATTATTTATATTATTGTATAGCAGTTGGTTTTACTTTAATTATCAAGAAATTAAAAAATGTTATCTGTAAAGTTTACTGTCATTAACAGAACTGGGAGCATAACATATAACTGTTAGTAACAGCACGCCAAGGCTGTTAATAAGCAGGCAATTTCATACTGTATACTATTCATAAATCTAATCGGATTGCTATCGGAACATTCGCATTTCGTATTACCAATGAAATGTGCACTCATTTTATATGTGGCGCAATATTTGTGTTGTACTTGACTTTTCCCCTGTTTTTGCTGGTTTTCTTGCTTGTTTTGGCTGGGGGCTACCAGCCGGAAATCGTGTATTAATATAGAACAGAGAGCACATAAATATCTGAATCTGTCACATGTACAAAATACTTACGTATGAGCACAACATTTGTATTTGCTACAACTAATGGCATATACCTAAATAGCCATCGATGTGGGTGTGGGGGGTTGTGGCGGGGCGTGTGTGTGGGTGTGAGTACTTAATACAAAGAATAAGTGCTAAAGAAAGAAGTCGCACATTCATTTAGGCGGATGATAAGGTATTTCGGGATACGCCAACTAATTAACCTTTCATTTTATATTTGCCTTGTAAGTTCGTTTAGTTTTGTTTTTAGCTAATGCTTAAGGAAAATTTAAAAGAAATAAATAAAGAAGAAACTAAATAATTCGATATTTATAGCTAGTTCGTACATCATTTAAAAAGCTTATAAGCCAATTACACGGCGCATCAATCATCAGTGAAGATAAGTACTATATCGACACACACACACACACATGCATGTAGATGTATGTGAATGTGTGTCTTATCTAACACACACACATATGCACATGTATGTGTGCTCCATTGAGTCAATTGCGGCCAAGACAAGTCGAAGGAAGTCCAAGCAGAACGAGGCGAAGACGAAGAGGAAGAAACAGTTATTAGTCACTCGCTACACTTGTCAATGGTTTGTCTACGCAGTGTGTGTGTGTGCGTGTGTGTAACCTTATGTATGTGTGTGCGTGTGTTGTTCGCTAGCGCGTGAAAATATGCGCCGATTGTGGCCTAAGGCCCAGTGAAGACCTTTGGGCCAAACGTTTGTCATGTGAAATGGTGAAGTGTATTTCCCTCACGCACACACACGCACACGCACACACACGCACACACACACACGCACACACACACTCACCTAAGCAATACACCGCCCAAAGTAAACAATGACAAAATACAAAGAGTCAAAGGGAGTGTGAACCGTGGGAAGCTAAGTCTGCCCGACTGCTGAATACCCTTACAAATTATACAAAGACATAAATCGAAGTAATTTTATAGCCTCGAAAACATTTGGTGGGATTACAATTTATATATCTTTACTTGGACACACAACGAAACTTAATTTTCAACTGATTTATCTATTAGCAACAGGTTATATAGAATATTCGAGACTAAACCATGAACAAAGAGTCAAACCTCGTGAAAGTCGGATGAGTTTTGATAACGTAATGGGGCTGGGAAATTTCGACCTATGTCAGTAGTTGTTAATGAGATTCTGTTCAAACTAGGAGCATGGGAACACATTAAAGCTCACAATTAAAAACCAAAATTATTTTTAATACCAAACCGCAATTCTCAACCGACTACACATACATATATGATCCCAGTCATTTCCAGGAAATGTATAGCCTGCCACAAGAAAGGATCTTTGTTTCACTAAGATATATATATATATATATATATATATATATATATATATATCTATATCTATATAAAGTATCTATCTATTTATTTATATATATATATATGCTGATCGCGAGAAACACTTACGAAATCTGCATTGTTTCTGTTTTGCTAATTATCTAGCTATTCCATTAGCCTATTATGCAAATTTCTGCCTCCCACCTGGTTACTCAGTAGGTTAAGCTGCTTACGCAGCGGGTGGGGGGTGGCAAGGTGTTGGATTTACTTTTAATTCCGTTTCGTTATCAGCAAATGTATGCAAATTTGTTAGGCACACGAGGCAGAAACCCCCAAAGACCCCCAAAGGCCCCTCTCCAGTTTGTTAATGGGTCGATAATTTTTGTAGATTGCGCTCAACAGGTTGAAGAACAGTCAACAGAAAATATAAACATTTAAGAGCGCAGCAGTCTAGACTGCACGACTAGTTGATACTCTGTAGACAGCTTACAGATGTCGTACAAAAATAAATAAATAAAATACACAGTTAAATTAAATGTTGTACATTTAGGTTATATAATCTCCGTGTTATGATCGAAATACTCTGACAGAAAATCGATATTTATCGATTTCAAAAAAACGAGGGAGGTAATCGATAATATCAAATGCAGCAAAGGACGAAGAACCTATGACGCTTCTAGTCTCTTAGACAGACAGATGGATATGGATCCCTCTGATCCTGAACGGGAATACAGTGCATATATATATTACAGGCAGTTACATACTTTCACAACAAACTAATTTTGCTCGTTCTTTAAAATCTACTTTTCGTTTGTACAGGGTATACCGAGGTATAACGAGGTTGCGTCATTTGCCCCGGTGACGCCCACAAGGCCTCCAATCGCCCCATTTCAGGGAACTGGCGACAATCGACATCGGCTGTTGGCCATATATGAACGGGAAGCCTTATAGACTCGTTCCGACTTGACTCGATTCGATGCCCGTTGTGGTTATGACGGCTTTTGTAGTTACCTTTGCTATACAAGGTAAATGCAAGTCTGAGGGGGTTTCGGGGGGAGGGGTGCTCAGGTGTGCGCTTTGTTTGTATTTATTGCGTATATGTTGTGTTTATTATTCTCTTCTGTTGCCATTAATTGAAAACGAAAACGAAATTAACAATAACAAAGAGAACAACAACAATATTTCTGGCTAAACAGTTGTATTGTTTAAAGTGCATAAACAAAGAGCTACACACACACACACACACACACATAATTATATTAAATTTATTCGCCTGACAACAAAATAAAACTTGGTTCGTTGACCGAGTTTTTGGGTGAACCACTTCCCCCCCCCCCTTTTTTTTCTCTATGGAGAGGCGGCATCACGTTGCAAAATTTTGTTTATTATGTTTTTGTATATATGTATATATTTGCATATAAGTATGTGTGTGTGTTTGCGTTTGTATGTGTATTGTGCACATGTTTTTGCATGCAGATTTAATTTGCTTTTGTTTATTTGACCAGTTTGGCAACTGAAAACGCGACTCGAGCAGCTTCCGTTAGTCACTGTGACAGTGTTGCAAAAGCTTTTTTTATTTGTCTTAAGAACAGAACTTTGTTTTCCACTTATATTTCACCTGAGTGGGAATCTCCTGTAGAACCATTTTTGTATCATTTATGAGAGTTTTAGTTTTAAAAGTGTATGTTCCTTTTTTTAAAGTTCGCAATAAATATAAAACTTAAGTATTTGTTGATTATTTTCTAAGCACACGTATCTTAAAATAATATCACAATAAAAATGTTTATACACAGCTCTTCAGCTGTTATACGAACTTGTGGGCTCATGCATGGCGCTTAGTGTTGCAAATTCATATATTCTCCATGAATTCAGCTACTTTGCGACAGTTAACAACACTGGTTTAATTACACTGCTTACTCAACCAGTGTTTCATTCGCATATTACACATGCCAAGTCCCTTGTTTGACAGCTTGCGAACCAATGTGCGAGTTGTGCTTTTGCTTTGTTCGCGTGACCCGCTGAGCAAATGGGGGAAATGGCAACGTAAGCAAATCCAATTTGCTTGCTGATGCTGGAAGTGGCTAGTGGAAGGGGAAGGGGAAAAGAAGGGGGCAGGTAATGTTGACGACGTCGAACCGGTTGAGTATTTGCCCAGCGCTTAAAACCGAGCTCAGCTGGTCAAGTCACGTAGATTTCTTGCAGATAAAACGCGACTACAGATGAGTCAACCCGATTAGCAAATGGGGGAATGGTAACTGGGCTGCCAAGAGGTCAAAAGGTGGACAAATTTAGCTTTCCGCTCGGTACTCGACATTACGAGTGCGTAATGGAAAACGCAGGCATTCAACCTGTCACACGACGCGCTGGAAAACGTAATTTGAAACTGTAAAACACATAAATGGGAAGGTGAAAATGGGAAATAGAGTAGGCAGGGGGGAGGGGTGGAGCTGGGTCTATCCCTGACAGCCATGCCTCTGAATGCCACTCAATTTCAATTAGGCCACATCACTCAGCAGTCAAATCGGTTTTATGCCCTCATGAAGGGTATTCTACTTTTGTCACGAACTATGTAACGCATGAGATGCAAGTCCGATCTTAAAGCATATATGGGCACACTTTTTAAAATCATTGAAATAGATCGAAAACTTTTTAGATCTTCTATTATTTTGATCCTGCCAGGGATTATGGTCAATATGAAATCGGTTAACTTCTGGATAGTCTTTAGTATATCCATCAGTGGAGAACAAAGTATTACTATATAATAAATATCACATAGAAAATATAGAAACAATCGGTGTATCAGGCCAAGATCAGAATATTATCACATACATATATACATCCTGGGGTATTTAATTAAGCGAAGCGAACCCCAGCTTCTTGTTGCTCTCTTCCATCAATAATTGAAAACCTGCTGGTATTTTTAGCTATCTGGCAACCCTTATCAAAGTCAAAGCGGTCAAAGGGGGCAGCCTTTAAAAAGCTCAGAGCTACCCCACGTGCGGTCTTTTAAACTGATAAGCCCGGGGAGCGGGGCGGAGCAGGTTGGCAAGAGTGCACAATTGAATTTGCCGTGTCAGAGAGGCATCAATAATGTTGTTGTTGTTGTTGTGGCTGCCTTCTGTGCATTTGCATTTGTTTGGTTTTATGTGCTTTACCGTTATGCGTCAGGGTTGCCATGTGTGCACTGGTTAGCGGAGCAGGGGGCAGGCTGGGTGCGCACCGCTTATCGCTGTTTGCCTTTTAATTTTTATTGCTTCTGACGAACGAACGAACGGCACACGCACCCCGACAATGAGATGCTCTTGTGCTATTTTTGTGTTCATGCAACAGTAGCCCCCAGAACCAAGCAGCCCCCGGGCTGCGCGCACACACAGGCAAGCAAAGAGCACACAAACACACACATACATACAATGAGCTCTCTGCTTCTTGTGATATTCTTAATGCTCAATACACTAGCTCTACACTTTTTGCTTTTACTGTTAAACGCTTGAGGGGGACAACCAAAACAAAAAACCAAAAAAAAAACACAAATTTGTCTACTAAACTGTTTTCTGCTGTCCCCACCACTGCACACCGCGGCGGCTTAAAGACAACTAATCTTATTTGCGGCGAAACTGTGCTAAGCCTAATGCGCCGAAAGAGAGTATGAAGAAAAGTGAGTGTGGGAGAGAGCTGTGGCAGCCAGAACAAGAACTAGTTCAATTAATTAAACGATTTGTAAACACAATGCAATGATTAATTGCACACATACACACAAATGCATCTATGTGCATACACTCACAGACGGTTTCTTCATTGCGTTTACTTTTCTTCTTCTTGCCTGGGATTATTGTAGGATGTGCTTACGTATGTGTGTGAATGTGTGTGTGCGAGAGTACATCTCTTACTCTTTTCAAGACTGAGTTTCAAGCAAATCAGACGCTGCGACACTGAATTTTGTTGAGTAGGCGGCATCGTCTTGAGCTGTTCATGTCTGAGACTGAGAGCAAACGTCGGGAAGAGAGCAAAATCATAATAATCAAAGGGCAGCAGCGCCGTGGCGTTGATTCTGCCTGCGGCTGCAGATAAGCGCACACACACTCACACACACACACACACACACACACACATAGGCTGGCACGCCAGCAATAAAAAGAGTTAAATGACCCGTTTTTGACAGGAACTGCAGCGCTCACCTTCTTTCGCTGGAACTTAGGTACGTCGTGTATCGTGTGTACTCTTCTTAAACAGCAACAAATTCAGCAAACAAGAACACATGTTATTTGTAAGGCTCCTTCGTTACTTTACACAAGCATTAAAATACACACATATATTGAACAATCACACACACGCACACGGCCCGCGAGCTGTAAGGAAAACAAAAAACACACGAAAAAACGGAGCGGCAGAGCGAAGCCGCATACGAACTAAAGTTATGGAACTTGGGTGTTGCTATACGAGCCGGGTTTACATATGAAACTTGTAACGAAACCGCAAGCAATTGTGCTTTCAATAATTGAACAAAATCAACAAAATAAAATAGAATTTAATTTTTTCTCCGAAACCGAACAAACCAAGGCGAGCAGCGACGAACTAGTGATGCTAGCTTCGACGATAAGTGCAGGAATATACCATATCGATATATCGATGCATCTAATTAAACGATAGTTTGATGGGCTCACCGCTGACTCAAACGATATTTCTGTGCGATATCTCTAAGCACCACTGAGAAGCGATTATTTGCTCACTGACGAAAGCTCATTGATACGAAACGTGCCCGCTATGAATTGAATTTAAACTGCAATTTCATTTTTATGTTCTTATGTTATGTTCAATAAATAAACACAGAAGCGTAAAGCATGCTTTGCTTTAATTATTTGACAGATTAGGGTGCAATTAAATCTAAATATTTGTTTAAAACTCATTGGAATTTAAGCATTATTTAATTTGCGATGTTCAGTCGTGAGGGTGGCAAGAAGAAGCCCTTAAAGGCACCCAAAAAGGAGGTCAAAGAAATGGACGAACTGGAATTGGCCCATAAGCAGAAGCAAAAGGAGCCACTAAAAGCTCTCGAGGCAGCCATACAGAAGGTAGCTCAAAAGTGCGGCAAAAAGAGGGCCAAGTGAGCCAAGTTAACTAAAAGGACACGCACACACACACACCCCCATTTACTTACACACGCACACTCCCAATCCTGCTGCAATAAAATTGACTTAAATTCCATATTGCCCAGTTGGATGATGATTAATTGCCTGTGTCTCTGCGGGGTCGGGGGTTGTTGGTCAGCTAAAAGATTGCGCTTAAAAAGCCATCACAAAAATGTGACAGCCACAAGGATAAAAAAATAGAAAACATGAAAGAAGAAAAACCACAACCGGACACGGGAATTGAACGCAACAAATGCGGCAAATTGGAATTTTATGCGTTTTTTATGTTAATCAAAAAAACCTAATGGACATTGCGCCCGATGTGTCCTGCCTGTCAGAATGGAACATGTGCGTCAATTCTTTGTATTAATCAAACGATGATACGATTTTCGTTGATAAAACCTCAGCTAAAAGTGGTTAAATATGTGCAACAAAACGTTTACGAATGTCGCACAAAACACAACTGCAAAACACGAGAGAAAGAGAGAGGGAGAGGGAGAGAGAGAGAACATTCATCTATATATACATACAACACTTCTCTACACTTGGAGAAAAAATTGGGAATTCCTTACTCAAATCAGAAACAAACTTTGGCTGTGTCTAAATTCTTAAACAAAGATTTTTCTCCTTACAGCTGAGTTTTCTAAATAATCGACTAAAATACAGTACTTATTTTACTTTCACTGCGCTTGTTTTAAGCGAGAAAAATCTTCTTTTAAGTATTTCTTACTTCAAAATCTGTTTCACAATTTTCTAACAAAAACTTTTATATAAAATCGAGAATAATTTATACATAAATAAAAAATGTAAAGAAAACTAATTTTTTTTTTAAATTTTCAAAAAAGAAACAATAATTATATTCCTACTATATTTTTTTGACTATGACTGCTTTCAAGTGTTTAAAAAAAAAACAAAATATTCTTGACTTTAAAAAAGTAAGGAACATGAATTATATTCTTATCTGAATTTTCTCTAAGTGTAACTGCTTTCAGATGCTTAAAAACCGAAATAAACTTTAAAGATAAAGAAACATTCAAAATTATATTCTTGTTCGAATTTTCTCTGAGTGTAACTGCCTTTAGATGTTATATATACTTGATATTTAAAAAAAAGGAACATGAATTATATTCCTATCCTAATTTTCTCTGAGTGTAAATGTCCTCAGTAATAATTGAATTTTTCTGTGTTTATCATCATATTTAATATTTAAGCCTTTTTATGGAAAACGTATTTGAATTGTTTTATACAAAATTTAAATTACATTTTATAGCTAAAAATTTGATAGACTTGCTTTAAATATTGTACATAAACATATGCGCACATATATATGCAATTATTATTATTAATTCGTTTAAGTTTAGGCAAAAAACATAACACAAAAATACACAAGCAAAACTCCTAGAGGTATATATATAAATATATATTTATATATATATGTATATATATTAATTTTAAGTAAAAATAATTGAATGAAATTTAAAAAAAATTAAGTTGAATGCGTAATCGTAATCTAGAGGAGGAAGCATTTGATATGTTGTAAAAATGTTAAATATTAATTATACTTTAAGCACTAAGTGTATATATATCCATATATATCTCTTTATATATATAGCTATATATATATATATATACGATAGTTGTAATTGGTAGAAATGTACAATTAATTTAAATAATTAATAACAATTAGAATTAGTGAATAAGCATTTTGATTTCATTACGAGCGTGCTTTAGTTTAATTAAATGCTAAAACTATGTTGATTTTATGCATACTATTATTAATTATTTATATATTGTTGTTCGCGTTGTTCTTGTTCTTCTTCTTCTTGTTGCTGGCACACTTTGCAAGTCTTCTCTAATTTAATATTAATTTTAACTTTAATTTTAATTAATTGCATATTTGCCGAGTATTTTAAATTGAATTTCAATGGGTTTTGTCGTGTGAGTTTTTCTATTCTTTTTTTGTTAATATTATTTTATAATTTACAAGCTTACATAATATTTAACAACATTTAATGTCTTAACATTTGCATTTGAGCCAAATATTTAATAAAAAATTGCTAAACAAATTTAGTGTACTTCTTCTTTTTTTTTAGAAATTAATTTTGAATTTTTAAGTTTTTGCGTTTTTTTTTTTAGAATTTTCTATGTACATTTTGCAGCGGGTGAAAGATTGATCCCTGCTAGTTGGCACTAGAGAGAGTGAGAGAGGGGGGGGGGGCTGTAAGCTAGTCGGCGCCTGAGAGGGGATCTAATCTTTGCTAGTCTCTGGCACAAAATGGGAGCTTGATCTTGGCTAGCTTATGCACAAAAGTGGGTCTATGCTCGTTGTTAGTTTTGGGATTAAAAGTGGGACCTTTACATTAAAAAGTGGGGATTAGATCCCTGATGGTTTACTTTAGAGTGGAGCTTTGATTCGTGTTAGTTTTGGGATTTAATGGGAGGAGTTTTGATACCTGGTAGCCCGCGCTTCAAAGTGGGGCTTTGATCCATGCTAGTTTGCCTTAGAATAAGCTTTGATCCCTGCTAGTTTGCGCCTCAGAGTGTAGGCTTGATCCTTGCTAAGTTACAGTCCCCAAGTTGGGATTTGACCCCAGTTAACTTGCAGCACAGAGCCTTAGATCCTTGCTAGTTTGGAGAGGGGCTTTGACCCTTGCTAGTTTGCAATAGAGTAAGACTTTGATCCATGTCAGCTCTCGCCTTTGAGTAAGAGTTTGATCCCTGCTGGTTTCAGCTTCAGCGTGGGAGCTTGATCCCTGCTTGTTTGTGCTCTGAAATGGGACTTTGATCCTTAGTAACTTTCGCCTCAGAGTCGCGGCTATGATCCCTGCTAGCTGCTGCTCCAAAGAGGTTGTTAAATCCCTGCTAGTTTGCGCCTCAAAGATCCTTTGATCCTTACACGCCAAGGTTGGGCTTTGATCCCTGCTAACTTGTACTCCTCAGAGTGGAGCTTGATCCCCAAGAGCTTGTGCTCTCAAGTAAGGCTTTAATCCCTTCTAATTTCTCGCTCAAAATTAAACTTTGATCCCTTCCAGTTTTTCCCAACGGTTCACATTTTGTCATAATGCTCACGCCTAATCCCAGCCAGACTTAGTTTCTTTAATGGATCTGTCTTTGATCTGCCCCCGCTTCACCCTCTGCCTTTCCCTTAGAGGTTGCCCTGGCGCGCATTGAAGAACATGCGTGCCACCTTGCCCAGTGCGCCGACAAAGTCCCACCGATCCGACTGCTGCTCCAGCTCCTCGCGCTGCTGCTGTTGCTGCTGCTGTTGCCTTAGCTGGCAAGCGGGCAGCTGCAGGGCTGCCTGCTCGTGCCGCGCCTAGGAGGGCGTCGAGTACCAGGCGCTCGCCGGGCTGCCCTTGTGGTACAGATGGAAGCTCGAGTGGGGCGCAAAGTACTGCGGCTGGTCGAGATTGCTGTAGGTGACGCCGCCCTCCGTTGTGGTCGTCGCATGCGGATGCATGCCCGCCGTATAGGCCTGCGGCTTCAGTGGCAGCGACGCGGGCGCACCCCCATCCACGGGCGTGGCATATTGGCCGCGCAGCGAGTCCGCGTAGTCGTAGCCCCCGTTGCTGCCCACGAGCAGGCCCGGGGGCGGGGCGGCTGCGGCCGGCGCCTTGGCCGAGTTGTTGCTGTCGCGCGGCGACACCGAGCTGGGCGGCGTCATCGCGTTGTGGTAGTCAATGGAGCTGTGATAGCCGCCGTAGGTGGACACCAGATTGGTGAACGCGTCCGTCGAGTTGCCGCCGGGCGCCTTCTGGCCGCCCGGATGCGTCACCGAAGCGGCTGCCGCAGCCGAATGCAGCTGCAGATATTGATTCTCATAGGAGGATTCGCTGCCCGGCGGCGTCGGCAGCGGCCCGCCCTGCTGCTCGCCATAGAAGACCCCGCCCACACCGACGCCCGTGGGCGTCTGGCGAGCCGTGGCCCGGATGACGCTCTCCCGATTGGCGTAGAGCTGGCGGAGCAGCGCGGTGGCCGGCATGGGCGCCGGCTGCTGATAGGGCGCGCCTATCCACTGGATGGTGCTGCTCTTCTCGTTGGGATCATGCTGCAGCTGCTGTTGCTGCTGCTGCTGCTGCTGCTGATGCTGCTGCTGGTGCTGCTGATGCTGGTGCTTGATCAGGGCATCTGCGCTGAAGTCTGTGCTGGGCTGGTTGTTGTTAGCAGTGGGCGACGGCAGATGCTTGGACATGGCATGCTCCAGATCCTTGACAGCGGAATCTGCTCCGGCCGGCTGCTCGTCCACCATGCTGGGCAGGCGGCTGCGCGGCTGCTGTGCATCCCGCGGCTGCTCCAGCGCCGGCAGCTTGCTCAGCGGCTGCTGCTGCTGCTGCTGATCCACCTGCTGCTGCTGCTGCTCCGCCTGCTGCTCCTCGGCCTGCTGCGTCGCTTTGCTCTTGCGCTTCCTCTTTGTTGTTGTTGCCGCCGCCGCCGTTGTTGTTGTGCTGGCGGGCGCTGGCGTCGGCACGGGCGTGGCCACCGTGACGGGCAGCACGCCATCCACCTCGACGCCCAGCGGCGTGGGGCTATCCTTGATCAGCGCCAGGCTGTTCAGATTGGTGCCGTGCGCGGATGCATTGCGTCCGCGTCCGCTGCGCTGCGTATGCCCCTCCGCGTCGGCCAAGGTCTTGGGCGAGCTGAGGCCCAGCTTCATGTCGCCCGCGCTCAGATGGGCATTGCCCTCGCCGGCCGCATCGCCGCCGGGCGAGCCGCTGCTCTTGTCGTTGCCCAGGCCCTCCTCGTGCTTGATGCTGTCCACGCTCGGCTCCAGCTGGCAGCAGTCCAGTATGAGATTCTCGTTCTCCCGATTGCTAAAATCCAAGAGGAATATTTAATTAGTTAAATTAATTAGTTAAGTATTTCTGGAGCTCACCTTATGACATAGTTGACGCAAATGATGTTCTGCTCGTCGGCGTTTTTGGTGCTGCAGACGACCGTGGCGCAGGTCTGGAGCCAGGTGTAGCCGCCGCTCTTGTTCATCAGTCGATAGTAGCCGGTCAGCACCTGGCCCTTCTCGATCACTAGAAAATAAACTTGGCATTAGGCTGCGTCGCTATTGCGGCCTTTGATAGCTCGGACTTACGGTCTGTGTGGCTCTTGCGCAGGCGATTGGCGTCCTCGGCATGGCACAGCGAGTAGAGGCTCTTGTTGACCAGATCCTCCGGCGTGTAGTCCAGCAAATCGGATACTCTGCAAGGCGCAAAGCCTACACTTAAGTAAAAGCTCAAGCAATGTCTGGCCGTTGACTCACCTGGGCTCGCAGTGCGCGACGCGCAGGTCGAAGTTGACGCGCGTGACAAACATGTCGCACTCCAAGCGTATCTCGTGCACCGAGGGCGGCGGCAGGGCAATTGCCAAGGCGACCATGCCCAGCAGCGGGGGCTGCGATTTGCGTGTGTGCGAGAAGGTGTACTGCGGACGCAGCTTGCACAGCAGCAGCACCACCTGCAAAGGTACCAAGACAAGGCGCTCGATTAGAACTCTGTCGCCCAACAGCAGCAGCTGCGCTTAAAGCCTAAAAGAAACGAAAACCTTCTGCAGCATTTGCCAGAGCTTTCACACGGACAGAGCGCACGCACGGGCGCGCGACGCGGCCGCCGCATGCGAAGTGCGGCAGCTTTTCAAAAGCTCACTAATACCAAGGCAATCGAAGCTTTCACAATGGCAAATGCTGCGCGCTGAATGAAGCCCGGATGCGTTGCGTTTTGTATTATTGTAGCTGACTGTAGACTGTATATACATATATATATATTCGATACTGATCAATCTAAAATCAGTTTTGCATTGCCTTAACGAAATGTGGCCGAAATGGTTTGCTTATTTAATAAAAAAAGAAAGTTAACTTAGCTCGAAAACTTTGTTTATTTTTTTTGGTTTTAATTGAAATTTGTTTTTGCCTTGCATTTTTTGTACTGATTTCAATTGATACGTACCGAATAGTTTGAGGCCGGATTCTTAACATTTTTACCATTGTTATTGCTACCGTTGCAATTGCTGCCCGCATCGCTGGCCTGTAGATAAGCAGTGGATGGGTAATGGTAATACGTGTAAACAGAATGCACATCAAATGCTTACAGAGACAATTTGTCAACCAAAGAACGGTTAGTCTACATGGAAAGCGACCGCCCCGCAAAAACCGGACAGAACAAATCTAGGTGTTAGCAGCTCTACGTAACCGAAAAACAAACCAAAACAACTCATAACCAAATCGTATAAAAAATAAATAAAAAAAAACAAAAATTAAATGTAAGTAAAAGAAAAACCGTGCTTGAATACACTACAGAAACGTCGCACACTAGACTACACGGGCAGCGTCTGGGAGCTGAGCAGTAAAAATACAGTTTATTGGCGTGACAAAACTTACCCGATAGCCGGAGGACTTGAAGTGGCAGCCACGTTTGGTTAGGGTAGATTTCATGCGTATGCAGAAGCTGCGATCGTAGCCCTTGTAGCCGCTGGTCGAGGCCTGCGTCATGGAGGCGGCCACTGCAAAAAGAAAAACAAATTCCCGAGTTAGTCAAGAGATTCGCCAAGCTCCATTCAAGGGGCAGACAACATGCTGCAGGACGCCCAGGATGCCCAGGATTTGCGTGTGGCAGGCACAACAACTCGGACTCGACTCACCGTCAGGATTGTTCGTACCGTGTGTTCCGCTGCCGTCATCCGAGGCGCCCGATGTGGGTGAGGCCAGGCCGGCAGCACCGCTGACGCTGCCGCCACCACCTCCTCCTCCGCCGCCCCCGCCGCCGCCACCGCCGCCCGTACCGCTGGTCAGACTGAGACCCAGCTGGTCGGCAATTTCCGCATGATCCGCCTGGTGTATATAGTCGAATATGCTGCTGCCCGTCATCTCCACCTGCGACAGACCCAAGTAGATCGACACCGTTTCCGATATGTACAGGAAGCGGCCATCCGCTGCCACCGCCAAGGCGAAGCCGTCCAGCGACTGCAGAGGGGGAAAAAACAAATACAAATTCCATTTACAAACATTTGCATAAGCCTGGGTTTGGCAAAAGATGGCTGCCAATGCAGCTATCTCTCCCTCTCCCTCTCTCTCTCCATCTCTCTCTCTCCATCTCTCTCTCTCCATCTCTCTCTCTCTCTCTCTCGCCCGCTCTCTTTGTCTGCTTACCTGCAGTATGTGGGTGCCCTGATGTTGCTCGAACAAATCAACGGCGGGACTGCGTCGAATGGCTGCACCTGGAAGACAACAAGCGAATGCAAAGTGGTTCAGTTTAAGTCGCATGAATGGGAAAACGAAATACAAAGTTGACAATAAAAGGTGCTGCAGCAGACCGAAGTCTAGATGCTCTTAGGAGCATTATAAAAATGATTGAATATGTTATTTTTACTTAAACCTAGTTAGAACATGGCCTAGGCCGGAATTCGCATATATTTTTTAAATTTTAGAAAATTGCCATAAAAGGATTTTTGGATATTAGATATTTATTTATTTAGCTTAGTTTATTTTAGTGTAAATTTTTCTATATATGAGAAAACTGTTTTTTTTTACAAAGTAAAACATTTTATGACATAAAATTAAGAAAATTATTTATTTAATAATGGACGAAAATATAATGTGAAAGAAATGTAAGCATATCTTGAATTTTGATATATGCATTTGAATAATATTATTTTGTTTTTATCTAATATCTAAAAGGATTTCAGTCGATAGAGCTTAGCAGCTTGATTTCCAGTATTATATTTTACATATGCTAGTATTGAAAATTCAGAAAAATTCACATAAATTAATATAAATAACTGATAAATGCTTGGCCCAATCGAAGACAGGCTTTGCTTTTAGAAGACAATTGGACGAAAATGTATCTTTTATGAGCATAAAAATCGGTGGAAAACAGATTTGATAAGATACTGAAATAATTTTCAACTATTTTCCAGCTTTTTGAGGGAAATTAAAAAAACAAAACAATTACTTTTACAAGTCTGCAATTCATGTACTCTAACATAATCATGTTAAACTCCGTCGATAAAGCAGATATGGCTGACCAAAACACATAAATGATGCGCACTCTCCGCCTGCCCCGCCCCCTCTCGCAGCACAATCCAATAATTCCTGTGGAGAACCACGGAGCATCATAAATATAAGAGGCCAGCCAATATTTTCTCAGCTGCTGCCCGTTCGAAGCATATTTATTTAATTCAATTATAGAATTTTACGATTATGGGCGGGCCAGAGCCAACACCCCCTCCCCCTCCCCGCCCAGTACTGACCCAGCCTCAGGTCATAATTCGCACAAGTGCCAATCGCCCAAACCCAAACCGAAACCCAAGTCCAAGTCCAAGTCGCAGGCAAAGTCCAAATCCAAGTGCGAGCCCATTCCCCGTTTTGTGTGCGCAAATCCCCAGCGATTTCGCTTGGCTCGCCAACTTGGCAAACAGTTTCCGCTTCCGCTGGCCATATGTGTGTGCTGGCTAGGGGAGGGACAAGGGGACAAGGGGCAGGGGCGAGGGCCAGCTCACCATAACAACTGTGGCATTAATGACCTTCCCGCCCCACGCTTTAATAATATTTTTTTGTCGAGCGTTTTTTTTTTGTTGTTTTTTTTTTTTTGGTTTTCTGTGGGTCAGATTGAAGTGCTTTTTATTGCCCGCAGCTTGTTGCTGCCTTTTGGGTTTTAGTTGCGCATAATAATCCAATTGAACGCCTGCCCCTCCCACTTACCCGCCCCCTCGCCCCCTTTTGACGCCCCATTGCTTTTGGATTACTTTTTAGTGGCCCGTCTACCTTTTCGACTCGGCCAGCTGCCATTGCATTTGCGCCCGCCCAGCCGTGGCCGCCCCCCTCTCTCTACCCTCTCCCAAGCTCCACTCTGTTTGGCAGTTGGCATTCAGCAGCGTCTCTTGGCAGCGCGCCTTGAGCCGGGCTCCAACTGTCGTCTGGGCCTGGAATGCCTTTGACGTGACAATAACTGCACGTCGACGTCGCCAGCGATGCGCGAACCATGACGTGGCAATGGCCATTGGCAATTGGCAATTGGCAATCGGCGATGGCAACGTTTACCAATTGTCTGGCCAGTTGGGAAATTCTGGCCAAGATTTTGCGTTGAATGTTCAATTTTTAAGCGTGTACAAATCTTTACATTGAGCTCAGTTCAGGAATTTAAGAGTGAAGACATTTAAAGATAGAAATCAAGCTAGTTCTGCTTCAAGGTGAGCTCCTATATCTTTTATCTTTTACTTAATATCTTTATCTTTGTATCTTTTATCTTTTACTTCTTATAGCTCATTTCATATCTTATTTCTTATATCTCAAATCTTTGATCATTTATATTTTATCCGCTTTAAGATGAGCTATATCTTATATCTTAAGTCTTTTATCTGAGATTCAAATCAGATTTATCTAATCTTCAAACTTCCCTTAACTTTGCCATAACAAAGCCAATATTGAGGTATAAAGGATTTTTGGACTTGGTTTATCTTCTGGATTAAAAATCGCTGCATTTGGGAAAATACAATTTTTGAACATTTTTATACCCTCAACCCATTGAAAATGGTTAAAAAGCGTATAATATTTTTGAACAAATGTATGTAACAGGCAGAAGGAAGCATTTCCGACCCCATAAAGTATATATATATTCTTGACCAGCATCAATAGCCGAGTCGATCCAGCCATGCCTATTTTATGAGAAAATCTCTTTAGCCAGAGTCCCTAACTATACATGTATCTTGTAGAATAGTAGATGCATATTAAGTATTTTTCATTTTATGGCCCTTCCCTAGCGCGAGCTTCATTTGGTGTTGGTAGAAGAATGAATCTGTTCTGTGTGTAAAATTTAGTAAAAATGCTATTCCAAGAGTTTGAGGTGGCTCCTTTTTTCGGTCAAAAATCTTGCCTAAAAATGTGAAACATTTAGACTTATAATGCGTTCAGTCCCTCGTAAATGTCCCTAACTAGAAATTTCTATAACATTGCAGAAAAATATTGAGCCAACATCTAATTCCAGCTTAATTAAGCTTTCATATTGCGCAAATATTTAAAGTCTGACACATTTTGCCATTACAAATACAATAGTTTATTGGGCCTTTAGTGCTTTAGGCCAATTGTCGTTCTGCCAAATCGGGAATCTTTTATGGCTTTCGTGAAAGCTGCAATACTTGGGGTTAATCATCTATGATTTTTACCGATATTTTAACCGATTCCACTTCGATCAAATAGCGGCTAATGGGCCATTGACAGATGACCAAAGTGTGCTTGTTGATAGGCCTGGACTGTGGGACTGTGGGGCTGTCTGGTTGGATTGGCCTTCTGAAATTCCACAATGACAGCTATGACAAACGGCAATGACAATAAAAATGGCCCAGCTAATTTAATAAGAAAATAAAAACAAATAAAAGGAGAGACAGCCAAAAAAACAAAACAAAAATCAAAAATGGCTGCGCATGCGCAGCAAATAAACAATAAACTGTGCTTAATAGCGATATTTTATGCAAATTGACAAATCACAAATCGCGGCCCCCAACGTCAATAACGCTGCTCGCTTCTCCCTGCTCGCTGCTCGCTTCTCGCTGCTCGGGCCATAAGCAAAAGCCCAAAATCAAAATAAAGCCAATAAATTGCTGGCTTCAACATTTTTTAAGGTGCGCGCGCATATTTTTCTGAGCTTTTGTTTTTTTTTTTGGCATAGAAAAGTTGACAAATTTTGATTTCACTGAACCTAAGCAGCTGGCCGCGACTGTTAAATGTAGGCAAATGTGTTTCCTGCTTTCGGTTTTATTGCTCATTCGCTCATTCTTGCCCCTCCCTCCCCCCACCCCCTCCTCCTATCGTTACCCATACGCGCTCGCCACAACAATGGCGTCCAATATGGCCGCCCACGATCGCGCTCAGTACAGTCGCGTATGCAAATGAGCAATGAAATTTCACTTTGCACTCACAGTGGCGGCCATATTAAAGTGTCCGATAAGCATGTCAACCAGCTGACAAGTCGTAGAAGGAACTGGCAATGCTTCAAGTATTTTAGTGGAGCATAAAATGTATTTAAATTAACAAAATACATTGAGAAACTTTTTTTTTTGTTTATAAAGGAATATCCCAGTATACATAGAGACCTCTTTTATATATGGTTAATTTATCCTGAAGTTAAATAAATTTATATAAAAAAAAAGGTAAACATTTTTCTCCTGCATTTCTGCTGATCTATTTTGGAACAAGAGAGCTCGAACTAAACTATTTAAAGGATGAAAGGGAATTATCTAAACATTTAAATATCTCCATAGCTTATATATTATTATATGTTATTTATTTGTATTTGTTGTTTTTTGGTACTCACTTTTTAGCTTGCTGCTGCTGGACGCCTCGCGTGTCCATGGCGGATCGCCGTGTCCGGAAAAGTCTCTCAATTTCAAATAGCTAATGGTCAGTCTTATAATGGAGGCCTTGTCCAGCTGGCTGGTTATGGCCGCCGGCAGCGGCAGCATTTTGGCCAGCTCATAGAACTCATAGTTCTCCTTGCCGCGACGCGAGCGTGCCGCATCCCTCGACTTCTCCTTGCGCAGCTCCAGAATGCTGCAACAAACGGAACAGAGATTAGCCAAACAATAATAAATATTGATATATGGGCAATATATAAGTAGACACTGACGAATGGCAGAGCCAAGACTAGGCCAGAGCCAAGATCCTCCAGAGCGGCAGCGGATCTCTCACCTGTCGTCGCCCGAGCTGTCAATTTGGCAATTTGTTTGGCTCTGGACCGTCTGCCCGTCTGCCCACGCGGCATTGTGACGAAATGGTGTCAGATCCAAACAAATTGCCGGCCATTTGTCAGTCTTTCAACGGACGAGTTGCTAGCTGGGAGTCGGGTCTCTTTCGAGCTGTCTCACAATAGTTCTCACACGATCTCAATGGATCTCTATAAACTATAATATATATCTTATTCTCTTTCTTTACAGCTAGAAAAATTGCCGCTCATTTTCTATGCACTACAGACTTTCCTTTGTCCAATTGTCCAAACTGTTTGCAGTCGATGTTTCTGTTTGTATCTGTATTTTCATTTGTATCTGTATCTGTAGCTGCGTTTGTGTATGTATCTTTGAATGAATATATATTTGTATCTGTAACCTTCATTTGCATATGTAATCTTACGTGAATATTTATTGGAATCTGTAAATGTGTTTATATCTGTAAATTTGTTCATATCTGCAAATGTGTTTATATCTGTAGATGTATCTGTATCTGTATTATCTGTATCATCATTAGCAGTATCAGTATCTGTATCTGAATCTATATCTATATTTATATCTGTAAGTGTATATTCATCTGAAAATGTAAATGTATCTGTATATGTATCTGTATCTGTAAATGTAAATGTATATGTATCTGTCTGTATCTGTATCTTTAAATGTATATGTATCCGTCTGTATCTGTATCTATATCCATATTTTTATCTGTATCTGTATCTGTGTCTGTATCTGTCTGTATCTGTATCTGTATTTGTATCTGTATCTGTATCTGTATATGTATCTGTATCTGTGTATGTATCTGTATCTGTATCTGTATCTGTATCTGTATCTGTATCTGTATCTGTATCTGTATCTGTATCTGTATCTGTATCTGTATCTGTATCTGTATCTGTATCTGCATCTGCATCTGCATCTGTATCTGTATCTGTATTTGTATCTGTAGTCGGTTTGTTTCATATTTTAACATAAGTTGCTCCCGCGATCCCCTTGCCCCGCGATCCTCTTGCCCCACTTGCCACTTGGCTCACTTATATGTGGCTCGTCTCGCAGATGCCGCTCTACTGATACTGATTCGATCTGAGTTCCCTTAATGCACAGACTTTTCATTCAGCAGCTGCGCAACTGTTGCAAGCGAGCAGCGCGGGTCTCAAAGCCAGCCGCTGGATCTGTTGCTATTATCAACTGGCCCATCATCTTCGCCAGAAACTTGGCTTTAAGCGTTCATAATTTAAGTTTGTTGTCATCTTTCGTTGTCGTCGGGCTTTTTCGTCTTTGTCTTGTTGTTGTTTTGGTGTGCTTGCAGTGAAATTGTATACCCTAACATAAGGCGGGCTTATCGATATTTATAAGAGATTTGAGGTTTTTGATCATGAACTGAGAAATTTTTGTTAAAAAAATCTTATATTATCTTATATAATATAGTATCTTAAGCATCTATTGAATTAATACATAAATATCGTCAAATTACCTAGAATTTCAGTAGATAATAAAAAATACTAAAAAGATTATTCTACGATGAATATTGATACATATGTGGCTTAGATAAAATTCTTGTTATTTATTGATCAGGGTTCAACGATTCGTATTACAATAAGGAGTTTGAGTTTCCAGAATCTAAAAGATTATTCTGAGAAAGTTTTTGCCACAGATTTAAGAAAAACGACAAAAAGTTTTTAAATATTATTCAACAGCGACAAGGCACTGCATTTCCTTTGCTATTCTTTAGATTTTCGCTGCCAAGTGCAGGGTATTTCGGGCAAGCCCATTGCCTAAATGATCTTTTAGCTGGCTTTCGGCTGCGCGTTTGTTCATTTTGTACATTTTGTGGCCTTTTACATTTATTTTAATGTCTGTGGGGCATCTGTAAATGCGCTCATCACAAGCTCGAGCCTCGTTTTGTGTAACTTTATTAAAGCCGAAGCGGCTTCTGCGCTCCACGATTTCTGTGTCTGTGTCTGTGGCTGGGGCTGGGGATTTCTGCAGTCTGCTCTCAACGCTCTGATGCTTATCTGTGCTCAACGTCGTTTGGTTATAAAAATATTTTTGATAATTAAAATGAAACCGGCGTAAAGAGCGCGTATGGAAACCCGTACAACATGCGTCTGCCACGGGCCAAGCCAGTTTTTGGCCTCTTTTATATCCCAACAACATTTTTAATTAGTTTGTTAAATCTCAACTTGTTGTTGTTGTGTTGAAATTATGCTTGAAGATTAAAAGTACCTGAGTTTTTCTCATAAACTTGTAGTTCAAAGAACCTATAGAAATGGAACTGTTCGACTCTGACTAAATACAATTTTGTTGGCCAATTTGCTACACGTCGAGCAAATTACATTATTGCAGAGAGAAGCATCAATCTTTGCCGCATTCAATATCAATGCCATTCAAATTAGCCTCGAAAGAAGTGCAAAAGATCCCTTCACATTTGTCACGGCGCGCAAACGCCAAGGTGTCGCCTTGATAAATGATTTTTCTGCTCTTTTTTTAATTTCGCACAAAAAATTGCCAGACAAAAAAATAACACAAGCAGGGGCTGCAATTTGGCGTGTAAATTGCACGTCATTAGCGAAAATGAGAAACGAAACGAGGCGAGCATTTTCGCTGTATTGGTGAGCTTTGAAAGCTCTGCGTTAGGCGCCGGCAGCGACAGTTAAAGCTTTCTCATGCGTGAGCTGCGTCTGTGTGAAAGCTGCGCTCGATTGTTTTGCTTGTATTAGCTGCATTTCCACTTGATTAGCTGGGAAAGGCAATGTTTCGGGCATTTAGGGGCACAATATTGTCATTTGATTAAGGACTTAATGCGCTGGCGAATTAAGAACCTAAGCGGATTACATGATCTTATGTGCGCTACTGCGGTTTTTTTTTTTGCCAATCAACCAGACCAGATCACGATAAGGGTAAGATGGGAGAAAATAGTTGAGCTATTTTTCTTTTTGTTTTCCTTTCACACACGGCACTCGCACACACACAAGGCGAAAAGAAAAACTGTCATCATAAAAGGATAAGATTGTTTCGGGACATTGTTTATGGGCTGTGAGAAGTACCGTTATGGCTTTATCAGTTGCTTCAAGTCGTTTGCTTTGTTGCCAAACACACAACACAGCGGGATAACTGTAACTCTAGCTGACTGACATTATGTAATCACAGTTCGTGGAAAACGGGAAAAGCAAATAAAATTATTCGAAAGAGTCGTAAAAATGATTCCAAATTGGGTCCAATTAGAAGTAGCGAAAAGAACCTAGATAACATTTAATGCAATTTCTGGATGGATTTGGCACGAATTTAAAATAAATTGAAAATTCGTTGAGATCGTAATGCCAGTGGGAAATAGAATATAAACAAGATATGCAAAATTGAAAGAAAGGCAAGAAGGAAATCTAATGAGAAGGAAATTAAACTAAAAATTCATATAAAAAACAGCGAAGAGTATTTTTAAGTGATTTTCGATCATTTTTAATGCTAAAATATATTTCACTTTGAAAGTTGAAAGTAAAACAAACAAAATTCTTTGAAATAGTTGTAAAAAGAATCCAAAATGGGTCCGATTAGAAGCTGCATAAACACTACAAGAAATTTCTAAATAAAATTTGATTTCTAAAATGAATATAACAGAATATGTAAAGTAAAACAAGAAGATGGAAACACAGTAAGGATTATCGAATAGAACTAAGTATTTATACGGATTAGAATTTATATAGAAATCAGGGAAGAGTATGTTTACATTATTTGCTGAAAACTAAAATATTCCAAGCATTAAAACTTAAGAGATGAAATCAAATTATGTGACTAAATAAAATAGGAAATGCAGTTTCCCAAGCGGCATTCAATGCATAGAATATATATATTCTATAATAATATATTCTATATAAACTATTTTCTATACATATTCTATGCATAGAAAATAAGCATGAAAAAATACATGCATAAAGGAAATATAAACATTGAGTCGAGTTAAAGATTAAAGATTTGTTGTGAAGAAGATCTTTGACTTAAAAAGATGTTACAGAAGTTAAAAAGCAGGGGAAAACATTGGGAAAATTTTTGAATTTCAGCACTAAGTTCCCTTTTCTAATATATTTCCACTCAAGAATATGCTAACATTAAATAAAGGTAGATATTTGGTTTAAAATCAATACGAAATAAAACCTTTTGAACTGTTTCATGTTATTATATCATTTTTAAGTACAATTTTTGTATGATTTTGAATGCTGGAAAAGTAAATTGGACGCTCTCGAGATAGCTTTTGTATACAAAATAAGTTGTAGAGAGCGTCTGACCTAAGTACATTGGGGCTTGTTCTAAAATGGGACTTAAGATTGGGACTTAAAAAGTGGCCTGCTCAAGATGATATTCGCCCAGAAGAGATGTTTTCTTATAGAGCTCGTTATGTTTTCTTTGTTTCGTTTTAAAATAGAAGCTCAAAGACAAGACTTTTTCAATGCCTTTCAATTATAGTGCATATATAATAAGATATTTCACAATACAAGCAAAATAAATGTTTTTGGGGACATTTCTGACATAGAGCAATCTTTAAAATACGAGCTTTGTTGCAAGATTTGGACTATGATAAAAAAAAACCTAGTTCTGGTAGAAATAGATGCTATTTCCAAGTACCACAAGAAATCTGCGATTTATGGCTTGATTTCAGGACATCAACTTTGTGAATTTCCGTATCTCATTTGACATTTTACTATGACACTATGCAATTTGGGCACTACTTAAACACTTGATTAGTCTATAGTATGCATTTGTATATGTTTTGTAATTTACCCCGTGTCAACTAACCCCGGTTCGATGGGTTGCTGTTGAGAGTGCATTCCTGGCGCGCCCGGCTGATGTTGATTGGGCATTTTGTTGTAGGGCGGCATGCCGCACAGATCCTGTGTGGGCACCATCCACGAGTGGCTGAACGGCACCGCCGACATGCCCAGCGAGCCGACCATGTGACTGCCGGGATGACCCGGCGTGGGCTGCCGCTGATAGCCGGCATAGTCCATGGCCACCGCCTGGTAGGGCAACATTTTAGCACTTGGCTCGCGGTAGTCCTCGAAAGGGTTTTTGTCTGATAAACGTAACACTTAACTTGCACTTAACTAACACTGGCACATTTTCAATAGATCTGTATTGCACTTGCGGCTGTCGGGGGGGTGCGAGGCGTTTAATTTGTTTTGTTTTGGCACACTTAACACACTCTCGCACACACACACACTCACAGATATACACACACGCAGCCGGCTGGCAGGAGGTCAACGACGCATCCTTTTTGCGGCGTGTTGTTGTCTGTCTGGCAAATTGGAGAACGCGTACGTGTCAGTTGCTGTCTTCAATTATCCTTGGACCCGGACACACACACGCACGTAGACGCGTGGGCGCAATACGCACGTAAAACTAACGTCGACGATTCGACTGACTCTCTGTCTGTCTGTCTGGGTGGCTGTCCGTCAGGCGCGCAGCTTCGATTGGCATTCAAATTAGCGTGCAATCGACTTGGCGGCCAGTTAATTCGCACGTCAGCAGCGTTCGGCACGTCGCTGGCGCAATTGCAGCAGCCAACTGAACGGCTGGACGGGCTCTGGTTCCGTTTGCGCGGTTGGGTTTGGGGCCGGAGTCACAGCCGGAGTTCGAACTGGAGCTGGAGCCGTGGCTGATAGTCGACGCGTCGCGGCCTGCAAACAAATGGGCGCCAATTACGCACGCACAGGGTGGCGCACAGACACACACACACACACACGTAGAGAGGCACACGGATACGGATACGGCTACAGTTGCACGGCCGGGCAGCGTACGTGAAAACTGCAGTAAAACGGCGTTGAAAGTAACGTAAAAGAAGCAGAAGAGGAAGCAGTAGCAGCAGAAGCTGACGAACTAGAACTGCTGCGCGCGTTACGAGAGTTGTGTTTACGTAGTACGTCCGTTGCGGGCGACGAATACGTGCAGAATAATTCAGAGTCACGTTCACGTCACGAACAAAACCAAAGTAAGGCAAAAAAAGGCAGCGCTGCCATAGACCCCCTCACACACACACACACACACACACAGAATCACACGCACGCACACTGAGCGCAAGAGAGAGTCACGCACACAGCTAGACTATTTTTTGGGGGTGACATCTTTGACTCGACACGAAGCAGCCGAAGCGACGAGCAACGAGCGAGCCAACGAACGTGAGCAGCAGCGGCGCCAGTGTGCGTGCGTGTGTGTGTGTGTGTGTGCACCTGACACAGCGCCTGGTCATGTACAGGGCGCACCAGTAGCATTTTAAGCAGCCTCACGCTCCAATTCGCCGCAAGCTCTCTCGCTTCGCCGTCGCTCTGTAGTCAGCGCCGCTAGTGTGGGTGTTGTGTGTGTGCGCGCGTGTGTATGTGTGTATGCGTGCAAATGGGCGGGACGTGACTGCCGTCGAATCGGAATCAACATAGCGCGCATACCAAATGAGCACAGCAATGCGTGCGAGCGAGAGCGTGCCTCATGCATTGAGCAAAGCAGCGCAGCTGCCTTTGTATGTTTATGCTAGTATGTGTGCGCTTATGTGTACGTGCAGACGTTTGTATTGTAAACTAAAACTGGTTTCGCTTGCTCGCTCGCTCACACGCACGCACTCGCATGCACTGGCTTGGAGTGCCGACACGTTGGCTCTTTCTCTCACTCTTTTATATACTGCTTAGCTGGTATCCACAGTTTTCGTTGGGGCTGCGTCACGCGCAGCAATTAGTTTACTTCTTTACACATTTGGGAATTTGTTTAGCGGCTCTTTCGGCTGTTTGTCTCTCGCTCTCTCTCGCCTGCTGCCAGCGCTCGTGTGGGAGTTTTGTTGTCTGTCGCTCGCTTTTTATGTGTGTTTGTGTATGTGACCGAAATGCCAATGACAAGATGCCAATGGTGGAGCAGGCACAAAGCCAACAAAGTTCGGAGTTGGAGCCAGCGACCGAGCCTGGTCAGGAGCAGCGGCTGTAACGAGCCCTTCCTGCGTGCGTGTTCGTGGGGGCGAGACACAGGTAGCTGGGCCAGGATTTTGCGCTGGCAAACAAATCGCTGGAATGGGAGGTGCTTTTTATTATTCCGTCCTCGCACATCGACAGCGAGCGGCTTGAATTTTACTTTTGCGCCTGGTTTTTATGCGTTTATAATAATTTTCAAGCAATCCCAGAAAATGTTTAATTTCATCAATGGGCCAACACGAAATGTGAAAGTCTCTCGTCGGCCATTTTGTTCTGAGCAAAGCCACAAACAGTTACAACCGGCATCCAGGGTGCACAGTGAAAATAAAGAGTGTTAAGTAATGGATAAATTTGCCAGAACGAATACATTACTGATATCATAGCTACAATAGTTATATATAAATATATAACTATTTTTATGATAAATACTTAAATATCCTCAGAAATTGATTAAAAATATATATATTTAATATAGTCAGTATAAATAATCAATACATTACGATACGTAGATATGTAACCATTTTCTAAAACCTGAAAAAAAAAATTCTTTTTTCAAAAAGTTTTCTTTTCATTCAGCTATTGCTAAGATCAAAAAGTTTTAACGATCAAAAATATAGGATGTTTTACTTTTTCTCGAATGAAAAGTTTTCAAATCAATAACAAAATTAGAACAATAACCGAAGTTTTTCTACTTCCTAGACTTAGTTCTTAATTTAAGAAAGAAAACTCATTATTTTAATTAAAAAGTATTAGGATTTGTATAAAAATAACAGCGTTTTCATTTACCAAAATATGTTGAAAGCCCCTTTCCTATTGCTCTGTGAGACTAGTTATGAGTGATTTTTTTGTTGATATTTTTAAAAAGCAAAAATAATATGCTTCCCGAAGTATATTATTATTTCAAAATGCACAGGAACCCATTGAAAAGTTTGCTAAATTACCTTTATCTATAAATATTTATCGATATATATTTTGTAATAAGCAAATTGCAACCAATCGATAATTGGAGCACTTTCTCTAATCTTTGCCAGTTCCGTTGTTATCGATTGTTTTTGCCTGCTCTAATTGGAGCGTCCAATGACTTGCACTTTTTGTAGTTGTGTGTTTTTTTTTGTTTTTGCCACGTCCTCGTAACTGTGCTTGAGAAATTACGTAAGCGCAGCGTAACGTAAGTGAGACATGTGTAGAAACGTGATCGATTTCTTGAGACCAGTTGCAGAGTTAAAAGTGAGTGGCCGAGGGAGTAGGAGAGCAAGAGAGAGCATGAGAGAGAGGGGGGGAGGGAGTCCGTGGCAGACAAGTTGGCGTAGCGAATTCTCCCACAATTACGCGTCGCTGGCGGCAATTGTGAATTTTAAAAAGGAGACGTGCCAAGTGCCAGTCGCGGCAGGCGCTGCACTGGGGGCGGGGGTGGGCGGGGTGCGTGGGTGGCGCTATGCCAGTGGGCGTGCGTGTGCCTGTGCGTGTGTGTGTGAGTGTGTGAGTTTAGGTGAAGGCGTAGACAATGAATGAGGAACTAAAATTCAACGCCAGCTGCCCATTTGCCCCGTTCCCGTTTGCCATAAAAATCGAACGTGAACGTGGAACGCCGATGAACGCGCTGCGCTTCCGGTTAGCAGCCGATTCGACAAATCGAAATCGAAATCCACGTGCAGACAGCGGCCAGACCGACAACGACATCCAGACATTGGCAATTGGCCTGACGGAGCTGGAGCCGAGCGTGCAGTGTAGGTCGGGAAATTGATGCGTGCGGATGATGCCTCGAGGACAATGGCCATGGCCATGGACGTGGACGTGGACGTGGAAGCAGACGTGAACGTGCAACGATGCGTGCGAGGCGCCCACTCGCCACCCCTCCCCGAAACTGTATCCCGAGCTGGAGTCAAGAGTCTGAGCAACTGCGGCCTGGCCATATAAAGGTGCGTGTGCCCGGCCGAGTGCGTGCTGCGGCTGTTGATGGACCTATTGGACATGAGTTTGAGTTTTCATTTCGGTTTCGGTTTCAGTTTCTGTTTTGGTTTTGGTTTTTGAAAAACGCGCCGGCTAAAATAATATATATATCGCACACGAAATGTGTATTCCAGTCAGGAGCCGTTCGCTCCGGCTGCCAATTGTTGCATGACTTTATGAATGGGGCCGGTCGGTTGTGGCCGGCACGTATGCAAGTGCTTCCCTCTAATCAGTTGGCAGACCTCCCTCCCCTCACACACTCCTCTCTCTCTCTCTCTCGCACAGACAGGAAGAAGCGCCAAGTGAGTGAGCTGGTCAAGAGAGAGGCGCCACTTGCCAGTTATCCATCACGTTTTCTCGGACACACGAGGCATCCATTTCAAATAGCCAACGGGCCAGCGGGCAACGTGATTTGCGAAAATCAAAACAAACAAACGAAGAACTTGGCGTTTGCCAACATCATTCGGCTTAAGTATCGATGAGTAAGTCGATAGACTGATTTATCGATAAAACAATTTCCCAAATCTTTCAATAAACGTATCGATAAAACAAGAGACTCGCTACGTCAATTCTAGTTTCATTTTATATTAACTCATTTGGTTGATAAACGTATAAATTAAATTATTGACTAACTGCACAGTTCGAATAGACTGCTGCTAGAAATTTGATACAAAGTTTTGAGGCATTTTTATCAATTAGCCCATCGATTTAACGATTCTTCCTTTTACAAGAAAGCTGAAGCTATATTATTTTCATATATTTGGCTATTATTCCAGTTTAAGATATCTTTGAACTAATCGATAAATTGAAATATCGATCTCGCACAACAGCAGCCAAAAGCATGTGATTAAATCTGTGAAGGGGCAAAGTCGGAATTTGTGGTTCCTTTTGCAATTTCAACGGAATTTAAACTACTAAACAAATCGATGAAATGATCGGAAAATCAATTATTTGGCAAAGTTCCAGTTCCAGTTGCCTGACTTATCGATAAATCATTTCCAGCCAACCTGCCCAAGGATGCAGTCAACATTTCTAGTTCCAGTTCCAGTTCCAGCTGGAGTTGCAGTTGAGGACCCAGTTGCTTAGAGGAAGCAATAAACTAGGCGCGATCGCTGATCTGTCACGACAGCAGCCCACAGGAGAAAGCAATAAAACTGACACAGGTGATAAAATAACACAACAAGATGATTCGTTTTTTAACGTTTGCTTCTTTCTTTCTTTTTTCTCTCTCGTTTTTTTTTTTGTGACTTCGAGTAGCAGAGAAATGCGCATTATCAGCGTGTAGGATCTGGCAGGCGAGGATTTTATGGCGCTGTGAAAGGTACCATAACTGTTCTTGTGCCCTGTTACACAATCGAAACACAAAACGATTCATAATTCACAAAAAAAAAACAACAGCAACAAACCACAAACCCAAACAAACAATTAAGCAATAAAAGAGCGCAGAGTTCGAGTGTGCGAGCGAGACGGCATTCGGCTGGAAATTGGAGACATTTGAGCTCCGGGAGCTGAGAGCTAGATCTTTATCACACTGTGCGTGCTTCTGGAGAAATGCATATAGTGGATGCCCCCAGGCTACCACAGAATGTTGCCTCTGCCTCTGGGGCGTAATAATTTTTAGTTAACCAGATGATGAACTGCAAGATCAACCTGAAGATCACTTGAAATGTATTAGTTGGACTTTGGTTAGTCTTGCTCGAAGGATCAGCAGGCCGGACTTGTGGAAGGGGTTTCCATTTCAATGGAGATTTGTGGCAGGGCCAAATTTCTGCTATAGATCCAAATATAAACAGGATGTGATCTTGAGATCTTCTTTTTTGGAATTGTATTCATTCAGACACTTTATAGTCCTTTTTAAATACTAACTAATGCCTGTTGAATTTATATTTGAGGTATTTGGTAGATATAACATGTGAAAAAAGGCTGAAAGCGTAAGGAGAAAAGGGATACGGAAATGATAATTAGAAGAGAGTACTTAAAAGAGCGAAGCTTGTTTGATCTACGCTTTGCTATTGAATAACTATATTAGTATGTTAATACTTGGTATGAATTCTCGTTGTCTAATCGAATTACTCAACACTGACAGCTGCCAATTAGTAAGCATAAACACTTATTTATCACTAAAATTCTTTCTATAATATCTTGATTTCAGTTTAGCTAAACATCGTTTAACGCATTCCAGGCCCGATTTAACTTTCAAAAACAGCAAATCAACTTTAATTGTTATAAAGTATACTATATATATATATATTATTATGTCTGCCACTTAAACTGATCAATTGAAAGCGATCTTCGATCGTCGATCGTTGACTCTGTTACTCGCCGTTATTTGAGCCATAAATTAGCTCCGAAAGCCAAAACAAACTCGAGACGTCAAGTGTTGCTTGTCCCACATCTACCCCCTGTCCCCCTCACATACAGCTAGCCCCCTGTTGGAACGCCTCTGCTCGCGGCGATCTGCTTGTTTATCGTTCACTTTTCTGGTATTTAGCAAATAATTCGCATGCCGAACCGTAGCCGCCAACTGCGGCGACACAAAGTGCGCAGTTGTGATCGGAATTATTAATTAATATTCTTGCACCTACCGAAAGAACTCGGTAAATCTAGTCCAGAAGAAGACGACGTAGTTGGCAATGGGGTTGCCAACGAGGATCCAGCCCAGAACCAGTTGCACACTGGGCTGGGATCGCTTAAAACCGTTGCCAAAATATTGATTTGTTGCATTGCATTTAAATTGAGTTGAATGAGGAGCACAGTGGAACGAGTATAGACGAAAATCTTAAAGAAAACCCTGCACAAAGTATAAACAACTTTGCCCCAATTATTGCATTTATACATTTTTCGGTAGATGCCAATTTTTGGGTACGAATCGAATCTAGCCCGCATTTTGTATATGAAAATATTTATGGCTTACAATACTTTCAGTACAAAGGGCAATTTGAATAAACAAATTGAAATGTTTTATTAAAAGTTTAAAATTAAAATGACAAAGGTTTCAACAAACTCTTGAGCTCCAGAAAAACCTGCTGATCGAACCCAATCTAAATGCGGAAAGTTGTTTCGATTCATTAAAAGAAAAGCTGACCATTCATTTTCTTTAGCAGCCCTGATTCTGTTGCTGCCCTGATGGCGTTGCAGCCCTGATTCTGTTGCATCCCTGATTCTAGTGCAGCCCTGATTCCCAAGCCCATCTTCTAGCTTAAATAAATATCTTTATTTATTAAATTAAATTAAAATAAAATACATGACATTGTAGTCACAAATAAAATGGACTTGCGAATCAGTGTGATATGAGCGCAGAGTCAACAGCCCGCAGTCGTGACCGTGACAGTTGGACGCACAAAAAAATGGAGAAAAATCGAAGGATGAATTGGAAAAAAACTTAAGAAAAACAAAAAAATAAAAAGGAAACAGCGACTGGGTCCTCCTTCAGCTTGCCCTGAAGCGAGCTGAAAGCGTGTTCGGGAGCAAAGTGCATTCCCGGCATGCCAGAGCTGGAGAGAGGGAGAGGGGGGATTGTTTTGTTTGTTGTTTTTTTTGTGAGTTGATTTTGCTGGCTTTCAGTTTGTCATTTGCGTTGTTCGATTAATTGCAGAAATCAATTTAAGTAATGCAACTTTGCCTCATTGCGACATTGTTGTCGTTGTCCTGTTTGTTGTTGTTGTTGTTGATCGATTCATTGGAAAGATGCCTTTGGGCTGGAATTGGGACTGCCGCTGGGTGCATCAGCCCAACGGCTGTCGTCCCCCTGGTCGCCCGCCTGGCTGTGCTAATTGCCAACAAGCTGAGCCCGGCTAGAAAAGTTGCACAGAATCGAGAATCGAGTCGGCAGAATATGTTTAGACGTTGAATCGTTTGATGCGTGCAACATCTTCCGGCAAGTAGCCAAGCATGGCAAAAAGAGTGTGACAACGCGCGACAGCCTCGAGATAAATCCAATTAGTCTGATATTTGTACTTTTTATGTGAGAATTCCCATTAAAAATGTAAAATGTCATAACAACGAGAACAAGACAACAGACAAACAGCAGCAGCAACAGCACCAACTGACAGCAGCAAAAGCGACTGTCAACAGCAAACTCCAGCTTAGCCGCATTTATAATACACTTCCTTAACCAGACAACAGTTTAAAAGTCTATGAAACTCTCGAGCGATTTTTCCGAAATTTTGTAAGTGAGTCGGGAAGAGTTTAAAGGGAATGTATACCAAATTTCAGCTTAGTTTCGTTGAGTATAACAAAGTTATTGGTAAATTCAAATATAATATTGCTTTGGTTTCTTTTACTTAATATACATTTTCTTTTCTTGTTTGATTTCAATTTAATTTTTATAAATTAGTATTATATATAATATATTTAAATAATAATTAATTGATTGATAAAAGAGAAATTTTGTATATGATCAGAAGAATATTTATGAAGAAAAAGTGTTTACTATACAATACTATTATTTTATTTTTTTATAATTATATAAATATAAAAAAAATCAATTATTTAAATAATATTTATATAATAAAAATAATTTTCTACAGTAAAAAACTTTCTCATCAAAATACTCTCCTGATCAGCTAAAAATTTTCAGTTTAATTAATTAATTAATAATTTTATAAATATATAAATAATAATACTTAATTAATTATATACATATATATTATTGATCATATATATTTAAATCAAATTATTAATAATTAAATGTTGTCAACATATTATTGTGTATAAAAATCAAGATAATAGGCTGCAGTAAAAAATGTTTTCATATAAATATTCTTCTAAACAGGTACAAAATTTCACTTTAATCGTAAGTCTTTGCAAGCTGGGGCACATAGTTGTTGCACCTGCAGTTAGATCAACACATTAATGTTGACAGCAACGGTTTCTGCTAAGCTGCAGATACAACTACAAGAGTCTGAGTCCAAGTCCGAGTCAGAGTCCGAGTATCTCATAGATGCGACATGCGCCTTTGACGTCTGGCGGCGACGTTGGCGACGTCTTTGCCTGGCATTCAATAATTTTATGCTAACAAATGCGTCGCCAAGTGGCGCTGCCAAAGGGGCAGATGGACGGGGGCTGGGGCAGGGGCAGGGGCAGAGAGTTGCAGAATCGTTTACGGTAACATTAACACTTACCGCGCATTCACCGAGGACTGAGCGGCTCCGATCTCCTCCATGGACTTTCTGTGAACCGAGAAAGAGAGAGGGAGAGAGAGAGAGAGAGAGAAAGGTAGAGTTAGAGATACAGATACAGAAATGCATTTAGCTTCGGGGATCTGTTGAATATTCGATTAGTGAGCGCGTTGGGAAAAAGTTGACATTTTCTAAATAAATTAAATTAGCCGATAAATGTGGCCCGCGGCGTGGCAGAAAGCTCACCTGTCGCCCCAGCAAAGCGCATCCTCGCGGTATCTGCAATGAACAAAAAGAAAAACATACATTAATGTTTTCTTCAAGGTATTACTAGGTTTAAAAGGCTCTCATGGGAGGCTGCAAGCCGGTTCTAACCCGGATTTCTTGTTAAATATTTGTAAGATATTTTTCTAAACTAACAAATATCGATAAATTAGAAAATATAATAAACTACATTTAGATACAAAAAATTAGACAAGCCACGTTTCGAACAAGAGGTTATGCATTCGGAAAACATTGTTCCAAATTTCAGGCCAGACACTGGTTCAAACCCTACACAGAACTACAGCAACATAAATATCTCTGAAGGTTTATCTAGGCTTCCAAGTTCCAAGTTACATTTTCTATTAAATATTTAACAAAAACAGTGAGACGAGTCAGGATTCGAACCAGGGCTCATGCATTTGGAAAGCACTGGTTCAAACCCTGCACAGAACTAGAGAAACATATACTTTAACTATCCCCCAAGTTTAATCTAGGCTCAAGAGGCTTACATGACAAGCTGCAATCCATTTCGGAGCCGGATTCCAAGTTCTATTTTAAAGACAAGCCACTGGTTCAATTCCTGCAGCGAACTCGCGACAATTGTGTTTGGGCTTGCTGGCAGAGTTCGACAAGGTCAACAGGAAATTGAAATCATCTAATAAACAACAATCAGCGCCAAATTGCACTCAGAACTTGGCCAAGAGCTGGGCATTATCAGGCCCGGGCTTTATAATCAAGTGCAAGAGGCGAAAAATAAAATTTATTGATTTGTGCCTGCCCCTCCCGCTCCGCCATTAGCCGCTTTGTGTCTGCCACAGCGCCAGACAATTTTCGTCATACCGACGAAACAGCTCGTAAATCATTGCCCCAAAATATTGTGGCACAAGTCCACGGTTTCTGCGATCCTTTCAAGTTGTCCCGTTTTTGCGTTACGCGACGACGGGCAAACCAACAAACCGCGACTCGGCCTGACCCTAAAAATCGAACGCATCGAACGGTTTCCAGCGGGGCCCTTCAAGTTTGGGCTTCGATCCGCGACGCGCCAGGGCAATTATCCAAATTGTAATAATATTCATAAGTTTCCCCTTTATTTAACTTTTTTTTTTGGCATTTCTTGTGCAGTTTATCAATCGTAGGTCAAGTTTTATAAGCAGAAACAATTATTGGCTAATGCCTTTCGACTAAAGTTCTATGTCTCTTTCTTTTCTTATAATATGAGGGCAAATAAAAAATTAGGCGAAGCACTTGCTAGTAATTTGGAGAGAACTGTGTTAAGGAACTGGTTGGGAATTATAGAGTGTGTGGGGTGAAATAAATAAGCATTAATTTTAAAGCATAATAATAAATTAACTGAATAAACAATATTTAGTTTAGAAAGCTTATGTTATCTTTAAATCTTATAAAAAAAGTTGGTTAAGCAATGACAGAACCTAACTAACTTGGCTTATACTGCGGGTTACAAGTCCCACTCAAATTCTAGACTGTATGGGCTCTTTATTGGACTCTTTCAGGTATTAAGATTATATGCAAAATGTCATTTTGTTTCCTGTATGATGATTGATTTCCGTAGTTAGGGTAGTCCAGTGAAGAGACACAAGTAGTGGGATAAAAAGTCATGCCTGCATAACTAGGTTTTCTTTCCTTTCAATCCGTCAGAGAATCGAATAGTGCCGATTTTCTGTCGGTTGGTTGGAAAATAGCGATATCAACTTGTAAATAATTTATAAAAAACTCCAGGGTTCGAAAACTCAGAGCAATAGGGAGAATACTTTGCCAAACTTTGAGACTAGTTTTCGTAAAATTAAAGTAAATTTCTGTTTTTATGTGAATCTTAATTACATTTTACAAAAATTTTAAAAACTGTTGAACGACTAAATTTTCCTATAATTTAAGACTGGGAAACTCTCAAGTATTTTCTTCCCTGACTTTTCCATACATTCTATATCTTACATATTTTACATAAGTATAAAAAATTGTTCTAAAATTAAAATTCAATTCAAAATTAAATACTGGGCAACTTTGAACTATATTCTGCTCAGATTTTTTATAAATCCGTTAAAGCTTCCTTCTAATAATTATACAAAAATTAGTAGATTGCCTTAGACTGATCTAGGTTTCCTTTTGTAAATTAGGCCCTGCTTCCCTTCCCGCAACAAGTGCTCCCCTGGTCGTTGCAATGTTTTCATCCATGTCGAACAACGTGCTCTGCTGGCCTTTACACTCGCGCCCAGAGACACGTGTTCTCCCTCAGCAGCAGATCGATCTAGCGAATGGATGGAGCAGCAATTGCATCTCCAGAGGCAGCTGCTATTTTTAAGAATTGGCCTAAACGGTTGCTCCAATAGGCAGAAAGGGGGGGGGGCACAGAGGGGCAAACTTGGGCAGTTAACAAAGAGATGTCATTGTCGCAGAAAAAAAAAAGACAAAAAACAAGAAGAAGATACAGAAAGCACTGAACCACTGAAAACTCTCGATAATAACAGATAATTGTGTAGAACATGGCCCAACTATTTTGCCACAAGTACGAGAAGGCGGACTACGCTGAGTATGTGGCTAAACAGTTGCTCTGGACCTGTGCCTGGCCAAGAAGCTGGAGCTGGAGCTGGAGTTGGCCACAAATCAAAGCCTCATCAGCGTTATAAAGTTCAAGTCAATCGATTCGCGATACGAGTCGAACCTGGGACACGCCGCTCGCCTCTCGCTGGGCTTTTTGTGGAGCTGGCCTCTGTCTGGCTCTGGCTCTGGCTCTGTCTCTGCTCCTGGCCAGCTCTGTCTGGAGCTCTGCTCCGCGTCGTCGTCACTTTGATTGCGTTTCGTGCCCAATTAGTCTCAGAGCACTTGAGTGCGTAAAAACTTGTACCGCACCATAAATAAATTGGCATGAGGAAAACAGGAGCCACAGACGGAGAGATGCCCGATGGGAGACGCGAGACGCGATACGGAAGATGCAACATCATCGTCGTCTTCATCGTCAGCCTCATCGACAGCTTTTGCGATGTCGCGACGTTGTCGCCAAGCCAGAGACGCCGCATTGTCAATATATGGCGCTGCACGAAGGGCTGGCTAGTAACTAGGCTGTCTCTGACTCTGTCTCTGACTCTGGCCAAGACAGAGAGTCTCGGAAATTACATAAGGCTTTTCAAGTGACTATGAAGAGGCTGGCCCCCAGACTCTCGAACACGGCGCACAGCCCAAAGTGCCCATAATTATGGTACATATTTCATAATAATAAGGTGTGTAATCTACACATTTAACTAGGCTACGAAATGCGCGGCCAATTAACTGAACGTTCGTATGCAGCTGCCCCCAGCTCCAGCTCCAGTCTCTGCCCCTGCCACTGCCAGCGAGTCCGCCCCCAAACACCCTGCCCCATCACCTGTCCTTTTATGCACTATGCGATGGGGACAAGTGATTACTGAAATGTTTGTACATACTTAAAAAGCAATTCCAGTAGTTGTCAGACAGACAGTTGTGCATTTCATAAGTTTTTAACGTGGAGGCGAAACATTTTAAAAGGTCGACAAATCTGCAGATATAGAACTTATCATCCTCATTCAATAAAATAGTATAAATAGAATAATAAAATAAAATATATTCTAATCTAATAACTGGAAAGATAAGTTAAAGCAAATTAAGTTAAGTTTCTGATAAATATATAATGAAAAGCCTTTATCTACCATTGTCGTAATAAAATGATAATTTAAATTTAATTTCTTCGATAATCTGTATGTCAGTTAAACATAGGAACCCATAAGCTACATTAAGTGCTTGTCAGTAGATTGGGAGCTGCTTCTCTCATTTATTTAGCTAGGAAGTCCGTGAGCTTGGAATAAATCAATACAAATCTGGACATGCCTAAAGCCAGAGAAGTCCATGCTTAGGGAATAGTTACTTTCTTCTATCAAACTTATAGCAGAAATTCTTCATTTAAAAACACAACACTTTACATTTAACTGATAGTTAAGACATTTGTCAGTTGTCATATAATTCGCTTTGATATGATAAATTGAT
This sequence comes from Drosophila borealis, assembly GCA_035045885.1. Lineage (NCBI taxonomy): Eukaryota > Metazoa > Arthropoda > Insecta > Diptera > Drosophilidae > Drosophila > Drosophila borealis. Next base: position 1,001,493 of record JAWNOR010000091.1, on the reverse strand, counting down.
TTACTTCATGTTCTCTGTTTCAATATGTCAATCATTCAGGACAAACAGAATAACTTTAGGGTATTACTTTAGAGCTCTATAATAATAGTTCTTATTGCTGTCATTTAATATTTTATTCATAAATATTTCAGATTTGTCCCATTGTAATATATATCTGGTGTTGACAGTGGTGTGAAAATTTATTGGAATATTTTTTTTTATTATTTTTTAAATTGAAAGAATTTCGCTTAAATTTTTGTATAATTAATAAGGTATAACTGTCTTAGCTTTCTGCTGTAACTTGTAGCTTTTTTAATGTAATTTTTTCACTTTTGCCCCACTGTAAATTGTTAGTGGTGTTCGTCAAAAAGAAAGATCAACAGCTCGTATTTATTTTTGAATGATGCTGTCAAAGCGCCCAAAGCGATTTGCGGTCGGACACTGATCGCACGCGCCCCCCCCCCCCCCCTGTTGACAGGCCTCCCCCTAGCAGCAGCTGCTGCTCCCCTTGCCCCTACACCTCACGCCCCTCTCCGGCCTAACTGGCTGATCTATCATTATTGATTGTGCCCAAAAGAGTTGAGATGCTAGCGATCTCTTGTAATGTCGCCGATCCACTTTGTGGCTGCCACTTGCGGTAGCCGTGAACAATTATTTATATTAAAGCGCAAGACGCGCTGGTTGGGGAATAGTTGGCGCATAGAGAGAGAGAGAGAGAGAGAGAGAGAGAGCGAGAGAGAGGGAGAGAGAGAGAGGGAGAATCACAGCAATAAATTGAGGGTTCGTCACAGTCTGCCTGCGCTCATATCGGGGCGTTTATTTCTGCTTAATTTTATTTTAACAATTTTGTTGGGCTGTGTTTTTTGTTTTTATTTTTTGCTCTGCTTCTTCTCTCATATATATTATTTTGCTGCTTCCTCTTTAAAGTAATTTTTTGGTTGTTCGTTCGTTCGATTTCTTGGCCTTAATATCAAATTTTCGCTCTAAATTCCGCTGATCAATGATTGCCTTTTGCCTCGTACCCTGCCCTTGCCACTCCCCCCGCCACCGGCGTGGGCCCCCTCCGCCTCCTCGATGCGACTGGCTGTCGTCGTTTGGGTTTTTGAAGTCCAAGTCTCTTGACTGACGAACTGCTCGACTGATCGACTGATCGACCTGTACGATCATCGACCGATCGCCGCCTGTCTTCTTACCGACCTTGTGTTGTTGTTTTTTGTTTGTGCTGCTTGTCGGCAGGGATTCCAACAATTTCGAAACTTCTCATACATATTTATAAGCTGGCAAAGTCTTGCGAAAAAGCGTAAAGCTCTGCCCACAACATACCCTGGCTGCAGGGCTTGAATCTTTTCTCTGTGTGACTAGTCACCAAATTTGAAAAACCCAAAACGAAGCGCGTTGAGAGTTCTAGAAAGATTCCTCGTTTGAATAAAAATGATTAACTATTATCGTATTTCTAGAAAACAGTTAATATATGATCTATTATAAAGTTTCTTCGATATGTTCTCAAAGAGAAAGGGTTGTGATAAAAAAGAAGCATTATTTGTGCATAGATGCCATACGCGAATCTACATACCAAATTTGTTGTCTGTAGCTCTCATAATCCTCGAGTTACGCTTTAAAATCGATAACAATCGATATGATTAAATATAGCGACAGATATCGATCAGATAGACAGACATAACATACATGACTAGAAGCTAACTTTGCCTCCTTTTACAACTTTTGATAGGTTTGGGCTTAAGAACTGCTCGTAGAATTTTATATTCTACTTTATTACTCATTTTTTTCATATTTTACTGATATAAGAGCATTTAAATTTCGTTTTCTTTTTGTTCTGTTGTCGTTCTTGAGACTTTAGCTCAAAACTTGCGGCTTGTTTTTGGGTTCTCTCAATATTTATCTCAATTATTTGATCGCGGGCAGCAGCCAGGACGAAGCAGACAGCTGCAAGTACAATTCTCTCTCTCTCTCTCTCTTTCTCTCTCTCTCTCTCTCTTTGTCTTTTGGTCGTGTTCAATGTCCGTTCAATCGATTTATGAATCAGCGCTAATCACAGCCGCCGCATTTTGTATTCCAAACAGGGATTTGTACTTTTGCACTTTGGGTGTGTGCGTTGGGGCCGTTGCAGTTAGAAAAACTGCAACTATATTGGCCAGCTGGCGTAGCATAAGGGAGGAGGGATTGGAAGTGTGTAGAGGGGGGGGGGGGCGTTTAAGCCAAGGGCCAGCCCTGGCATTGGCACATGTGTGTGCTTCGCTGTGTGTGCCGTTTAATCATTGTTATTGTAACATGGCATGAATTTCAATTAATTTTACGCGCTACCAGAAGACAACAACAGCAGCAACAAGGCGGAAGGGGAGCAGCAGCAGCAGCAGCAGCTGGAGGCGAAGGGGCGGTAGGTGCTGCGAAGAAGGGGGGGGGGGGAGCGAGAGGGGCATGTTGCCTGTAAAGCAGACGCGACTGTTGAAGTTGCCATCGTCGCTTGGCGTTGATGAAATTGTTGGCTCACTTTGAATTTGCCGGCAGCAAGGACATCAGCCAAGTGTGTGTGCGAGTGTGTGTGTGTGTGTGAGTGTGTGCCCGTGTAATAGCTTTATGCCTGGCGGCTGTGTGAACATCAAGCTCATCAAGCTCCAATCGCCACGGCAGCTGCGGCAAATGCAACACAAACAACGACAACGACAACAACAACAACAACACGTGCAACTCGGTCTGTAATTTACTCCACTTGACGGGCAACCTGCAACACGGCCTCTGCCTCTGGCGGAGTGGGTGGAGTGCTCTTCGTCTCAGTCTCCGTCTCGTTCTCGGTCTCGTTCTCGGTCTCGTTCTCGGTCTCAGCTCCGGCTCTGTCTAAGGTTTCGGTTTCGGCTGACTTTGACTTTGGTCTTGGCGGCAAACTCAATTTCAGCGGCCGTCTTCGTCCTGGCTTCATTTACATAATTTAATTGAATGCGACGTGGGCTGTGCCCCAACTGGCAGCCCCACTCGCCGTGCACCTGAAGCTGTGCAAGTGTAGCTGGTAATGCATTTGGGGTGGGGCTCGCATGACACCTTCGAGACGACAACCGATCAGTAGAAAAGAGAAAAAAGATAGGTCGGTTGCACTAGAATGGGGTGGAAGAGGCAAATGAAATAAGGGCACGCGAGTTAGAACTGTTTGGGAATTACAAACTAGGAATTATAAGCTACCAGCAGCTGTCGCAGTCTGAAGTTGGGGCTTAATATTGAGATGCATGCCCTTTTTTTATGTATTATATCTAGACATATATCTGTATATAGACAACCTATTTCGATCACATCTGAATATATTAATTACCGAGCTAAGATATCAATCATATCTGATTGTAAAATTACCCTCTACACCAGACTCAAACTCATTTAATAGCTCTTCCTTCACTTTCTGCCTAGATAATTTCCGCCCTGCACCTTAGTATTCCAAGCTTATAATAATAATCATAAATCCATAAACAACCCTCAGATACGCGCCACGAAATTTTGTTGTTAAATAAAGTCTGATTAGTTCTTAAGTAACAAAAATATTGATCAATTGATCTGAATTGATCCTTTGGGTTTCCCTGGATAAGTCATCATGCCTAGTATATAGAACTCAAGGCGAAACTTCAGTTTATTTTTTACTATGGGCCGAATCCAGTTGCTTAAAAAAACAGACGAACCAAAACATTTCTCTTAAATAAAAATAAAAATTCAAATAAAACGAAATAAATTAAAATAAAATAAAATTAACTTAATTAAATAAGGTCTGAAAGACAGGGACTTGGGAGTTGAACCAGCGACATTTATTCTTTCGCTTTGCAGTCCTGTATTGACCAAAAGCTAATTACTGCAAATGGGTTTTTAATTCCTCACACAGAATGGATTGGCTACGCTGCGCCTAAGGTCAAGCCCCAGAAGGTTGATGGCCACAGTGCAGCTAGAGCTCATCCCATACACACACATATACATATATTAATTCCCATCCTTGGATGAGTGTGTGTGTGTGTGTGTATCCCCCAATTCCCCCCCCTGAACCGCCTCTTCGGTGCCTGAAAACCTCATTTCGCGAGCTTCCAACATAATCGCAATCATAATCTGCAGCATTTTATTTCATTTTCTCGCGTTGAGTTGTTTTTTTCTTTTTTTTCTTAATGTTTTTTGTTCGGTTTCATTTTGCTCTTTATGCTTTACAGCAATTTCTTAATGGCCGCGTTGCACTGGCCCCACTTCCCCCTTAACCCCTCCCCGCCCCCTGCAGATGTTGCACCCGCCGCCCCTGGAGAAGAGTGCACAGTCCACCAATCACGTTCGAAATATAAATTGTGGAAATGATGGTTTTTCATTGCACTTGTGCCCCCTTTTCCCTTGCTGCGTGCTCCTGGACTATGGACAGTGTCTGAGAAAGGGGGTGAGGTGGGAGGGGGGGTGGCAGGGGGACGACCTCGAAACCGCAAAGACCGCAAGTGACCAGCATTTTGGGGGCAACGCCGTGGAAAATTGTGTTGAGCCGGGGCGATCGCTTTGCGGAATGAAAATGCCGTTCGTGCGGCGGCCAGCTTTCGGCTTTAATGAAAAACAAACGTCCCGGCAATTTTCCAGTTAGAACATATACATATAAAGTAAAGAACGCTTTTCCTGCCCCGCATTTCGCTGAGTGTAATTTTTAATGTGCAGCTTTAACGAATTGAACGAAGCAAAAATACGAGGAATAAACAAAATGCCAAATGAAAATAATGGGAAAAGAAGACCAAAATGAAATTGAGGCAGCCGCAGCATGGGGCAAGTTGTGCAGGTGGGTCAAGGGGAAGAGGGGGGGGGGGGGTGAGGAGCCACAACAATCACAGTTTAGATTTCTGTTTCTCTCGAGTTAAGCGCCGCAGCTCCCCACTCCCCCTCTCCCCTCTCTCCACTCCACTCGCTGCCGCTCTCTCTCACCGAGCTTGTTGCTTTTAATATGACTTTGGCGTTTTCGTATGTCTTCGCCAATATTCGCCAAGGTAATAACTCAGGTGATTATAGTAATTATGCGTTCTGACGCGATCCAGCCACGGATAACGCTATTTCGATATAATTGAAAAATGCTGATAGACGCTGATTGTGCTTTCGAGGCCTGAGAGACTCTCGCAGCCAGCTCTGTCCGACTGTCCGCTGGATCTCGGATCTCTGGTCTCGCGTCTCTGGTCTCTGGTCTGTGCTCTGGAGTTGGAGCAGCGACTGGTAGCTGAGCCACGTTCGCGTCTTCGAGCCGCCCGTCTGCCCGTCTGCCCGTCTGCTGCGTCTTGCTGCTCCCATCTTTGGTTTCGTTTCGGTTCGGGACCCTCAGTTAATGGACGCGCCACCAATCACAGTTCATGAATTACATCGCCATCGCCATATTGTTGTGGGAATGTCTTGCCGAGAATCGCAATGCCCTCTGCTCCCTCTTCCTCTCCCTCTTCCTCTCTTTCTCTCTTTTGCGCTCTCCCTCTCTGGCTGCGGCAAAATGTTCTTTGATGCCGATTTCATATTTCGATATTGAAAATAACCATGCATTACGAGAGCTTGAACTTTATGCACCAGCCAGAGCCCGTCTCCATAACGGAGAGTCTCTCGATTCATCCCATCCCATCCCATCCCTACAGCTGGATTCCCGTCCATATCGTGACAATCGCTCACTCGATCGCCTTCTCGTTCTGGAAAGTGTTATTGTCACGTAAATTCAATTAGTTTAATTATGAGTTTCATCGATGTTGGCACCTCTGTAACGGCTGCCGCCTCCTCCTCCTCCTCCTCCTCCTTTGGCGAAACTCTGGCCAAATTATTTTTGGTAATTTAATTTTTTTTTATATATTTCTTAAATGAAAATCTCGCAAGCTTTGCACTCATTTCACGCTGATCGCCGCTTGCAAATTGAACAAATTGGGTGGCTGCCCATTTTGTGAGCGGCTTTTGAAGGAAAGCCAGCCGATTATCATTTGTGGGTGAAATAAGTTGATAGTCACGACGTCTGACTGCATTAGCTGGGCGAACGAACGGCAGTTAATTAAAATGATTTACAAAGTGGAAAATTGATCGATTTAATATACTGCAAGAGCGCCAAGAGTGATCGACTGTGTTGTACCCTCTATGCTGACAACATAAGACTTTCGTAATCTTTGCCCTACACAGGCCAAAAATCATTCCTAAATAATGTCTGAAGGAACTGTGAGATTTGCGTGCTTTTTTGGGAGCTCACAGTTGGCTTTCCTATATGTATAAATGCCTCCAATTTGTGTACATCTTCAAGTATATATATCCAATTATATATCTCCAAGTACATATCTCCAAAAACATTTCGTTTCTCTGGCTATTGCCATCTTCGGGAAATACTCGTAAAACTACGCTGATAATCGATATTTGTCGATTTTAAAGGAAATTTGAAGATCTTTCTTTAATGTTCTAATAATTGTTTTAGAGGCGAATAGAAAGACAGACTTGGCCTGATCAACTCAGCTAATCATGGTGTTTAAGAGCCTTTCGTGCTACGTATACGTGATATTATTGAGTAATTGTAGAGACTTAGTACTTAATGTGTTCACAACTTCATTATACCCTGTACCTATGGAAACTGTGTATATAGGTTGCCCCTTAAATATGAGTATAGATGATCAGTCTGTTTTTGAAACATGATTTTCAATTTCCATTTAAGCAAGTGATTTTTAAAATAAAAACTAATTAATATATGTACATGCAAATTGAGCCCAATTACATGGCGAGAAGATGATAAATGATTTTCAAATATTTTTTTTATAAGCCACTGCAGATAATTAATAATAATTCTTTGTACCACTCGAAAATGCCTTAAAAAATTATATTCAATTTAAAATTTGTATAAAAATGAAATATATATTGCTAATTATATATACATATATACAGGCATACATATTTGTTTTGTAGAAAAGTTTAAATTTATTCAAAATTGTATATATTTAATAATGTTCACATATTTATATATGTATATACTACTAGTTTCATATACATATGTATGAATATATTTTACTCGTCAAACTGATTGCAAGTGAAACAAATATCTAATTCATGTAGAAACCGCCTTTGAATACTGAGAGATATAAGGAGAATTCAATTTCCACATGCATTTGTGCATGTGTTTGGCCCAAACTTAATTTCCATTTGCCAGCTAATGATTGTGCTCAGCTCAGCTAATTTGGTGTCTAATGGGAAAGCTCTTATGGGTATTATGTGCTGGCATAATTTATGTAGCATCAATTATATGCCAATCTATGCGCAATTTGCGCTCATTTGTCTGTCATCTCACTCGCACGGGGGAGACATGGGTGGAATAGTAGCTTCCATATAGAAGGCATTAAGTGGCATAGTTTTCCATGTGCAATGCAGGTTTGCTGCGGTACGGCGCCATTGGCAGGATAATTTGAATATGGCAACGCCCACAAAACAAAAGACAGGCGACAAACTCCCACACACACGCACGCACACATGCACAAGAGTATCTGTGTCGGATGTGAATGTATCTTTCTATATATAGAGAGCCATTCAGGCTCGTTATTTACCTATAGTAGGGAAATCCCTGGGGCACATGCAAATCCATTGGCATACCGCCGCCCGCCGCCGCCGCCAGATGATGATGCGCCGAATGCGCGTGATGGTGATGCGAATGCGGATGCGGATGCGTATGCGGATGCGTATGCGAATGCGGATGATGATGATGATGCGGATGGCCGTGCATCGGATGCTGATGATGTGCGGCAGCGACATTCTGGACATGCGCCGCAGCCGCTGCAGCCGCAAAGCCCGCATCGGAGGCCATCGAGTGATGGCCCAGCACCGCCGCCCAGGGTGAGGCCACAAATCCGCTGCCATGGTGCTCCATAATGCTCCACACGCACACAAACACACACACGGACGAGTCGGCACTACACTCCAACTATATATGTATATATATATATATATATATATATATGTGTATATATTTCTATATATAAATTACTCTCTCTATATATATATGTTATCTATATATCTGGTTTTATTTATCTTTGATTTGATGTCGCACGATGCGGGCACGCCAAGATGGCGGCCATTATTTACCGTTAACGCGCATGGCCGCGGCGACGGCAAGGACGAACAACAGCGACGGCAACGGCAACGGCGAAGGCGACGGCGAATTCGCCAAAATCAACACACACACACACTCGAACACACACTCGCACACACACAGGCTGTAAATCGCAGCAATTCGCGCACCGACGGCGAGGTTCTAGGATTCAAATCGCCAAAAGAGGATTCGCTGCGAATATTCGCGGTGCTCGGTTCACAGCTCGGCTCGGGGCTCTGTGTTGGAGTTTCGCACGTTTTTGGTCCGCGTTCACCTCTGCACGGCACGAAAATTGGCGATAAACTATCGCCTCGCATCAGGAAACATGGTCGCTTGGACGCTCGCTTGGTTGGCTGCCGCTGCCTCATCATCAGCCACACAGCCACACAGCCACATCCACATCATCATCATCAACGACGTCAACATCATCATTATCGTCATCTCTGCTCCCAGCAGAGGCTGCGACTGCAACTATTGTTGTTGCTGCAAGCTGCAAATGGTGGTGGAGCAGGTTTTTGTAGAGCCCCCAAGTGAGCGCAGCCAACTGCCTCGGAGAGCAAAATCGCAGGCCGGCCCCGCTGCGTCGAGGTCGACAGCGGCAGCGGCAGCAGCAGCAGCAGCAGCGACAGCAGCAGCAGCAGCAACAACAGCATCCAGCATCCACACACACACACACACACACAGCTGCCTTTTTGGCTTTGTTTATTGTTTTTGCGTTTTGTTTTTATTTTTATTTTTTTTTTTTTTTGGCATCAAAGTGTTGCACAAATCGGCAGACACTCTCCCGACAGCAACGGCAACAGCGGCCCCAAAGCACCAACAAAAACCACACTTGCCACATGTTTATGGCCATACAAACAACAACAACAGCAACAACAACAACAACTCTGTTTGCTGCCTCAGCAGCAGCAGCAGCAGCTTAATCGCAGCTTCTCACCGTTGCCACATATGCTCCTCCACGCTCTCCCTCTCTCTCTCTCTCACTCGCTCTCTCGCCCTCTCGTTCGCCAGGTAGCCGCTGCTGCTGGCGGCATCCTCTGGAGATTTCGCTGCTCGCCGCACAACAACATTGAGTTGTGTTCTCGGCGATAAGAAAACCTACTGGGGAGTCATTTGTGCGATTGCGGTTCTTGTTTTTATAATGTTCCACCTTTATTGTTGTTGTTTCTTGTCGTTGTTGTTATTGTTTTAGTTTGGTTGGAGTGCGAATTGCATTGATATTTAATGGCAGCTACGTTCAATTGTTCAATATCTTAATAAAAATATTTGCTGTAGTCCTTCCCCTCGTTGTATTTGCCAGTCTGAAATGTTGAAATGTTTATGTGCTCCTTGAACGAGCCTGGCTTACAGCATAAAATGTGGCATAATCCTAGCTGCTTAACTTGGCCAAAGAAGTTCAGGTAGTTTCTTAGTGCTACTCTTTCATGTCTATTAATTTCTTCAATCCACGCGAATTTCATGCTTGCTGAATTGTAGAAAGAGTGCTGGTTCAAATCGACTGACATATGAATATATAGGGATATCTAAGACAAGGGCTAGAGTAGCCGGCGTAATTTTGACTGAATTGTTTACTAATAAGAAACAATTAATAACGAATGATTAATTGTGATACTTATCATGAGGAAGTTCTGTGCATATCCTTGATATGTATTATTACAAGGATCACACATATCAAGGATATTTGCAAAATTTTTCAATTGCGATAATTTCCTCACCTTAAGCACAACATTTGAATTATGGCATTTAGGACTCGGCAAATGTTATAACATATTTTATGTGAGATAAATTGAGATCAGCTTGAACAATGATCAAGTATTCTCGACTTTCCCACCTCGTCTTAAATAAATAAATTAAAGTAAATTAAAAAATAAAAGAAAAGGATTTAAAGAAGTATTCCTGACATCTATGAAAACTTTATGAAGTATTCCTGACGCACTTTAATTTCTCTACTATCATTAATTTCTTATACCATGAGTCTATTAAGAACTGCTTTCTACGAGTGAAGCCTTGAGAATCAGTTTTATATGATCTTTATTTTAATCCACCTTCAATATTGAATAAAAAATATCAAAATAAAGATATATTCTATAAAGATATTTAAATATGATTTTAGCGAGCTATCAATTTGCAAATATTTTATTAGCTGGATCACGAGCTAATAAATATGTATCCAAGGATATTTATTTATTATACTTATTAGTTTTCATAACAAAAGATTTGCTAACAAATTCAGGGCAATTAAGGAGTCCTTAATTTGCCTTCCGTATTTGTCCTCCAATTCTTGACATTAAAATGATTAACTGATAGAGGATCTCAAATAAACGCAATGATAAATTCTATTCAACCCTTTTATTTAATTTGTAGCCGCATCTTTCTCTTTTAGTTTTAGCTAAACTCTCCCCCAAGAACTTTAACCTCTTCAGTCCTCATTTGCCATTTCCTTTACTAAAACTCCTCTATCAATAAATCCATTGCATAGCCATAAGTTCAGCCACAAGCTGCCTTTTGAAATTATTCCCATAGATCTTCTTCGACCCATCCCAAATGCATTTACATGCACAAACAATACAAAGCCTGAGTCGAGCTCCCAGCTCTCAGGTCTGGCCAATCTGCTGACAACTTAGTTAAATAAGGCGCCACCTGTCAAGTGATTTTCAATAAAATAAATTCGTGATTACACGACAATATCGAAGACGAAAAATCGAAGATCAGCAACAATAACAAAAGACTCCCACGGGGAACGACGAGTCTCTCTTTGACCGGGACTGCGGACTCCGGACTCCGGACTGCGGACTGTGCCTCTGAATCAGCAGCTGCTCTGCTGCTCTGCTGGGCTGTTGGGCTACTTGGCACGGCAATCGCACACGACTTGGGGCTGAGGTCCAGAATCCTTGGCACACACACACACACACACACACACACAACAGGCACACACAGCTTAAGAGCTAAAACTTCTGAATCGCAGTCGTGCAGGGTCAACGTCAATACTGAACGTCGTCGTCGTCGTCGTCTGTCCCACTGTTGTCCCACTGTCTTTTGGCTTGTTTACAGTGTGCAAAAATCATTTAGACAAGTTGACAAAAGCTCGTTTGGAACGTGAGTAACATGACTCGGCCTGAGGCGAGCCTCGGCCAGCCGCTGCCGCCGCCGCCGCCGCAGCAGCAACTCGCCTCGACTTGTGCATTTGGCCTGTGTTTGGGTTTTGGTTTTGGTTTGGTTTGGTTTGCCATATTGTTGGGTTGTTTGTGCGGCTCGACTCAGTTCGGCGCTGTTTAAGTCTTAATTCTAAACATGGCAAATGTGTAGTTGGAGCGTGCTGCCGCTGCGGCTCAGAGCACAAAATGAGGCCTTGCCCCCAGCATACGAATCGTTGCTGACCTTTTCATTGTAATCAAAATAATATCTGCTTCAGCTGCAGGACTTTGGAAGGTGCTGCAGGGGAGTACCCAGTGTCTACCGAAGTGATTAAGTGATTGAAGTATCTTGGTTGGGATATCATGGTTGGGATATCCTGGGATCTAATTGGATATCTATAGAAGCTCAGAGAGAAGTGCAATATGAATTTCATATACGATATATATACTGGGCCAAGCTATATATATGTATATGAAATATATACTGACCCAGCAATATTATATTATATATACACTGGGCTCTGAAACGTGTTGAATGCGTTAAACATTAATCGTTATTATACCAGCTGTAAGAGTATAAAAAGTCTTGATTAACTTGCACGTCAGGAGCATCCTTGTATATTCTCAGAAGCACACCAGCTAGGTATATATTATTTGCATATAGCTCAGGCCTATAGGAACAAATAACACCGCTTTAAATTTTAAATTTATCCAACTGAAATTGCAGTAGCATTTTCTAGTTTTCAGTAAATGTGAACAAAATCTCAAGGCTACAAGCCGGGCTTGAAGCGAATCGATTTTAACCTGGAATTCCAATCAATATTTTGCAATGAACCAAACCCTTAACCAAACCGAAAATCGATTTTGATACAAAAAAAAACTATTCTCAACCGGACTAGATAAAGGGTTGCATTAAGAGTCAAAGATTTCAAATTGTTGTTAGTTCAACTTTAATATTTTGCATTAGGTATTACTTACAGCTCAGCCAATACAATGAGTCAAAGGAGAACTCCACCCCCTGGTCGTGGGGCCAACATACCCTAACCGTACCTAGGGCTGCATTCAGAAACATTTGCTGATGATTTACCTAAAATGTGACTTTAAGCTATGCTTATGCTGAAGTGTCTATGTAAATCGAGCTAGCAGGAGCTAAATTCTTTATATGCAGCTAAGTCCCTATGTAGATGCCGCACATACATTCATTCATATATAGCATATACACATATACAGATACTATATAATGCATATGGCATTCTGGCATATCGGCTGTGAAGTAGCGACGCGTAGACAAACTCGAAATATGTGCTAAAAAGTACACAAAACTTCTCGATGGGATATTTGCTGGGAACTTTGCCAGCGTCGCGTGGCACGTGATGTGCATGCGGCAAGTGGCAAGTGGCAAGTGGGAAAGCTCAAGAGCTGCTACCGCATCAGGATTACAATTTTCCGTGAGTAAGGTATTCTTATACCCATTGCAAATGGGTAAAACATGATATATGGATTATGTGGAAGTGTATGTAACAGGCAGAAGAAGGCATCTCCGAGCGTAGAAGGTAAGTATATTCTTTGTCGGCACATCCATTTGTCTTGGAAACTATAAAAGCTAGGGACTTGAAATTCTTAACGGAGTTCCTCCTAGTGCCCGGTTTACAGCGAATTTTTGGAGGAACACTCTTGGCGCTTAATATTTACACATATTTAGACGCCATATTTATTCCCTGAAATTTTTATAAAGATCGGACAATAAATACCGGAGTTATTTGGGAACAAATTTACCAAAGTGTTAAGCTAAGGGAAGAAGCTGCACAGCGAGCAAGTGGCGCGTGTATTTTTTTTATGTACGTAAAGAACGAACCTAGAATATTGGCAACGACAACTCGACGCTGGTCTTAGGGTATCTGGTAGTCGAGCATGCCCGACTAGAGCACTCTTACTTGTTTTTTCCTATTTTTCCTATTGGCCTCCCTCCGTGCGCGCACTAGGCGTATTGATTTTCTCTCCTGTTTAACGAAAATTTGTGCGATTTTTAATTTGTAAACCTTTAAGATACGATGCGCACTTGATTTATGCAGCTGTCATTGACAGCTTTATCTTTGGGATCAGAATGTGCAGTTACGAGAGACCCGGAGACCTTCCCGGTGTGTGTTTGCTTTGATTGATTCGCTGAAAGTCGAATGGAAATTATAAGCCCGACAGACAGACAGACAGACGGAGAGACAAATAAACAAATAACTCGAGTCGCGGCTTTAACGACCTAACCGTACGGATCGCTGGGGATTTACGTGCCTATCATATTAAGAGACTTGGATAACACTCGGTACCGGGCCTGGGCACTACGCGGTGTTTACCCAGTTGGGCCTACAATTTTGGTAGTTGCCGTTGTGCATTTAAAGCGCACACCTGAGACCCTGACTGGACTTCGACTTGGCAACCAAAATAATAATAATAAAAAAAACTAAAAAAAAAAAAAACAAAGAAGACAATTCGTAGAATTGTCAATATTTATGAGTTTGGATTTTTCGTTCGTTTGGATTTGCATAACTGGGTCTCCGACATACCGTACATGCTTAATTTCCCAAAGAGCAAAAACTGCGACAAAACTTTCGAAAAAGAAATGCGTCCATTTTTTGGTAAGGGATGCAGCGGAAGTCGCGCCCGAAATGCCGTATCCCAGGTTCGAACCTGCCCCTGGATATTGATTTCCTGCAGCGCCCGAAAGACGCTCGCGCTGATGAGTACGTGACCAGCGTGGCAAGTGGCAAGTGCCAAGTGGCGAGTGGCAAGTCAGTGTGACCAGCGGCTGCTCCTTGCAGGGCCCAGGCTCAGACTCATGCTCATACTCAGCCTGAGGTTCAGGTTCGTCTCTCGAAGGTGTTGTATGCAAAAGTCGCATTTGCGGAACGTGTGAACAGTTTTTAGCAATTAACTGAAGGCCCGCAAGACAGGGAGCCAGTTCTTGAGCAGCTGCCTCTCTCACTCTTCCTCTCTCTCTCTCCCTCTCTTCCTCTCTCACGGCACGCGGCGTCATGCAGTCTGGACTGCGGCCTGTTTGAATGCAGAGCGGCGTGCGCCAAAAGCCAAACATTCATCCTAATTGGCGTTCAATCTGCGCATCCCGCCAGCGATTTGCATGCACGCGATGCTTCCACCACGGCCACGTTCTCAAATTCCAGCACTGTGGTATGATTGGTCCAATAAATTTACTCTTAGGCGGGCTCAGCTCACATCGATAAGTGTTTTGATTTATCACGCAGTTAAAAATACGTTATCATATTCATGTTAAATTTACCAGCCACTTTTATGTGAAACCTTATCAGCAACGATATTGAATTTATTGAATCACAGCCTTAAATTTAGTCATCTCTGAAGCTTTGCTTAAAGCTATTTACAGCTATTTACCAGTGAGAAACTTTTTATCATGTTCCTGCTAAATTTGCCGGGTTTTTCCATTGATTCAATTGCATTCTTGACAGTTTTAAATTTACTTAAAAGCTGCCAATTTTCGCTTTAGCAGTCAGCTATTATACCAGTCGTAAACCTATTGTCATGTTCATGTTAAATTTACAAGCCACTCAATGTGATAATTTATAAGAGACGAATATGAATTGATTGAATTACAATCTTAAAAGTACACATAATCTTCCAAGTTGTGATATATCAGGCAGTTATTTTGCCTTTGAGAAACTTCTGACTTTAACTTTCCTGTTAAATTTACCAACTACTTTTATGGGTTATCGGAAGCAATATTGGATTGATTGAATTACAGTCATGACAGCCATTAATGTACCATTAGTCTGTCATGCTGCGCTTTAAAAGGCAGGTATTTTAACAGTGAGAAAATTCTTAACATGTTCCTGTTAAATTGTTTAGCTACTTTTTCATATGACCGGAATCGATTGTCATAAAATATGATTTTATTTACAATTTTTCGTCTTTCATTCCACTGTTAACAGGTCGTAAGAGACGCGCAATCGTAATGTTGGCAATGTTTGCGCAACTAATTAACATTTTTAATGGTGAATCCTTGTAAGATGCTGCACAGGGGAAATCTTAAGGCGGCGGCAGCTGCCCTCAACTTTCCCGCTGCTGCAAATTGAAAATCGACTCACAGCGTTGGTTTTTTTTGTTGTGTTTAAAGGATTTGCGTTGGCAAATGTCAAATGTTTTTGTTTTTATTTAATTTAGATTCATGCCACCAGATAATTTATGCGGCTGCTCTGCAGTTTCCGCCTGCGGCAGCAGCAGCAGCAGCAAAAGCAGCAGCAGCAGCCGAAGGTTTTGCATGAAAGTTGCCGACGGCGCTTTTGATTTAGGGTTGTCATATGCTCGTAAAGCGGGCGCGCTTTTGTAGATAGCAGATCTCGCGACGAGCGGCAACTTTTGAGACCAACAGACTCTGGGCTTCAGATCGCGGCAGGCACTTGGCAGGGTTCGGGCTCACTTTGTGAGTATCCATCATCAACACCGATCTCCAATCTCCAATCTCCGACTCCAACTCCAACTTCGACTCCAACTCCGACTCCGGCTCCATATCCCATATCCAGCTGCCGCACGGTTGCGATCGCTGTTTGTAATAGAGAAATATATCACTCGGCATAATGCTCATATTTGGACAGGTCGGCACCTTATCGCCAGACACAATCGTGGACTGCCTGCGTATCCTGCAAGTGTCCTTTTTGGCCTTGACGCGTTGCAGGGTTTTTACAGTTAGTCCGCTTGAGTTTCACTTTCTAGAGAAAGCAAAAAAAAAAAAAAAAAAAGAAGGCCAATAATGTCATAAATTTCATAAAGTGTCAAAAGGAACACCTGAAACGGGCCCGAGAGCCCAACCCCAGAGCATTGTCCATAGGGGCGTTTGTCCTTTATCGAACTGCAATCAAAATGGGTTCCGCCGTGCAAGATTAACTGTTTAATTTTGTTTTGTTTTTATAGATAATATTAAGGTGGCAGGTTTTGGGAATATGAAGTTGAGTTACGGCTTGAGAAGTGTTTGGGGACAAGAACAAACAACAATATATCTTAAGATACTAAATATAGCTTAAATAATATTTGCTATAGCCAGGTCCGACTTGCTTAATATATATATTATTACGTATATAACAAATATAAGAGTGTACTTACCTGAAGAATCACATAAACACGCATGATTATTTTGTTATCATTTATTGGTTGGAGGCAGACAGATATAAATTCACAAAACTGAAAAAACCAAAAAGAAGAGAATGTTAGAATAAAAACTAAAAGGAGGAGGTTTTGAGTAAGAGCAGAAAAGAGAAAGAGGAATAAAATGAGAGAGAAAAAGAGAGAGAGACAGAGAGAGAGGGAGCAAGAGAGAGGGAGCAAGAGAGAGAGAGAGAGAGAGCGGGAGAAAGAGAGAGAGAGAGCGAGACTAAGTTAGAGAATCTACAGAAATAAAGTTCATTGGACTCAATGCACAACTAGTGACAAAAAAAAACACTTTTAATTAAAGCATAAAAGCATTAAGTCCTACTTAGATTTTATGAGAATCGCATAGAACGGCGATATTTTAAAATGCGTTGAATTTCCATCACTTGCTTTTATCTTTAATGCTGAAGAAACGTGTTATAGCTAAATAAAATACAGGAGTCATATAAGAATTAAAATTCTGGGAGTTATAAAAATAAAATACGATAGAGAAAAACAAATTTATGTTAATATTCAGATGTGCCATACACCATATGATAAAACTAAGCATTTCCCTTGTCTCCAATCGATAACATCCTGAATGTAATCTTTTCTTCTTTTACATTTTCAGTTCTTTCAGCAGAAGTCCAGCTCCAACTGTTTGGTTCATTGACCAACGAGCCACACGGACACTCCTTGGCACATACCTGTTAATAATTCATGACTGTTTTATGTGTTTTGGCAACGCCGCAAATAAATTGAAGTAGCAATTTCCATTTTATTTTTATGATCGATGAAATTCCCAGTTCGAACATTTGCAATAGTCGATGTATTGTGCGCTCTGCTGGTCATCAGCAACTGTGAATGTCCAATAACAGAAAACAGTAAACAGGAGCAGGGAGCAGAAAGAGGAACAGGAGCACGAAGAGGAACTCCCAACCCCAGTTAAAAAAAACAATATCATCATCCCTTAGCCTGGCTCTTCCTTTATTGAGCAGAATTGAGAATTGCTAGCAAAAAGTTCGAACTCTCATTTGTTGGGCGAGAACTTTGTTTACAGTCTATGAATATGATAATTTATTCAGCTAAGCATAGTTTTAGGCGCCCCTATATCTCTCTCTCCCTCACTCTATCTCCCTCTGACTCTTTCTTTCGCTCTCGGAACTTGTTTGTCTGGCGCATAATTTAAAATCCACTTAACGTACAAATTGTTTGGTTAGTTAACTAACAATTTAATAACCAGCTTTACAAACGAAACGCACAAATTGAGTTATTAAAAGATTCTTTCAATTTTTCGTGTGCCTCGGTCTTAATTCAATCAAACGGGTTCGCAATACGCTTTCGTGGGGCGCGAGGGTTTTTTTCGAGAACCGGGGGCGGGTCGGTCCATGGACTGGCGCCGTGTTAATTAAAATGCAATCAGCGTCACGAATACTAATGAAATATATTCGCAACGAGTACGAGTACCTTGTATGTAGATGCGAATAACTCAATTTGTCATATATTGCCAGTCCCAGTCGCAGTCACAGTCGCAGTCGCAGTTGGAGTAGCAGTCACGGTTACCAGTCACAGCGAACAGTCACCATTTACGGCTTACCAGACTCCAGTTACCAATTTCCCCACTTAGTTTACATAATTTTAATCCCTTTTGTTTTCTTTCATCAATTGAAACAATAAAGTTTTTAGTGCTGATTGTGTGACTGTGCAATACCCTGTAATGTCCTCTACAAAAATTTAAAAAAAATCCAATTTGAATCAATTTTGACTATCTAGAATATATTTATATACTTATTTATTATTTATTTACTATTTATACACTTAAATCGATTTTATTTATGCCGTATTTTTGGAACTTAGTTGGATAATATTCGATACGAAGAAAATTATTATGGTAAATACCATTTTTTATTTCAGTCTTTAGATCATATAGGTTCTGAAGTACGAACATTACTTGATTCTGGTCAAGAATACCATATATACTTTTTGATGTCGGGGGTTACATACATACTTGCACAAAACCATTATACCCTTTTATCCATTTTCAATGGGTTCAGGTTTAGATAAAAATGGCATTCAAAAACTGAAATCCATCCACATACATATGTATATACCGATTTTTCACTTTATCCGCTTGCACTCAACTTAACATACAGCAGGGCATTTACATATATTCCTTCAATATACCCCACAGCCTAGGATAACCCCTTTGACTGCAGGGTATAATTATTTAATCAACAGCCAGTCAAGCTGTTTTGCTTTGCTTTCGAATAATGTTATTGCTAGTGCGATTTTGATGGAGGTAAGCACCAGCCCCGCCCCCGCCCCCGCCCTGCCGTCTTCCACTTCATTAGACGTCGCTTCATGAGGAGAGTTTCTCTCGCCTGGGGCCTGAAGCTGGTCAGGAAGCAAATTACCTTCACTTGTCCGGGCACGCTTCGATGCCGCTGGCCTATTTGGCCAACTGCTGGCACATATTAGTTTTTGTTTACAGTGGGCGAGGGGGAGGGGTTCAGGGGTCAGGGGTCAATCAATGCGAGCAGCAATAGAAATCAAATTGGGCAGAGCTAAAGCTGTCCGTCGCCATAATCTGACTAATCTGCGGCAATAAAAAAAAGAGAAGCGCAAGACGAGGCTGTCTCAAGTTGAGAGACAGCTGAGCTGAGCCGAGACAGGAGCAGCTTCTTACGCATTCGCCAAGCGTCTCACATCAAAAACAAACAACATCAAAGCCGACATATGCAAATTTATAAAAAAAAAAAGCAAAAAATAAACCAAGTACTGTATTAATATTTTAGCATGCGCTCTCGCCTCAATCATAAATCATAGTTTAAAATAATTCAAGAGCTGTTTACGGGCTGTCCCTAGTATCAGTTAAGCCCGCTGCTAAGGGCCAACATCACGATTTGCATATTATGTGAACAATTTGCAAGAAGTTGGAGCAATAAAACTAATCTGCCATCTAAATGACCTCAGACACGGTCCACTGACTTTTGTTTGCCACTGTCCCGAGAGTAAACCGCAAAAAACGGCAAACGGAAAATCTCTTTACAGTAGCCACAAATCCGAGTTGGATTCCGATAAATAAACCAGCCAAGATGTTGGATAGTTGTCAGACCACAGACCGGTCGGCTATTTAAATTAATTATTTACAAGCTAGCTCAAATTTACGATACAATTATTCAGTGTTGTGAAGCGATTTATGTATCTGATTCGAGAGAGAGTGTGAGAGAGACCGGGGAGTTGCTAAATGTACCATCATATGATAAATATGAGAGACATATCCTGAAACAGGAACGGAAATGCTATGAGAATTTCTAATAGTACAGTCATATGATAGGTTAAGTAAGAGTGGGACGGGAAAGAGAGGAACAGAATGTGAGAGAGAGGGGGAAGGAATCAAATAACAAAGAAATGGTTCTCAATATATTGTAGGAATCGAATCTTGGAATGAAGCGAAAGATATAGAAAGATATATGAGTTGTTAAATGTAAGCTCATATGATAATTATTGTTATTATAAAATAGGTATAGAAATTTGTAGAGAATTGCCAGTAGTACATCCATATTATAGGAAGAGAATAAGGGAAAGAGGGGAGTAAGCAAGAGGAGAGATCAAGGAAGAGCTATAGAGTTTTTTGAGGTACACTCATATTATTGTAAAGATATTTTTTCTATATATCAATTTAATATCAGAGTAGTATCTGAAAATAAACGTGAGATAGTTTACGTTGGGTTGGTGAGAGCGGGAGAGAGATATACAGAGACACAGGCCTTTTCTTAACGCATATGTTAGTTAAGCCTGTTATTATTGAATGACATAACAAACAAATGTACACACCTTTACAGATAAATCCATAAGTATAGAAACGAGGGAAAAAAGAAGAGACAGAGACAGAGAGAGAGAGAGAGAGTCACTTCTCATATGATAGTTATGATTGTTATTTCTTGCAACACACAGCTCAAAGGCAGCACTCAACATGCTCGACTCCACTCTGAACTTGTGTTGACCTTTCAGCAACCCCGTTCCCTGGCCATTAGATGTGTTTTAGTATTTGGTTTGCTTTTGCTCACAGCTGAGGACCCTGGGGAACTGTTTCGTAGCTGCTCGACACGACTCGTCACGCACTTTGAGGCCACATTTGGACGGCCTCTTCGGCAAGTTGACGCTTTATGACGTCCACACTGACGAGCTTGATGAGGTGGACAAAAAATGTCCCTTTAGTGCTGAGTGTGCGCAAATTTCTAATTGAAAGGCGAAAGGCTCGCGTACATGCGAGATGCCAAGTTTAATGTTGCTCTTGAAATAAAGAAACCCACTTGCAGCATCTTAGATGAAAGTTTTCAGACTCAAGTATAATGCCATTGTTGAGTAGAAGGCATTATAGTAAGTGAGCTTGGCAATTCGGTTTCCATTAGCCAGAAATGCGAGTTGATGTCATCTGCATAATGAACTTTTAATGGGTTTGACAAAATAACTACAAAAGAGGTACACTTTTCCAAATATTGTAAAGAAGACATTACACTTTAAGACATTAAATAAATATTTTGTATATAGAACTTCGAGCAATGTGTAATTCATATGAGGGAATTATTTAAAAATAATATTTCTAATTGCAGCGAAGCGGGGCGGCTATTAAAAAACCGAAGATTTGTTTTTAGAGAGTTGAAACATCCATTCAAAGTACATGCATTTGAGCATACTACACCCATCATACAGATTTATTTACATTCATAAATGCATACATACATACATACATACTTACATACTTACATACTTACATACTTACATACTTACATACTTACATACTTACATACTTACATACTTACATACTTACATACTTACATACTTACATACTTACATACTTACATACTTGCATACTTACATACTTACATACTTACATACTTACATACTTACATACATACATACATACATACATACATACATACATACATACATACATACATACAAACATACATACATACTTACATATATACTACATTCATACATATATACATACATACATATATACATACATACATACATGACATACATACATGCATACATATATACATACATACATACATACATACATACATATATACTACATACATACATACATACATTCATACATACATACATACATACATACATACATACCTATATACATACATATATACTACATACATACAAAAATACAAACATACATAAATACTTACATACATACATACATACATACATACATACACACACACATACATACATACATACAAACATACATACATACATACATACATACATACATACATACATACATACATACATACATACATACATACATACATACATACATACATACATACATACATACATACATACAAATATACATATATACTACATACACACCTGTACAATAAACACACAAAAAAAACAAAATAACACCAAAAAAAAAAACACTTAATACAGCATGAAAAACTGCAAAGCCTACTTGAATTCTTGAGAATCGCAGAGTGGGGCGCTACCTAAAAATCCGTTTTCCTTTTAATTTGCAGTGCACCAGAAAGTCAACTTATTTTGTGAAAGATTATATCTTTTGTATATGCATGCATACATACATGCATACATACATGCATACATACAAACATACATAAGAACATACATATACACATATATTTATATGTATTCACCACAATAAAAGAATTGATTAGAAAAAGCCACAAGTGCATTTTTGATTAGTTGAATCCAATAATACGTAATGTATTTTCCCATAAATTTTGAAACTCCTTCACATCACTTTAAGGGCTGCCTGCCATAACAGACATATGTCCCGAACTATCTATCTATATATCTTTACCCACCCCAACCCCTACCGGGGAACAGCCGCTGCCGCATCGGAACAAGCCGATTACAATACGAAACAAGCCTCGAGCTGCAAAAATAAATGGTGTGAAATATTATGCGAATTTTTGTTGGCCCCCGCCCGCCCCTCTGCCCACCTACCGGACGAAAGCAACCCCCCTCCCACCCATCCGCCTGTTGTTTTGCTGTGATTTGGTTTTATGTTTTACAAATTTTAAAATGTTTTCACGGTGGCTGCGGGCGTGTCAATAAACAACAACTGTCACCAATTTCCGGCGGGCAACTGTTGACAAAAAAGTACAAATATCAAAAAAAAAAAAAAAAAGAAGAAGCGCGTGTGCGAAATTGTTGCAAATTTATCAAGTCGCGAATCGGGCGAAATAAAGCTAGCCCCCACCCCACCCCGCCCATCGTCCGCCTCTTGTATATAGCCCGGGCAAAGTTGACAATTTCACGGCGCATTATTCAGATTTGCAATTTTTGGCCATTGAGGCATTTAAATAAAACTGCAATTTGTCTGTTAACAGCAACAAAGCCCGCGTCGCCTTCCCCTCATGCTCTTCCCGAAGGCATGTTAATTTAATGTTATGTGATTATTAACATTTACCACTAAGTGAAGCGGTGCGAGGGCTACAAACAGGATACTGAGATAAGATGAGTAAGGAAGTGATTGGAAGAAGAGCGAGAAATAAAAACTCAGTTAGTTTATAAAAGACTAGCGGGTATACTCCGGCCTTGCCCGTGGCACGTATAAAATAAATTTTCTCAAAGATCTTTGAAAATGATTATGAAATGATTTCATTTAGTTCTTATGTAGAGCTTTGAAAATAAGTTAAAAGCAAATCGGACAAAACGTAAAAATAGAAAAATGTTTTCAGATTTTGATGCCAAATTGATCTAGAAGTCAAACCATGAACAAAAAGCCAAACTTTATGAAAATTGGTTGAGTTTTGACCGAGTTACGAGGGTGGGAAATTTTGGCCTATGCCTATATAGGATATTTAAGGATACCATTTTAACATGAATTTTGACCCAAAATAATGTTCCCAGATTTAGATGCCAAATTGATTGAGAAGTCAAACCATGAACAAAAAGCCAAACTTTATGAAAATTGGTTGAGTTTTGACCGAGTTACGGGGGTGGGAAATTTTGGCCTATGCCTATATAGGATATTTAAGGATACCATTTTAACATGAATTTTGACCCAAAATAATGTTCCCAGATTTAGATGCCAAATTGATTGAGAAGTCAAACCATGAACAAAAAGCCAAACTTTATGAAAATTGGTTGAGTTTTGAACGAGTTACGGGGGTGGGAAATTTTGGCCTATGCCTATATAGGATATTTAAGGATACCATTTTCACATGCATTTTGACGCAGAATGATGTTCCCCGATTTAGATGCTAAATTGATCTAGAAGTCAAACCATGAACAAACAGCCAAACTTTACGAAAATCGGATAAGATTTGACCGAGTTACGGGGGTGGGAAATGTTGACCTATGTCTAGGAGGATAGGATATCATATATTTGAGGGTACCATTTTCACATGAATTTTGACCCAGAATGATGTTCCCAGATTTAGATGCCAAATTGATCTAGAAGTCAAACCATGAACAAAAAGCCAAACTTTATGAAAATTGGTTGAGTTTTGGCCGAGTTACGGGGATGGGAAATTTTGACCCATGCCCATATAGGATATTTGAGGGTGCCATTTTCACATGAATTTTGACCCAGAATGATGTTCCCCGATTTAGATGCCAAATTGATCTAGAAGTCAACCCATGAACAAACAGCCAAACTTTACGAAAATCGGATAAGATTTGACCGAGTTACGGGGGTGGGAAATTTTGACCTATGTCTAGGAGGATAGGATATGATATTGGAGGGTACCATTTTCACATGAATTTTGACCCAGAATGATGTTCCCCGATTTAGATGCCAAATTGATTGAGAAGTCAAACCATGAAAAAAAAGCCAAACTTTATGAAAATTGGTTGAGTTTTGACCGAGTAACGGGGGTGGGAAATTTTGGCCTATGCCTATATAGGATATTTGAGGGTGCTATTTTCACATGAATTTTGACCCAGAATGATGTTCCCAGATTTAAATGAGAAATTGATCTAGAGGTCAAACCATGAACAAAAAGCCAAACTTTATGAAAATTGGTTGAGTTTTGACCGAGTTACGGGGGTGAGAAATTTTGGCCTATGCCTATATAGGATATTTGAGGGTGCCATTTTCACATGAATTTTGACCCAGAATGATGTTCCCAGATTTAAATGCCAAATTGATCTAGAGGTCAAACCATGAACAAAAAGCGAAACTTTATGAAAATTGGTTGACTTTTGACCGAGTTACGGGGGTGGGAAATTTTGACCTATGTCTATATAGGATATTTGAGGGTGCCATTTTCACATGAATTTTGACCCAGAATGATGTTTCCCGATTAAGATGCCAAATTGATCTAGAAGTCACACCATGAACAAAAAGCCAAACTTTTTGAAAATTGGTTGAGTTTTGACTGAGTTACGGGGGTGGGAAATTTTGGCCTATGCCTATATAGGATATTTGAGGGTGCCATTTTCACATGAATTTTGACCCAGAATGATGTTCCCCGATTTATATGACAAATAGATCTAGAAGTCAAACCATGAACAAACAGCCAAGCTTTACGAAAATCGGATAAGATTTGACCGAGTTACGGGGGTGGGAAATTTTGACCTATGTCTAGGAGGATAGGATATGATATTGGAGGGTACCATTTACACATGAATTTTGACCCAGAATGATGCTCCCAGATTTAATTGAGAAATTGATCTAGAGGTCAAACCATGAACAAAAAGCCGAACTTTATGAAAATTGGTTGAGTTTTGACCGAGTTACGGGGGTAGGAAATTTTGACCTACGGATATATAGGATATTTGAGGGTGCCATTTTCACATGAATTTTGACCCAGATTAATGTTGTCAGATTTAAATGCCAAATTGATCTAGAAGTCAAACCATGAACAAAAAGCCAAACTTTATGAAAATTGGTTGAGTTTTGACCGAGTTACGGGGGTGGGAAATTTTGGCCTATGCCTATATAGGATATTTGAGGGTGCCATTTTCACATGAATTTTGACCCAGATTAATGTTGTCAGATTTAAATGCCAAATTTATCTAGAGGTCAAACCATGAACAAACAGCCAAACTTTATGAAAATTGGCTGAGTTTTGACCGAGTTACGGGGGTGGGAAATTTTGGCCTATGTCTATATAGGATATTTAAGGATACCATTTTCACATGAATTTTGACCCAGAATGATGTTCCCCGATTTAGATGCCAAATTGATCTAGAAGTCAAACCATGAACAAACAGCCAAACTTTACGAAAATCGGATAAGATTTGATCGAGTTACGGGGGTGGGAAATTTTGACCTATGTCTAGGAGGATAGGATATGATATTAGAGGGTACCATTTTCACATGAATTTTGACCCAGAATGATGTTCTCCGATTTTGATGCCAAATTGATTGAGAAGTCAAACCATGAACAAAAAGCCAAACTTTATGAAAATTGGTTGAGTTTTGACCGAGTTACGGGGGTGGGAAATTTTGACCTATGTCTATAAAGGATATTTGAGGGTGCCATTTTCACATGAATTTTGACCCAGAATGATGTTCCCCGATTTAGATGCCAAATTGATCTAGAAGTCAAACCATGAACAAAAAGCCAAACTTTTTGAAAATTGGTTGAGTTTTGACTGAGTTACGGGGGTGGGAAATTTTGGCCTATGCCTATATAGGATATTTGAGGATACCATTTTCACATGAATTTTGACCCAGGTTAATGTTGTCAGATTTAAATGCCAAATTGATCTAGAGGTCAAACCATGAACAAAAAGCCAAGCCTCGTGAATATCGGATGAGATTTGACCGAGTTATGGAAGTGAGATTTTGACCTATGTCTATATAGTAAAAAGCGGCTATAACCCAGCCTTGCCCGTGGCAGGTAAACATAAAATATCCCAAAAAATTTTTAAAATTTAAAAAAAGTTTTATACAAACGTATTCACGATTTTTTTCAAACATGCGGATGGGATTTCCCGAAAGCCTTACTTAACGTATCTTCATCACAAATCAGTCAGTCAATCAGTCAGTCAGTCGGGACAAACAGTTCTATATATAGAGAAGAGAGTAGATATCCGGACCTATTATTAATTCACTTCGTGTATGAGTTAGGAGGAGATTAATAGCAAATATCAAAGTTGAATTCGCATCGTATTTCGTAATGAGGTTAAGTGGAAGTTCATATTAGATCTCAGAGTCGTAATGTCTTGCCCAACATATAGATAAGGAGATTGAAGAGCTTGTACTTTAATTAGGAGTTTAATAGAAAACTCAAATTGCCATTCGCTACGTTATTCGTATATCATTTAGGAGCTGTTTTAATGGGATATCTGAAAATCTCATTCGCTTCGCATTTCGTATTTCGTGTGCCGTTTTCCCCCGATTTCTACACTTCACGTTCCAAATGTGAGAAATACATTGTAAGTGCACTTAAAAATGTAATTATTTTGTTGTTGAAATTACGTGAAATGTTGTTAAAATATTTTTACAGCAAAAGTTGCGGCATTAAAAAACGAAACAAAACAAAAAAAATAGGCAACAACAAGCAGAACTACGAAATCTGTGATTTGTCTGCAAACTGTAAAACAATAAAAACGCGGTAATGATTTCCCATTTCAGATAAGGTGCCTTATACTTTAGCCTCCCCCCCCTTAGACCCTGTCAGTGCCCCCGCCCCTGGCCATGGTACTGTCACAGTCCCCGCCCCTGCTTCGTGCCGTGCTTCTGTGCGCCGTAAAAACCCATCGAGCAACCTACCAAAAAAAATAAAAATAAAGATAAACCCAAACTGACCGCAACTTAAAACTGCTCTCGTTTAGATTTGGCCTGATTTACAGTTTGATGTCTTTTTGTTTCAGCTCTTTGCTGTGGAAAATTAACAAATTTTATGAGCACTTCGATGTGAGACCAATGATTAATTGAGCCTGGGAATTTTCTGAGATATGTCAACTAAAGTCGCACACAGGCAAAGGAAACTGCCAGAATTACGTATAGTGCTACTCTCAGATCTAAATCCAGCCCTAAAAAATATGTGAAATGTCACTATAACTATTCAGTACGTTTCTTAAAAGCTAAACATGTCAGATTGAAATGGGTGAAAATGTTTGTAGCAGGCAGAAGAAAGCACCTCCGACCCCATAAAGTATATATATTCTTGATCAGCATCAATAGCCGAGTCGATCTAGCCAACTCCGATTGTCTTAACGCGTCGATCTCGGAACCTATAAGAGCTGACGACTTGGATTTTGAACGTAGCTCCTCCTAGGGCCCGCGCAGTATGAGTTTATTTCCGATTATCATTATTAGCAAGAGTCACCAAACTTGACATGTAGCTTCTAGAATATACAGATCGAGTATCTATGATGTTATAGCTATCGCCAGGCCTCGTCCCCTAGTAGGGCACTCCCGATGAGATATTCTTACTTAGTATAATATCATACGATATTGTTTTCAGCATCCCCTTTTTTAATATTCCTTTATTTATTATTCATTCGGTGCAAATTTGAAATATTTCAGTTTAAGATATCAGGATATATTGTAAAAAATTCACTAGAAAACTGTATTACATTTAATTGTACTCTTTAAAAGTCTCGAATAATCAGATCGAATTAGTAGCTGTAACTAATATGTGCGTATATGTCCATGTTTGAATGCTCTGCTGGCCGGGAAGTGCATATAAGAAGATTCTGAAGCATTGCCAGGCTGGCTCAACTTAGCCTTAACCCATTCGCATTAACTGAATACTTTGGCTCGCTTGGCTTAACTAGGAAATTTCATACTAACGCCCCGAACAGGCCAAAGTCTTTTGCTGCTTACAGAGAGTGGCAGATAGAGAGAGAGAGAGAGGGGGGGAGAGAGGCGGGGCGAGACTTTATGAAAAAATACGAAGTATTAAAATCATAAATCTAATTGGAAATGCGCGTCACGTGCGCGAAACGTTAGTCTCTGTCTCCACTGGCAAAGGAGCTGCCGCCGTTGCCGCCGTCGACGTTCTCTACGAGCGATGCATGCAACTTGGCAAAGTGCGTATGTGCGTGTGTGTGTGTGTGTGTGTGTGTGTGTGGATATTACAGCTAGCCAAAGCCAAGTGCCACAGCCCCAGCTACAGCTTCAGCTCCAGCTCCAAAGTCAGCTCCAGCTTTAGCTCCTCCGGCAGCTCGCACTTTAATTTCAGCAAGGAATTTACTTAAAAAGATTAACATTTTCTATGCAAAAAGCATGTGGAATCATTTTGGCCCGATTCTGGCATAGTGCGACGCAGATTTTTGAAATATTCATGATAAAAGCCAGCTCTGATGAGCAGCAGGATAATAAAACAATGAAGCTCAAGCGGCAGGGCCCATAAAAATATTTAATGCAACGCAATCGGCAGCGATTGTCATGGAGCTGCCAGCCGGATGACAATTGTGCCGCACACAACCGCAAAACCACACCCATACACTGAGCGAAAAAACTAATGACAAGAATTTTTCAGTCAAATCGGAAACAAGCTCTGCTTGAACTATGACCATAAGTTTCTCAAATAAGAACAAAGAAATTTCAAATACTTTCTTGAAGTAATTAGAAAATTACTTATAATAACTTATTAAAAAGTATATTTTGACTAAATTCAAATGCTTTCATAAAAAATAGATTTTTTATAAATATATATACAAAAAAATAAGGCATCTCCCCTTTTAAAATTAAAGCTCAGTTTTCATATCAATTTGATTCATATTCGATTTGGAGAATTCACATCAATTTAATTACGAAACTGTGCACTCCAAAAAATTCGTCTTAAGTTTAGAAAGTATTTTCCATTCCCTTCTTCTAAAAATGTTTCTATATACGACAACCGTTTTTTTTTAAAAAAGTATGTTTTTTAAATGCGATAATTAGGAACTTCCAATATTTAGCACGTTGTTTTTCTCTCAGTGTAGCACATACACCCAGGCGGCACAACCAATAAGTCTCCAAAGAGATATGGGCGGGTGCTGCCATAAATTCGTTTGGCGTCGTCCTGGCATCCTGCTTGCCCCCGCACCAGCACCCGCCCTTGCCCGTGCCCCCGCAACTACTACAGACTCGCCCTGCCAACTTGTTCAATTATGCAGCGGAATGTTTTATGTGCTCCGCTCTGCGACGAGGCGAGTGCATAATTCCTTGGCAAAGGATGCGTGCAGCTCGTGAATTGGAGTCCTCTTGTCGCCTGCTTTTGCCGGGAGTCACTTTAGTTGATTAGTGTCGAGTGCCTGTTGAATAAGTAAGCAACATATTAACACGGGCCCACCTGCTTTGGCCTCTTTTTGCCGAGACGGCATTAACATAAACCTTTGCCCGAAAGTTCTGGTTGATTCAACAATTGTTTGATCCGCAGACAAATTACCGCCAAGTGCTGAGAATAAGAAAACCAACGAAATGCCCCACAAAATACAAACGTAGAAAAAATATTCAAATGAGGAACCCAAAGCAGACGCAGCCCACATATTAAAAAGTTACAATTATAATTTTTACCGATTTTCTGTAGAACTCTGTCGCCGAGGGGAATATTGTCAAAATGGAGAATGGACTTTTTGGACTTCAAAAGAAATGTCTTGACTAATAGCTATACGGTTTCCTGTTTGTATTTTGAGCATGCGTTTTTTTATAACTTGTACAAGTTCATAAATTTCGAAATATAGTTCCATATAACATTGCAGAGGGTATAAAATAAAGTTCTGAAATGTTTATGTGTATTGAGGGAGGTATTTTTGAACCCATAAAGGATGTATATTCTAGATATGGACCAAAATCTTGTGCAGTTTCCTGTCAGATCCTCTGCTTTAAAGCTTCATTGATGCAATTTTGTTGTAAGCACAGAATTGTTGGAATCGGAACACAATACCATTAAAGAATTGGTTAAAATTGTGTTTTTTCTCTGTTCTTAAGATAAGTTTCATTATGTTTCTTTCATTTGAGCAAAATCCTTTCAATATCGGAATACTGTAAAAACTGTAGTCTTTATATTAAAGAACATATTGTTTTTTTAGATATCTGAATTATCATCCTCTTAACTCGTGTTTAAGTTTATACCAATATATTACAACTATATCAGTAGACATTACACGATATTAACTATTCTTTCTTGTTCACAATTATCATTGCTTCTTCTTCTTCAATGCAGTTCTTCTACCTTCAATACTTGACCTTCCATTTTGCCATCCGCTAACTGTGAAATATTTGCGATCCATTGCCAAAATGGCAGACATTGTTTGTCATTAACAGCAGCAGTAGCATAGGCAGCCCCCCGGTAACAGTAACAGCAGCAAAACAGCAGCAACAACAGCAACAGCAGCAACAACAGCGACGCAGTAATCAGTCACATCGAGCATCGACTTTCCAAGTGAATGGGCGGGACGTGACTGGGCTATGTACATAGCCACACACACACACACACTTACTGCAAAGCATGCATATGCTGGTGTGTGTGTGTATATTGCTTAGTATATGCTGCGGCTTAGGTATATAACAGTATATAGGAGTGCCGCCGTCCTTTTCTCGCCCGTTTGCCCCTCGCTGGAATGCAATATAAACTTTGTATTCTATTTGCTTATGTAAAGCGCAGCGTTAACATGGCTCCCACATAGCCTCACACCGTTTATGCTCGCTCTCTCTTCCATTCGCCTCTCTTGCGCTATGCTATGCTGCTCCTTGCTTGCTTATTTACTTTCGGGCTGTCTGTTGTTTTGTCTGTCTGTTTTCTTTGTATGTTTGTCTGTCGTTTTTTTTCTTGCTTTGAAATGTGACTGAAATATTAATGCAAAATGTGCGCTCTCTCTCGCTCGCTCTCACTCCTTATGAGCGTCGTTCTCTTTGTGAACACACACACACACATGCAAACTCACGCATGCATACACTTGTATTTGCTTTGTGCCGCCGAGTGCATGCGTGTGTGTGGGAGTGAGAGGCAATGTGCGTGTATTTATTATGCAGATTTTTTAATAATAAAGAAAACATTTATTAATGATTAATAAACTCGGACAGCAGCTAAATTGTCCGCTGACTCAGTCAATTCCCCGTCAATTCCAATGCCAATTTCAATTTCCAATTACAGTTGACGCATGTTTCAATTCCAAATGGCGACATTTCATGTCATTCACCTCATTTCGATCGAAAGCTTTGCACATTTGTCAAGCCCCAAATCAATGATGGCCATCGTTCCACTTCATTTCAATTTCATGCATAACCAATGAAGTGCACACACACACACACACACACACGCACGCACGCATACACATGCCATGGGAAAAGCTAGCAGGACATCAATTTCATGCCGCGTGAAAAGCGTGAAAAGTTGTGCAAGTTTTTCTCTGCATTGTTGCGACACGCAGAACATTTATAATTTGCATGCGACTCCTGCGGCAGCTCCAATCACCCCCCCCCCCCTCTCCCCTCTCCCCATGCCATCTACTTGCGCATTTGCATGGCAGCGGCAACTTTTTAATGAGATTTAATGGCGCCTCTGGGAACGAAACGGAACGGAAAGGAACAGGAGCAGCCACTCGGTAGCCAACTGTAAGTGAGCATTAAATCATTTGCAAACGCATAAGGAGTTGAGCTTTGAGCGCCCAGAGCAGTGCCAGCCCCCCCCCCCCCTTCCTCGCTCCCCTTCCACTCCTATTCCTTGTCTGCGTCCAGGTATCATGTTACCAAAGTGGCTGACATAAATCTTTCCCTCAGCGATAAGCGAAAAGTATTCAAAATGAATTATGAAAGCGGCTGCCTCGGGGTTGCAGTCAGGATTGCCTCCGCTCCGTTCCAGTCACGGCCTTCGCCCCCCTCCCCCCCTCCACCCTGCTTCAAGCTACGTACTTCTGACCAACCAGGCGCCACACACATGCGCCGGCTGCCCCAACGACTGCCAAATTCATCATTTCATAATTAGAGCCATGTGAGGAGCTGCGCCAAAACCGAGTTGGCAAGTTTTTGACCGACTTTTTGTGGTCGCAAGTGTTAATAATGGCTCATGAGTCCTGCCATGTCCTGTGCCTGCGCTGCTAAATGAAATTAAATTGTCCTTTCTCATTTTGATGCATATCAGTGTGGAGGATGTCGGTCAGAGGCGGCTGTGGACGGGGCGGTTGGGCGGTTTCGGTGGGTGGGGGGCAGATGGCAGCATTGACAATAAATTAATGTTAGCGCAAGTCCAACAGCAGCAACAACAACAACAACCCTCGGGACGGATAAACTAATAAAGCATATGTAGAACAGGGCGGAGGCAGCGTCTGTTGCGTGTGCACCACGTACGACAATGGTAACATGTGTGTGTGCGAGTGTGTGTGTGTGGTGGGGGAGAGGGGAGCTGAAGCTCGACTGGTGTCAGTTTGCTGTCAGTGTGCACGGGTCGGATGCAGGGGAGGGGGGGTGGACATCAGTGTCAGTCAATTTGCGCAAACAAAGCGCGCCAGGATGATGAGCGGAACCTGCTCGGAGGCTAATTTAAGAGCAACTAATAAAAATAGCTACGCAGGAAAGAGACGGCGAGAGGGGGAGAGAAGGGGAGAGAACAGGGAGAATTATATAGAGAAGGTAAATAATGAACTCCACAATGCAACAACTTAAGTGATGTGGGAATAGAAAAGTAAAATATATATATTTAAAAAAAATTATTTACTACAATTATTTAAATTTCAAAACAATAGTCTATAGAAGACAAAAAGGACAGAAATTATCTTAGTCATCACCAAAACCGATTAACTTTTGAAAAAGTTATGCAAGGGGCATTTACTAGGGACTTGCTCAGTCCAATTTACGCATTTACTGGCACTTGTTAAAATAAAACTATATATAAAGAAAAAAGAAATCGTACAGATTTACGGATGGAGAATCAACCTAGAGCCTAAGCCATAAGCAAAGTGCCTCAGTCAATAAAATCGGTTCAGTTCTTAATAGGTAACATAAAGAGGAGCGCATTATAATGTATAAGATATAGATGTATAAATTTATATAAATGTATATAATTGTCTATATAGATATATATATATCTTATACCTTATAAATGTTTATACATGTAAATAACTTTCTATATCTTTATCGTATACCTTATATAGTATCTAAACTGTGCCCAAAGCATTTATGTCTGTTTGTATATGTCGAATTAAGGCATTTTCCGCTGGTTTGGGTAATTGCAACCATTCAAATGATACAAGCACACACATGAACAGAGATAGAGAGAGAGGGGGGGTAGAGCGGGGGAGGGGCGCATTTAACGACACACACGCACACACTCATTTACTCACATTTGTAGACAGATAATCACTGCCATGCCCCGCCCACGCCCCCTTTGGCCCAACATTTTCGAAGGCTTTGTTGAGAGGACAATTTCATGCATTATTCATTACACGGCCTCGTACATTTTTCCTCATTTTGTTTTTCCAAATCATTTTCCTGATGGTAAAAGTAAAAATTTAATAAAGAAAAATTCAACGTTTTCAGGCCTAACGAACTTCCTGTGGGTCATTAGTTGTGCGGCAAGGTAGAGAGAGCAAGAGAGAGAGAGAGAGAGAGAGGGGGGGAGAAAGAGAGAGAGATAGGCTGTAGTGTGGACATTATGGCTGACCCCGTCGTGCAATTAAAGTGCCTGCTGCATTTGTTTTTCCGATTCGAATGTAATCCCATCAGATTCCACAGATATGGAAGATATTTCTGTCCTGCAATTTCTGTTTATCTAGATGGAAGATATTTGTGTCTCACATTCTCTAGTTAACTGCACATTTTGGCCATTTGGCTGGCTCTTATTGGCACTTGGCAACAATCTCTGCATTTTGATGTGCACTTCGATTCGACTTCAGGTGAAGCAGTCGCAGGACTCGCAGGACTCGAATGTGATTTCTATCACACACATCGTTGACAGTTTAAGCAACAAAAAAGAAAAGAGAATAAAAAAGAAGAAAAACAATTTCAGCTAATGCCAGCCTGGCTGGCTGGCTGGCGCACAAAAGAAAAGTGGTTGCAATGAAAATGGAATCGAATCGGAAAACTCGGCACGGCCAAATGAAAACACGTGCAGCTCCGCATTCGGCGCATATTTGGGTATAGTTGGGTGCAAACATTAATTTTATGTTTGTTAATTTCTTTTATTTTCCACCTTTTTTTTTGCAGCGACTATTTCACGCGCATTTGCATAAATTCCGAGGCGTTTCGAGTCCGAGCGAAAGAGAGAAAAAAGAAAACCTCGCGCTCAACAATCGTAGAAAAAATTGCGTTAAATTTATCGTCTGTAAAAGGCAGCAAATGAAAAAAGTGTAATAGGAAATGTGCCCGAAATTAGTTCAACTAGGCGGCCACACCCCCAGCACAACAACCCTTTTTTTTTCTTTTGGTGAAATTTATAAAAAAAATAGAGACCCGCACATATGTTGCCCGGACAACCACTTGAGCCGGGCCTCGGGACACACTTGTAAATCGTGCCCCAGTTCGATTTAAAATGCTCGCTAGATGGAAGATTTATGGCCGACATTGTCGAACTGTTCGATTACAAGCCATAATCGTGGCTAAAACCCTAAATCGCATATGTGACCATAAATCTTTGGGCCATGCAATCAATATTATGACTTGTCAAATTATTGTGTACTTCGCTCGCTCATCTTTAAACCATGTCCTGGGAAGGGACGGGCCAGGCCGTGCCGTGCCGTGCCGAGCCAGGCCTTAGTTTGTGTTTTTTTATACCCTTGAAGAGGGTTTTATAATTTGGTCATGAAATGTGTAACGGCTTATATTCTAGATCAGAATCAAGAGCCTTGTCCGTCTATCCGTCTGTCTATTTCAATGAGAAACTAATCTGTCAGTCTTAAAGCTATAATTTGGATCGGACCAATATATCATATAGTTTCAATAACAGCGGTCGAAAAGTTTTTCAAGATATTTTCATCAAACTCTGCTTTTACCTGCTTCAATATTCTCAAATATTTGTAGAGATATCCTTACTTTCTCTTTTAAACTCTTTCTATACTCTGGCGTGGGGTATTAAAATATTCTCATAAAATGTGCAACCCCATAAATTATATATATTCTAGATCAATATCAACATCTTCATGGATGGGCATGTACTCCTGCAACAGGCAGTACATAGGTCGAAATTGGATGGATCAGAATTTATTATCGATCGAAAATTATTGTCTACACTTTTCTCCTTAAATATTAGCCAAACCCTTTGAATATCGGACTACCAATTACATATAGTTTAACCCCATACAAAATATCGGAATGGAAAACTTTTCTGATTTTCCAGATATCTTAAACAAACTCAGGATTCAGTTCAGCTTCACTCTTCTTCTCACACATCTACCAAATCGTAAGCCACATTCATTCTAGAGTATTTATTCTTCGGCATGCCTAAGAAACCGTTTCATTCTTGTTTTTTATTCTAGTTATTTTATATTTTGATTATTTCAAGCGCTCCCTGGGGCGACATCTTTTCGGTCTATTGTGGAAATTTCGGAAATTCGGATATTTCCGCTACCTTTCACAGCCAATGACCAATTAATGCTAATTTGGCAACCCTTTCGGGCGATTGAGGCGAATCGCTGAACCTGCAAAGTTTTCTGGCTGTTTAATTAGCGCAGCGCAGGACATTTTTATGGCCAGTCGCAGCAGCATTAAAAGGACATTTCATGGAGCCAGCTGTTATGAGTCGTGCAATGTGTGCTGTGATTGATGGCAAATTCGAGCAAAATTTACATAATCCCAATGAACTTTGACCCAGCCGGCCGGACAGCAAGTGTGCAGAATTGCGAAATTATGAAAATTGGCAAAGAGGACATCATTTGTCATCGTTTGGCCCAAGACTAGATGGTGGTTGTTCCCCGCCCGAATCGAACTGAATCGATATGGCAAGGGCTGTGTGTGTTAATGAAAACATGTGTCAGCAATAAAATCATAATCATGATTTACAACCGAACATCATATTCGATAGATGATGCGAAATCGAATGAAGGTGGAACTTCAAAGACAGCTACTCCTAAATTGTGGTCAGGTCTGGCAACGCTGGCAACTCTGTCTCTTTGTGAATTTACAGGTATTCCTAACTTGTGGGCGGTCTCTGATTGAATTTCCAGCTACTCCTAAATTATGGCCAGGTCTGGCAGCGCTGTCAATGCTATCTCCAATTGAATGAATAGCTACTCCTAACTTGTGGACATGTATCGCAAAGCTGTCAACCCTATTCTGATTGAATTAACAGCTAATCCCTACGTGTGGCCAGCTCTACCAACGATGACAAGTCTGTCTCTGAATGAATTTACATGTACCTGACCGTTGGCCGGATCTGGAACCCTGTCAACTCTGTTTCTGATCTCAATTCTTAAATTATGGACTGGTCTGGCAACGCTGTCAGCCCTGGCACTGATTGAATTGGCAAGTAAACCTTACTTATGCCCAGGTCTGGCAACGCTGTCAACTCTGGCTCTGATTGAATTAACATGCTCCCTTTTAGAAACCACTAATTTGTTGCATTAGTGCAAAATTTAATTATTGTTTACATACTTGAGAATTATGCCAAAAGCTTCCCCATTCGAAATTCGATTTGACAATTTTGTAAAAAGAAGAGGGCGGATTCTGGGCTGCCAAAAGAATTGCCCTTAATTTGTACCAGCTAGCGGGGAAAAAGGGTTGACAGCTCGAAGGGTTGCGGGTTGAGTCAATATGTGCACGTAGCTGAAATTTGCATGCGAATCGACGGGGGGAGAAGGGGAAGTGCTGAAAGGGGAACTGGTGGCAACATTCATTAGCCTTGACTTGGCGTATTGTGACTGGAGTACGTACTAATTACCTATACAAACAATATGATAATAGATTTGCTGAAATTCAGACTGAGTATATATATATATATATATATTCCTGTAAGCATATGGCCAAATAATGAATAATTCAAAGGATTCTTTGAATAGTAAATAAAGAGATTAAGATTAGTCAGGCCTGCAAGTCGAGCTTTAAATGAAACAGTCCGAAGCAGGAATGTCTATATATTTTTCACTACAAGCCGAACCTTTAACAACTCAGTTTTTATAAAAAATCCAAGCCTTTTACAAAATTGTTTTGTTTAAAAAATAAAGAATACGTTTTTACGGCTCAAATTTAGCCCACATTATGTGTATGAAAATATTTACGGCTTACAATATTTTCAGCACAGCGGGCAATTTTAAATTAAAAACAGAACAGAATTGTTTTGTTAAAATTAAAAAATTATATGACAAACCAGGCTCACGAGCGGAAGCATCAAGAATTTTATTTATAGATAAATAGTGCATAAATTAATTAAATAAATCATAAATTTCTTTTAAATCATAAATTTGAAATTTTAAATTAAATAAAGCTTGGTTTGGGTATAAAATCATCTATTGACTATATGTAAGCAAGTAAAAATCTCGTTTCTTTTTAATTTCTTATCAAAGAAGGCAAAATGCGCCATAAAAACATTCACATACCATGGACTTCTACTAATACTTAACAACTTTTATGATTTTTCCAACTCTGCCCCCAAACTTGTAGCACTTCCCAGCACTTTTTAAACAACTGTTCAACTTTCAATCTCTCTGTTTAAAAAAGATGCACATTTAACCATATCAGGCATCTGCTTCTAATTAACTACCTTTTCGCCGTTTCGACTTTAAAGCGCGCCATAAACTTTGGAACATGCTTATCAAAGTGTTTTGTTTGCACTTTTTAATTTACTGCAATTGAGCTGCCAAATCAAATTGCGATAAGAAACGCATAAAACTTCGCCCGCTCCCGGATGCCAGTTACTCCACATGTGTGTGCGTGTGTGTGTGCGTGTGTGTGCGCTGTAAACTAAGCCAAGTGCAATAATTCAAAGGCGGCCTCAAAGCGCCTTACCCTTGGAAAAGCGAGTCGGTGCTCGCTGTCGTGTTCGGATTTGTTTTTTAAAATGCCGCAGGGATCGATTATTGCCGTTCAAATTCGCATAAAACGTGCGAGTTGCCAAAAACGATTTTAAACTCGAGCCCAGACAAAGAGAAACACACACTCGAATTGGGGTTTGGAATCGGAAAAGCCTCGGCATATGTGTGTGTGTGTGTGTGTGCCTATGAGGCCGGGGTGGGCAATAATTTAAGGAATTTGAACTCAATTCAAAGACGCATTCAATTCCTGCACAGGCTGCGCAATTTCGCGATATGAATCTCAATAAAAATGCATTTAAAATGTTGACAAAGGAGCCCTCGGTACACTTCATTTCGCGCAATTGCCGAGGCTTATTGAAGAGGGCACGACAATTGCTAAATGGAAAAGCTTCTCCCATTTTGCACGCAATTTGGCCGTAACTCAGCCACAGCTGAGTCCGGCCCGGGCCGGGTTCTAGGCAACTGCTGCCTACAGCTCATATATTTCAAATGTTTTCTGGCCCAAAAAAAAAAAGGAGAATAAAATTATTCAAATACTTAATTTGAAACGAATTTCGAACATATTGAAACGACACACTGGAGAGTGGTTCCAGCTTGAACAGGCTTTGAATTCAGTGGAGTTTTAGCAAGCTTCAGAGTTCATAAGCTAATCAATATTAAATTTAAACAGAATCATTCAGATGGGAATTAGGATTCAGTCTTCAAAAAGTTTAAGTTCCATAGAAGCCGCATTTGGTATCTAATCATAAACACAGTTTCGAAGCTGTCAAAGAAATAAATCATTATATTCTTTAAGCTTCAGATGAGAAATATCACTCGGATTTTAGTTTTCACTAAATTCCAGTTCCAAGGAACCGCAGATGATTTCTAAACTTAAGCATAGTCTCTTTTTTAGCTGTCAAAAAAGTCTAATATATAATTGACCATCATTATATCAAATCGAATTTCAGTAATAGTTAAGAAGAAGACAAACCTACATCTTCAAACAATCACAAGACTTCAATCCTTGCGAAATAGAACTCAGTGTGCAGTTATCGATAAGTTCTAGTTCCAGAGAAACATCAGATTGGAAGTAATCTTAATTATACTTTTCCAAGTTGTCAAAAAACATAATATTTAATTGTTCATTATGTCATAAAGCGATCACAAGACCAACATCCATTAATCCTCTGAGAAACAAAAGTCAGAGTTCAGTTAAAACTAATAATCTAGGTCCGGAGATAACTTGGATGATATCTTATATTAAGCATAGTTTCACAGTTGTTAATAACATTATAATCCTTAAAGATCTGTCAGAAAAGTGAATACTAATAATTGGGCATCATTATATCATATCATTATTTAGTAAATGTTCAGATGGAAAAAATCTTAAATCCTTTTTCAAGCAATCAGAAAACTAAAATCCAAAATGATGCACTTGATTGCCTTTCATTAGACTTTGATTTTAGAGAATCTTCAGAAATTCTAAAATAAATTGGTCTGACTTTGATACAATCAATATATTAGTTGAGCTGCCTTGCCCCTATATCAACTCCTGAGCAGTCTTTTAGGTGGCGCCTAAAATAATAAAAATAGCTCACAATTGTGTTTCTCAGGAATATTTTTTGCACTCTATGCAATTATTAAGGTTCGTAATATAGTTGCATTGTGAATATTATGACAGTTATTATGAGGTTGGGCAAATGCTGGGCGCACGCATGCTGTGCGTTCAGCTTGTTAGCACAATATGCACTGATTTCCGCAGAAAGGTCGTGAGTGTAAAAATAATGACATAAATTTCATAAAATGTCAACCAAGGCGAACGAAACACCTGCCCAGCCGTTGGCTACCTGAGCGTGTCGAACACGTTGAGGAACTATGGGTAGAACTTCTTGTCGGGGATAACAGTTGATTAAAAATTGAGGCTCATTTGTGATGCAGTTTTGTGTGCGATGACAACATCAAAGTCAAAGTCAAAGCCAGAGTCAAAGTCAAAGCCGGAGTCAAAGTCAATGTCAGTGTCTGGAGAAGTTGTTGATCGGCCGGCAAGTGCTGGGTAATTATGTTGAACAATGAGCAACAATTCCAGTTGCTGCAGTTCCAATTAGTCACATTACACGACCGAAGGCAAAAACATGCTCCACACCATAAATGGTCAATAGAATGATACAACCCACGGCGACCAGTCTCAAGTCAACAACAAGAACAAAAGATACACAGATACAAATACAGAGGCAGACGCAGATACAGATACAGATGCAGAAGGCATGCAGTAGGAGGCTGCAGCAATTTGAAGATCTTAAGCAGCTGCTCGAGAGTCGAAATATATGTTAACTAAACGGAATTTATGAACTTTGAGCTGTCATATATAATAGTAAGAGAGAGGAGAGCCCGACTAAGTCCGGCTAATGCCGTTTGACAGACCTTATGACAGTTTATTAGATCCCCGCTCCTTAGCTGGCTGATTGGCAGCTCTGGCTCTGGCTCTGCGAGCTGCGAGCTGCGGCCGAGCCAAATGCAGTTCGTTCGCTAATTGAATGCAATTAAAAAAGGAAATTAAAATTTAAATTACAGAACTGCGGCTAGGCACGTGTCCATCACTGGGACGCCAGATTTAGTCGTTGCCTGTGTCGGAGTCTCGCTGCCAAAGCACCCGTAAATGGCCCGGCCACGGCGATCAGCTTATAAGGATGCCAGCGCGATCATACCTGGAATTCTATTTTAATTTATGGAAACTCTCAACCGCCCCAACGCAACGCAACACAACGCACTTTGCGCCAAATGTGGCCAGCCATTGAAATGGACCTTCTCGACTTTGGGCCAACAGAGGAGGAATTTTTCAGGAAACTTTCTGATAAAGAAGCAGATGTACCTATTCCCAATTGAAATTTTTTTATTATCTGCTGCTGAACTTGTTATTGTATTTATTTAATAATAAATAAATTACTTTGAACTTAACTTTGTCCAGGGGATATGAAAGTTGTTGGAAGGAATTGCTGTGGAAAAATACTCGGAATGATGAAGTTCGTAAATGTTGAGTTTGTTGAAAATATATTGGAGAACAGAATATGATATGATATGATATAAGAACCTACTTTCCCAACGCTCTTTCCTATGGCAGCTATTTGATATAATTTTCAGATGATGATAAGATTTTGAAAATATATAGAGAAACTTATATACATATGTCGAGTTCCTATGACAGCTTTATGCAAGGTTTCAAAGAGTATTCAAGAATGAAATATACTTGATATTTTAAAAAGAAAACCAATTGAGTTCTTGCCCGGTACTAATAGAAGTTAGAAAGCCTTTCATTCTGAATAGTTTTTCTTCCTTCTTTTCGAATATCCGTTTTCTGAGGAATTCTTCTTTGATAGCGTCTATTGATAGGGATTTCCTCAATATACGGTTTCCGCTGCCACTGAAGATCATCAGCAGAAGGTTTATTTTGTGTTCTTATAGATTTGATTAGATTTGTCTACCTGCCCGAAAAGGTGTTTCTTATGAATGAAGACATCAACAGGCAACTCCTGAGATCTCTCACACCCTTTCAAACAATTTGAGTGCGCGACAATTAACAAGTCTGGGCGAGAGCTGGGCCAACGATACGCTGAGGATGATTTCAATCTTGTCCCAGCACGCGCTCTGAATATCACCTACCGAAAAACAAAAAAGTTTTCATTCACTTTTCTCAAGACTTCAGTTTTTTGGAGTGCCAGCGAGCTACGCCCGCACCTTTTGTGGCCACTTTTTCGTGTGTTTCTCTTAATTTGTATCTCAAATTCTGTTTCATTTATGATTCCTCATTTCTTGCCCGTTTTTTCCTCGAGATGCTATCAACTTCCATAGCAAATAGCGAGACGCTGCACGTGCTTCACATTTTAAAATGCTGCCAGGCTCCATGGATTTGATTTTATGAATGAAACCAACCTGAGACAAACAAACAGTTTGATACTTTGTTACTTGAGCATATTTCATTAATGTATTTTCGGCTACTCTCCAGCAGGAGCGGCAGGGGCAGTTGCCCCAAGCGATGCCTGAGAAACCCAGTGCTGGGTATTTAGGTTTTTCTGTATATGCAACCCCCATTTGTGCTCAAGGCCAGCTTTCCGTTTGTACTATATGATTTATTACTGCCAATAAATCGAGCTTGCCAGCATACGAGCATTTCTTGGTTTATTTCACGCTCTAATTTTCCTTGATAAAAGCTACTTCATACGCGCGCGGTAGCAGATGGAAAAGTCTATGGCAACATTTGCCATACGCATTATTTCTGCATAATTTTCCAATATTTTATATGACAGCCATAAAAATTGTCAGCACAATTAGTAGCAGGTTGCAAAAATTATCCAACGGCACTTGTTTCCGATATAGTCAGACATCTATATATCATATTGAGGCAAGTTATACGTTATCTTGACTTCTTTTTGGGATAAGTTAAAGAGAGCGTCCAATTCAAGTTCCAATAGTAATGGGGTCCACAGAAAACCTCTCGTTATACAGTTCTTCAAATAATCTAAATATTATATTTTTTCTCGCTTTCCCTAGTTGCACGTTTCTCTCTTTGTATTCATTCAAGTTTCTTTCTTTTGAGAAGTGTTTACCAAACGTTCGTTCCGGTTCACAAATGCATTCTATTTGGAACTAGTTCCACAAACAAGTTACTTCATTTATAACTGACTCCAATCGAAATATGCCAAAATCTGTTTATGTTTATCTTGTTGCTGCCAAGAAAAAGAGACCAAGCAAATGCAGCTAATCAAGTTGACCAAAGGGTTACCGAGCGTGTCCTGGCATATTAACAGGGCGTTATATCACTCTCTTGGGGGGGGACAATGCTTTTCATTTCACAGTCTCAGAATCATAATTCAAGTCGGCCCTCAAAGCAAAAGCAGGTCATTTGTTATGTTCCGCCCGAAAACTCGCATTGGGCCCATGACGAAAGTGCCAAGTGACATATGTAGAGATGGGCAATGGATGTGTGTACATGTGTGTGTGTGTGTATGTGCGTGTAAGTGTGTGTGTTCATGTGTGGGTGGCTAGTTTTGGGGATGTTACACAGCAAAAAAGCACAAAGACAAAGGATAAACTAAGTTTTTATGCGCTTAAGATTTGGCGAAAAAACGACTTAAGATTTTAAGCACGATTCGTCTTGGATTTTTCTTTTATCAAGAATAAAATTCTGAAAACTAATGAGCAGCTCCTGACTGGAGATAAAAAATCGTATTTTAAGTACATAAACTAACTTGAGCCCAACAAATAAGTCTTATAAAACTCAAGCTAGAGAAAAATAAACCAAAGCTTTCATTTAAAACAATCTGATTAACTCTTAAAAAATATTCTTT
Source organism: Drosophila borealis (assembly GCA_035045885.1). NCBI lineage: Eukaryota > Metazoa > Arthropoda > Insecta > Diptera > Drosophilidae > Drosophila > Drosophila borealis. The sequence continues at coordinate 957,982 of JAWNOR010000091.1, read as the reverse complement.
AAGTATTTTGTGCTCAGCTCAAGAAAAGTTGACCTTATGAGATTTCGAGGGCTACATTTCAATTGGTTTTTTTTTCAGTGTAGATTCCAATATGCACTTGCCGTTGACAAATGATGCGCCAGACACAAGATTCTGCGATTTATCAAAGAAGAAAAGTCAAAAAAAAAAAAAAATTATAAAAATTTTGCAACGCTTTGCGAAATATCTGAGAGAATTAATGGATGCCATTTCAAAGCAAGTCGAAGCCGGATCCAAAAGTGCGAGGCAAAGAGTTTTGCCACTAGGCTTTTGGTTCAATGCACCTCAGGCGCGTGGGCGTGGCAGTGGGTGGGGGCGGGTGCGGGTTTACGGGCGCCGGTGCGGGTGGTCCGGCTGCAGCAGCTGTTTTGCTGCTGGCTGCTGGCTTGGCCTCTGTCCGGTGCGGCAAGCGTATCGATTTTAGCTCAGACGCCGTCGCAAACGTGACGAGCATTGCGAATGGGCTAGCTCGATTGTAAGAGAACCTGAGTTGCTGCAGCTTAAAGTTCAAAGTGTCAAAGAAATTAGTTAATAATTATTGGCTTTACTTTCGCTTTGTGCAGCACTTGGAGCACTTTAAGAGCAGCGTCAAGCTGTCTGCCGGATCCGGTATTCGGCCTTAAGTGCGGACATGCTGCGAACATTTATCTTAATTGCCATTCAATTGGGGACACCTCAGCCTGCAGCAGCAGCAGCAGCCGAAGCAGCAGCAGCAGCCGCAGCGGAGAATTCAATTTGCATACACGCGATGTCGGCAAAGCCGTTGTCCATGTCCGCAGCTCCTGTGGAACTGGATGTGCCTGGTCGTGTGTCTTTCGAATTCCGTCCACAAGCTGCATGCCTCCTGCTGCTGCTGCCACGGCTACTGTTCTCATTCCTGCTGCTGCCGCAATCACCGATGCTCAATGTTTGTGCAACTAATTAACATTTTTAATGGGCAATCCTTGTAGGCATTGAGAACTTGCCGCATCGTCAACAAATGAAGTGGAACAACATCTTAAAGTGAACCCAGAGATTTGATTTAGAGCGCAATTAATATTGATTTTTTCCACAACTTTGCAATGAGCAACATCGATGTGGAATTAAATGAGCTGCTCAGAACAGAAGCTAGAAATTGCCTTAATTTACGATCATCAGAAACGGACCTTAAACACTTAGATCTTTTATCATACATATATTATTGTGATGTGTTACGTTCACCTTATTTTTATATAAATAAATATTTAAATGTGCACTTACCTAAATGTTCACATGATTATTTGGTTGCCTTCTAAGTATTAATTGAATCAGACAGACTTTTATATATTTACATAACTGAAAAAAGCAACAAAAAAGTATTAGACTAAGAGGAGGAGCAAGATGAGCACATTGAGAAACAGAGAGAGAGAGTGAGAGAGTAAGTTAGAGTGAGAGTTACGGCAGATATGACGTTCACTTGAAATAAAATGTACCCGCTGGCTCCTCTAATTTCCTTCATGGCCCCAATGAAAATTGTCGCCGCCTTCTTCACGTTACTGCTGAGGAGGAAACTCCTGCTACTTATCCTCCTCCTCAGCCTCCTGCACGACCTCCTCCTCCTACTGATACTCCCATTACTTCTAATACTACTTCCCTGCAGCCTTAAGCCTAGCAAGCCTTACTTAAAATTATGAGAATCGAGTAGAAGTGCACCATTAAAAAATAAGTTTTATTTAATTTGCACTGCGATGAAAAGTAAACTTTGCCCGCGTTTGGTATAAGGAAACATACATACATACAAATATACATACATACCCACATATTGTCCATACTTAGGCATATATACCAACTTGTTTTATATATATTTATGCACACATGAAACATACTTTTTCTGTACCTTTCCTTCGCATTGTGGCCAAAAGAAAAAACCGCCGTTAAATTAAATAAAAGATGTCAAAGTTTCCGAAACGTCATAAGTAAATTATTCACAATAGATTTTTGTTTGATTGACACACACGCGTCGCCGTGGCATTCGTTTGATTCGTTTGATTCACAAATAATTCACATGAAATTCGAGGCAAAAATTGGCAGATATTATGTGGTGCAAATGGCACGTGCTGGGGGCGTGTGCGTCTCTATTAGGGATACGAGTGTGTGTGTGCGGATGGGGTGCGTCCCGAACGAATTGGTATAAAAAAGCAGGAAGGCATTTCATTAGTCGATTTCTTGAGCCGCACTTTAATAACTTAACTAAATGGCTTGACATTTAGTTGACAAATGTCTTAATAAGCAGAGCTGCAGCAACATTGTCACGAGATGGGCTAAAATAATTTGGTCTGGCCGGCGAATGCCCCAGAGAACCGGGCCTCGAGCAAATGCAAATCGCGTCGAGTCGAGGAATTTATCATCCATGATGATATCGTTGTCGCAACTACAAGACGATCCGGCGCTCGCCCAAGTGTAAGACTATGAATAATAAAAAGGGTTAAATTAGCATTTTCACATTTATTTGAGCGATGACATGCCCAGATACGACTTATAGACGCCTCACCCTGCCCCGACTCCGACCCCGTCACCGTTCCCGTCCCTGGCAGGGGTTACTCCTTGAGCGCGTGCTACGGCAATGATGAGGCGTGTTAGCGCTGGTTAGGGGCAACTCGTTGGAACGAGTTAAGAAATTGCCAAAGCAATTTCCGATGACACACATGAAAGCCAACGCTCTGGGGATAATCACCCAGAGCCAAGCCGGAAGCGCCCAGACGGAAGCCAAGGACAGTTTAAGACGAAGGCGCTGAAGTCTAAGTGTGAAGAGATTATTTGATTAGAAGCAGCGTCAGCTACAATTGAGATGAAAGCAGAGATGGCAGCCGATAAGGAATTATGCTTAAAGGATATGACCAGAAGTGTGAGGAGCAACGAGGCTAGAGGAAAAATAAACTGAAGGAATATTTCTATCAAAACAAAGATAACCTCTGGAATTTGCAAGGAAGAGCTTCAGGATTAGAATGTTCTAGAAATAGAATAGATATATAAAGAGTAGATATTAAATATTGGTAGAAAATACAAGAAATTTATTTTTGAATACAAAAAGAAGAGTCTAAGTTGTTAGAGTCTGTGTTTGATTCAGCATAAAAGAATAAATAATATTGTTATTATTATTACTGTTATTATTATTATTACTACACATTAGCCTAGACATTAGCCTTGAACCCGAACTGAAGACCTTCCTTTTTATGCGTATAACTTGAAATTTGATGACTCAGAAAGTACTTGCTTTAACTCAGAGTATAAATGAAGTTTGTTCTAGATAAAACCTCAGTCCGAACTGCAGTAAGAAGTCGAGAAATAACTATATAAAATATACAAAAAAAACCCATTCGTAACTCTCCTTTGTCAGCCGTGTGCTTTATATAGAATCGGTTGCCCTCACTCCTTGCACGCGTTAAACATGCACAAAAATGTAAAAAATTTGATTTAATTTATCGACGGATACTTTTGCCGAGATTCACCTGCACAGAGCCCCGACCCCCGCCAGCCGCCACCCGTAAAGGTTCCACGCTTTCAGCGTTCGACAAAAGTAGCACAAAAGGTCCGAGAGACAAACGCAGACAATCGGGCAAAAAGCGATGAAACATATTTCGGGTTTTTCATCGAGAGCGATCCAAAAAAAAAAAAAAGACACCAACTAAAAAGATTTTTGGTACCACGAGTACCACAAATTCCGCGCATATTTTGCAATTTCAAAATGTTCCGCAAACAGCAAAAAAAACAGCTCCAAACAAAAATCAATCAGACGAAATTTGCGAGGAGCTCAGATGCGACTCCGCCGGGACAGAGTTCCATTTCGCGAGGCGACTAAACAGCCTCATTAGCTGCGCTAATAACGCTACGTAACGTAACGTAACGCAGCGTAACGTAACGTAAGAAAAGTTAACCCTAATAAAATACAAATGGGAGCAATTCCATTTCATTTAAACACATTTGCCACACATGCGAGTTTTCTTTGTCCCTGTCGCCGAACTGCAAATGCAAATTACGAGAGATAAAAGCTCTCTGAGCCATAAAATATGTCATATTTTAACAAAATGTTGCACCACAATTACAATAAACCCATTCGCCACGCCCCAAAACCCAACTAAACAGCGACTGGGCTGGTTCTCATATGGGACACACTCAGATAACGAGGACAACGCCTGCAATTAACCGGAGCGGGGCGGGGTGAAGGCAACTGGATTCGAGTGGAGTCTGTCTGTAAAACAATTTCAAAAGTTCCATTATCTATTTGTCCATAAAAAGCAGATACACAAAAGGACTTGGCTTTTTGGCTTAATTGTGGTTTAAAGGTGGTTTTCATGTGGCTTATAAAGTGGCTAAAATATGATAATTATTATTATGTGTGGGTTGCAGTTGCAAACTTTTAAAGTTATTTCAAAATATTACTGGCAACTGTGGATAAGCACAGGATTAAAATTAGGCAGCCCAGATCCTTTAAAAAGTTGATGGACTCTGGATGGAGTAGGGTATATTTAAGATATTGCTATGAGGCGAAACGCCAAAATTGGATTAATATTAATATTATTATTATTATAATGCCTTAATGACTAATCTACCCAAGACCAAATTAAAAACTCTTTTAGGCGGACAGCGATTGACAGGGTGTCCGGCCATGTATATTGTTTTGTGAGTAATTGTCCGCCACAGAGAGTTGTTCGTCTAATTGAATATTCTTTCGAAAGAGTTTTCACTGTAATTTCTCTCATATCCCAACATGAATTACATTTGCTTCATTTTCGCATTGTATGAAATCGATAAATATCGATTTGCAGCCTCTGTTTTGGCTAACTTCCCCCGTAAGTAAGTGCGAATGTCTGTTCAGCCTTTCCGCAGCTACGCAGTTACAGGGTATCATCTAGTCTCGACTAGAGCACTTTACCTTGCAGCTTTAATAGCTCAAATTACGGTGTTATATCATTTGTTTTACCTACAGCAAAACTATTTAATTTCGTTCAAGTATTATTTTAATTTAGCAATTATTTCTATTTAAGCACACCCTAATGAGCAGCGGGCTCCCCTCTGCCAAAAAGTTTTTATTGTCCGCAAATGCATTGGCATTTTTGGCAAATCAGCCAAATTTTAATGTGCCATTATGTGCCTGTGTGTGTGTGCGAGTGTGTGTGTGTTTCGGTTTAATTGCTAATGAGAGACACATCATAAAATAAAGTTGACTTTGCCACACAAATCTCTCAATTAGTTTATACAAATGAGTTTACCGCCCGCTCGGGAGTTCTTCAGCAGGGGTATTCCCCAAGCGGGCGCGCACACATGAGCTGCCACGCCCCTAGCTGACAGCCCTCCAGGAAGAGACTTCTGAAAACGCATGCATTTTAATTAGTTTACTTTAGATTGTAGCAAACTAATTAAATTTCATCGATAACAAATACAAACGAACCCTGCTAAAGTAAAAAACAAGGGAATGCCAATAAAAAAAAAACAAAAATAAGTAAAAAAAAAACAAATGTAACTTTGTGCAATTACCATAAAAAAGAGATTTGTTTGTGTTTACACCTCGCAGTGCTTAAAAGTGGTCCAACAAAGATTAATGAGATTTTGGGCTTGGTTTCGTTTTCTTTATCCTTAATAAAAAAAGTTTTCTTCGGGTTGCCCCAAGCGAATTAGCAGGTGTCAAAGTTGAAAAGTTGAAATGCTCGCTGGCGCATTTAATTGCTCGAGTCGAGGCGAGTCGCAATAATTAATATGCTAATAAAATAGCGCGTGACAGTCGGAACAAGGACAATTGACATTCGCCAGGATATGTGCAATTAAGTGCTTGGCACGCGAAAAATGTAAAAGCTGTCTGTAAATCATGATTATCATTTTATTGCTGACATTTCTGACTACGGCGGGAGAGTGTGTGTGTGTGTGTGTGGGTGGATTATAAAAAGCGAGGGCTGCCATTGGCGGCAGTTGTCATAATTCGAAATTAAATTTATCATCGACGCAATTAGTGGCCATAAATTAAGCCAGCCAAGGATGTCCACATATGTGCGGGGAGGCTGTGTGGCCGCAAGTGTGAATTATGGGCGTGCTCTTATCCTTCTGCTCTGCATAGCTGCACGCTGGCTGGCTGGCGGGCTGGCTGTCCGCTGCGGCCAAATGAAATTAAATTGTCCTTTTTCATTTCGATACAGTCTCGTATCCTCCGGAGAGGCCGGCCGCATCCTCGCATCCTCGTCAGCTCCATTAAGCCAATAAAGCATTCGTTTCATTGGATTACGTATGCTGATGTGCGGGCAACAGCAGCTGGAGGGGGAGCGGGAGGGGGAGCGGGCGGGCTGGGACATCCGCATCCGGTTACACAAATGTGCAATTGTACAATTGTACAATTGGAGCCCACAATTTGCGGCCTGATGAATTGCGCAAATAGCCCAAAAACGTCGACAGTTGCCACTAATTTGTGCAAATATTTTCACAGCTTTCCAATAATGCGGCACAGTAAATCATTTTGCAAAGTTCCAGCTCCGAGAACTGGTTCCGCAGCGAGTGGTCAGGGTAATTAAGACTACAACTGTGACTACAGCTGCGAGAGTTCGAGTTCGAGTCCAAGTTCGAGTTAGAGTCCTGGTCACCCTCTGGGTCAGTCGCAGGGAATTAAATGCCGCACACCCACACAGATAATCATTTAATCCTGGAACCATGCACTTCTATTAACCATTTCATGTATTATTCATCAAAGTTCGCTTTCTCTTTCATTTCTGTAGCGTAGCTGGTGCGATATCTGGATTTAATAAGCGAATGCAGCGAACCTAATGAACATCCTGTTTTGCCAGAGCTCGCATGATGCTTCCTTCATTTGGCTTCATTCAAGCAGAAGCGATTCCCTGCCGCTGATTGTGATGGATAAACTATCGACTCGTGTGTGTGTGTGTGTGTTTCCTTCTATTTCCCTTCGCCCACACTTTGATTTTCCACAATTGACTGACTTTGAATTGAAATTCTTTTTCTTTTTTTGGCACTGACGTTTTCAAGTCGCTGCCCCTGCCACGCCCACACGAAACAGTTGCCAAAATCAGTGCCAGGCACATGGAATGATATGTCTTGCAGCTTAGCTTGTTTACCAACACTGCCCGCTGACAAGCTGGCAGCACTGTTCGTGCCAAATAACGGCATATTATCGATTCCGGCTGGGGAAAAGTGTCAAGATTTATGTGCATTTGACATAATTTATTGATCGAACATAAGGGCATGGATTGATTTTACAAAAAAAAAAAAAGAAAAGCTGAAAAAAGGGTTGCGCCATAAATCTTGCAACAGGCAATCAGCGTTTGTCATAATTGTAGCATAGAGAGGGGGTTGGTTGAAGACAATGGCAACTTTTATTTGGCAACACCTTCACAAGTGCAAGCATGCCACATGTTCATGTTAAACAAAACCCGCAATCAGCCCACAAATTTGTTGCATTAGTGTGAAATTAAATTATTGTTTACATGCACGTAATTATGTTTTGAGAGCACCCTTCAGAGCCGCACAGAGCACAGACTACCCCTACTTCTGGCTGTTGGGCAACCCTTCGCACAGTCTGCCGCAAAATTGTTGCATGACAATAAAAAAGGCATCGTTTGTGAAGACACCCCTTGGCCAGGAGCGTTACGAGATTCGATTTTACAATTTTTGCTACAACAAAGAACAACTCAAGGATGGGAATGTGTGCCTTTCACAGCTCGACTAAATGATAAAAGGCGGGGGGCAGGAAAAGGCTTTGAGGGCTGACTGCGATTTGCATATGGTCAGCCAGAGGTCAATTTCGTATTTAATCGTATTCAATTTTGAGTGGATTTGTTTTTAATCCTTGCGGCTTTGCATCAAATCAGCAGTCAAAGCCAAAGAACCAACATACATAAATAAGCTCGCAACATTGGGGCAACTTAATTCCTGGTTTTACGCAACTTTAAAACCAACTTTAAGCACCTTTCTATTTGCCTTAGCTGCAACCCTCTGGCACCGCACAGCATTTGCAATCGGATTTAGTTTTTTTTTTAAAAAAGTGCCGCAGGGATCGATTATTACCGTTCAAATTCGTATAAAACGTGCCCGGACCCGGGACCTGGGACCCTGGAGAGAGAAAGAGAGAGGAAGAGAGAGAGGGCCATGAAATATTTTTGCAAATCTGACAAACAATATTTGGCTTTTAGTTCCAGATATCTCTGTGTGTGTGTGTGTGTGCCAGAATATCTGATAACTTTAAGAATCTGGCAGTCTATTCAATGAAAACATCCCCAGCATTTGGCGATTTTAATCTCCATAGAAATGCTCCACAAATAGCAAAAGCTTGAATACTCTTTTGTGTGAACTCTTGTGAACTTTAACTAGAAAATACTTTAGGTTTATCTTAATGCAGTAGCATAAATTGGAATCAGAAATTGTTTACATTTCAAAAGCGATCGCCATTTCGCGAAAATTATGATGAAATTCCAAACCTTTTTAACAAAAATCAATCAAAATTCATAAGCTAACTTTTCAAGTAACAATCGATTAAACAGAGCTATAAGAATCAAATGGAATATGTTCTTGGATATATACAAGATAATCCAATCACAAATTTAAAAAAAAAAATTAACGAATAGTCTGATATGATCAAAACGGAATTCAGAAATATACATATGTAAGACCATTTTGGCTAGTACAAACCTACAGAAAACTTAAAATTTTGATTGAAAATTGACAAAATGGGTATAATGTATTTGCGCAAATGTTTGTGGCAGTTAAAAGCAGGTGTCTCCCATCCTATAAGATGTATATATTCTTAGCCGAGTCGATCTAGCCATGTCCCCTTGTCCGTCCGTCTGTCCATATGTCTGATCTCAGCACCCATAGGAACTAGAGACTTACTAGAGAGCTACCGCACAGTAAGAGTTTGTTTCCGATAATCGATAACTTACCCCGCTTTCAATCAATCGATAAGAAGTGATATCGAAATCCTGTTCTTTGAGCAAATCTCTTTGGCAGATCTCTAATGGCTAGAGTCGGCAAATTTGACATGTATTTTCTTGATTAGTATTTACACCCCCGCTCTCCCTTGACCAAGCAGCATTTGAAATTGATAGAAGAGGGTTCCGGAAAAACTAGAGCATTGTTTATATGGGCCAAATATGTAAGTGTCTGGCAAATACTATGTATGCATATTAAGTTTGTACTGTGTCGCAATTTAATTAAGTTAAGAAAGTTCAGCTGAAAACTTTATTGCGATGATGTCAACAATTGCGCTGAGCAACTATTTATATAAATATGCGCATAAATTCCAGTTGTGTTTTCATTACAAAATATTTGCACAGTGAAGGACTTTGTTAATGAAGTAATTTATATGAAAATCATGGATTAATATCAGCGCCATCCTTGGGGTGGCCAGCAAATCGTCGCCAGTTGGAAGTGGACAGGCGTGCGGTCCACTCGAGTGGCAGCTGACATTCAATTAAACGATGCTGGAATAAAACGCAGTTCTGATATAGAAATTGCGACTAAATTAGCGCCTATCTGAGTCTAACAATTGCCTATTGTCTGATTGTTCGGCATCTTGACAAGCCAAGCTTTGTAATTAACATGGCAGACTTTGTCATGCTACTGATTGCCAAAAGATTTCGCTTTTCTCGAGTTCTGTGGAGCGTCAACTTTCGGGTCGAATGAGCAACATTGTTGCGACACTTAAATTAGCATAATCAAAATCAAAAACATCATTTCCATTCGGATGCCAAGATGCCGAGAGAGTCCTGCCGGCAGCGTGTCCTGTCAATATGCACAACGCACTTAGCCACTTGGAAGCCGCAGTCGGCTTTTCAAAATTATGCAAATTCAATTTGGCGACACTTTCCGCCCAACCTCTGCTCATACCCGTGACATTTCCATTTCCAGTTCGAACCAACCCCGGCAGCGAGTCATAAATTCGAGTAACTGTATTAATATAATTGGTGGGTGCGGCAGCCGGAGGACTTGACGGAGCGCGGGGGGAGAGGTGTGTCAGCTCTTAAAATTAGATTTACTCGCATTCAGAAAAGGCAGCCAGGACCTGCAGCCAGGACCTGCTCCACTTTAAGAACTAACTTCCAGACGAAGTTGGCAGCTCCATTTAACATTTAACCCTCATAATTTAAATTCGTTTCTTATCTGTGCCATATTTTTTGTTAGCCCGGGGCATAATTCATGTTTAGTTTAGTTTTCGACTTGCAAATCGTTTTATTATTCAGCCCAATTGCACCACTGTGGCTCCTATCCTATAAATAATTAATTTAGATGCTTCTTTTGTCCTTGCCGCTTATTTATGTTCCTCTGCTGTCCCCGTCCAGCTTAACTGTTGCTTCCTCAGAGATTTGTGGTCAACAAAAGCCATGACTCACGGGCCAAGCGCCAAGCGCCATTTAGATATGAGATTAGATTTTATTGCCCGGGCAACTACTCCGAATTTATGTTTATCTGTGTGGCAATTTAATGCTATCGACTAAAGGTTATTTGCTTAAAAATATTAAGGAATTTAAACAACAAATTTTGAAAAGTTACTAAACCCAGAATTGGAGTAAGGAGTAAGGGGTAGAGAGAGGTAGCGAGAGAGAGAGAGAGGGAGAGAGAGAAGAATCAAAATACGCCAACTATATGCAAAGCCGATTAAAGTTAAGTCTAATAACCAGTTAGGACCTACTTCTTTATATATGTAGATAACAAATTAAATAAAACTTTTTGAAAATAAGAAATTCCTACAGAGTTCGAACCAGCGACCTCTCGCCTAGTCCGACACGCAGATACTGCAATAGTTTTGATATTATACTTTTATGGCTTGTCAGGAAACACTCATATAAATAACAAAAATCAAATTTTATAATTCCTGCTAAATTGGAACTGGCGACTTCTCGTCTGTTAGTCCGACTGCTTATGCTGGTCAGGATAAACGCTTTTATATCTTTAAATAACTGATAATTTATAAAATGTTAAAATTCCTGCCAAATTTGAACTGGCGACTTCTCGCCTGTTAGTCCAACGTCCATATACTGCGATTTGACTACTGTGGGAGAAACTAGGAAAGCGAATATCCCGAACCTTGTCTTAGTGGCCACTTTCAAAGCTTTCCTATTAGCTAGCTCTTACTGTTAAGTCTTTATATATAATTTAAAAAATTGAATATTTTTGCTGTATTCGAACCGGCGACCTTTCGCTTCTTAGTTCGACGCACACCAAATCGCAATTTAGACCATTTACTGAACAAGTTTCTTTTTAATCGGAAGTAAAGCTTCGTTTCTTTTTAAATCCAAAATTGCCATCTTAGCATATTCGCAGCTGCTTAAAGTTGCTTTTAGCTTAAACTTGGCAGTCTGCTTGGCTGGGCGCTCATATTTGGCATTGGCATTCCATTGATGTGCGTTGGATAATGCGTTTATGGGTCCTGCAGCCGTTAACTGTCCATAAAAATGCACATTATTGTAATGTTGCATTGTCGCCCGGATGGCACTTTGAGCCTGGCAAACGACAGGACGTCCATTCGGCTGCCTCAGACTAATCTTTGTGTGTTGGCTCCATGCCTGGACAATGTGGGATGTCCTGCTGCTGCTCTCTTGGCAGCTGCAGGACTGGATTAACGTGTGGCACGATTTTTATCATCGAATGGCATTCGATTGGAATGCCTTTTGGCACTGCTCCTCAAGGTATGCAATGGCAATTCCACTTAGCCGTAAGTGTGACCCCCACGTCCATTAGAGCGCTGCCCAAAAGCGTTGCAAATCTTGTTAGCCAGCTCTCGAATATCCCTCAAGTACATCTTATGCCAAGAGAGGGGGATGGAATGGAAGGAAAGTTCATAAAGCGGTCGCAAATGTCAGCAATAAAAAGATAATCATGATTTACAGCCCAGCCTCAATATGTGGCACGGAATGTCAGTCAAATATGCCGAGAACTTTATTGCACAGCATTCCACAGGCGACGCAAAAAAAGTGAGGGGGAGGGGTTGGCGTGCGGGTGAGGGGGCTGTCAAAAGCTCTTGTTCAGCTGTCATGAGACATTTTATTAGCATATTAATTATAGGCAGCTCCTGGCACGACCAATTAAATGCCACAGCGAGCATTTAAACTTTGACACCTGCAAATGCCGCGAGTGCCGGGACCCTGGACCTGTGTCAGGGGAGGGGGGGGGGGGGGGGGGGCATCAAAAAGTCAAGGGAACTCCATTAATCTTTGTTCGAGGCCCGGGCAAACAAATCGCTTTTTTATGTTAATTGAACTGCGACTTGTTTTTATTGTTTTCAAACGATTTCAACGCGAAAGTACACGGTAAAAAAATGAGCCTTGAACTTGCTAAAAAATACTTCGATTATTTGCGATTACGAAGGATTGTAGCAAAGCTGATAATTTGAGAAGTCTTTAATATATATAAATAATATATATATTTATTTTTAAATTTCCACAACTAGCGCCAAATATATGTCACAGATAATATAAGTAGCTTATATATTTTATTTATACCTCAGAAACTTTGAAAGATTGTATTATTTGAGTCTATATAAAATATGCCCCATTGGGACTCTCTCGAATACTGAATACTAGGGTATATATAGATTAACTAGGGCAGGCAGATATACAGATATATGTATATAATAATATTTATATGGCTTGCTCTGAAAGTCCATACAAATACAATTCGGAGTTCCCTTAACCTTCTCTTGGGCAAAAGTTAACATCTTTGCACAAACTCTAGACTGTTTTCTAAAGAAAAGTATACAGGTTCTTAAATGCCTCGACTTATACAATACACACAGACACCTAATAGAAGAGAACTTTATCCGTAACAGCATTTGTCAGGCTGCGCATGAGAGAACGTATATCAATTTGGGTTTTTCTCAGTGGTTCGAGGGTCAGAGCCAGATCCACTTTGATTAGCGCCAGACAAATATTATTTTACACACATGACACAGCGTCCAGGAGCTGAGCTGAGTTTTATTTATTGGATTTCGTTCAATTGGCGTTGCTAAAAGAAATGTAAAGGAAAGGAATTTTTGGCCAGGTCCCAGGACAGTTGCTTGGAATGTCCATCAAAAGCGAACTCAGCCGAAAGAAGGCGCATAAATTATCCTTTTCTCAGCTATTCTTTTCGCCTGTCGCTTGGCAAGTGTGAACATTTGGCCAGACAAGTGCAAAATAATGATATGCAATCCAATTTGGCGATCCGGAGATGAACTTGGACACTGGACTCTGCGCGGCACAGGAAGTTGCACATTCATCACTTTTTGTGATGGACTCGTGTGGCTAAAAGGGGGACGACTTCGCCTTCGCCTTCGCCTTCGCTCGGGCCAAGTGTCAATTTGCAAAGCATTAACTTGAGTTGAGCGCGCATTTTATTTTGGCCAGGATGTGCGCCAGGCTGCCACAAAGGATAATTGTGAGCGTGTGTGTGTCCGTGTGTGTGTGTGTGTGTGGAAACTTGTGCGGCAAATGCTTTCACGCTACTCTCGAGTCCGGGAATGGGTTAATTACAGTCGTCGTTATCTGTCCCAGATGAGAGCAACAGCGAGTGTCCTGGCACATCCTTGCCATGCCGAATGCGTTTATTGTAATTGTGCTGCAACATTTTGCCAAAATATGACATATTTTATGGCTCACAGTGGCTTTATCTCTCGCTCTCGAAACTCATATAGGTAACCCTCCCCCCCCCCCCTCCCTCCCGATCCCTTTCGCAGCCTCAGTCTCAGCCTTTGTCCTTGTTTCTTATCCCAAATTTGCATAACCCGAGCCAGTGCCTAATGAAATAGAATTGCTCCCATTTGTACTTTATTAGGGTTAAGTTCGTTTCGTTATTATCACAGATAATGTGTGGCATGTTTTCCCTCTTTCTCTGTGTGTGTGTGTGTGTTTTTGTCTCTGGCTGGGGCATCAAGATTTTCCCTCTTGCCACGCCCTCATTGCTGCACGTTGTTACAAATTCTAATTGACTTTTGCTTCTAATTTATCGCAGCTCGAAAATTCATTTCGTTGCATTTGTTTTAAATGAAAAACATTTCTCAGTCCATAAAATGCATCGTAAAATCATCCACCTGTGAGCTACAGAAAGAAAATAAAGCCAAAAAAAAAAGCCCAAAAAAAACCTTTAAATTTATCCCAAAAAAAAAGTGCGTGGCAAAAAAGGAAAACCTTGTGCAGCCCCCCTTCGAAAGAAACGCAACGAAATTTGCATAGGAAAATCGTAAAAAATTTTCCTTCTTTCCCTTTTTATGTGCAATTTGAGGCGTGACGAAGCGAAAACTCCAAGAGCCGAAGGAGTTAAGTGAGAGATGAGAGCAACTTCTTTTTTATTCAGACAAGTTCTGAGCTCTTGCCAAAAATTACAGGACGAAATTAGTTAATCCTCGAAATGGTGGAAACGTGAGGAAATTTGGTTAAGCATTTTCAGGAGTTGTCCCCATTTTTGGGAGTTGGGCGGGACTTATAACTTGCATATATATGTTATAAAGGAACTTAAGAGCTGATTCATGTTGAGATTAAATAATAAAAGAAATATAAATGAAATATGTTTAACAATTGCGCAAAAAAGGGAAGTATTCAGGCCTTAGGAATCTTAAGTTAAGATGATATAAAAATAAAAAAATTGTTGGACGATAAACAAAAGTAAAGTGACAAATATTTTTGACGGCATTTTGTGAGATCCGGAACCACGATTACAAACAAAAAAAACTTCGTGGTAGAATTATTCAAGATGGGAAATTTTCCAATACTTATAGATCAATTTGGTACACAGATCAAAATTTCCCATCCCCATAACTCGGTCAAATCTCATCCGTTTTTCACGTGCTTTGGCTTTTTGTAAATAGTTTGGCCTCTTTAACAATTTGGCATTTTAATCTGGGAACATTATTTTTGGTCCAAATTAATATAAAAATGGTACCCTCAGAAAATGGTACCCTATATAGGCATAGGTCAAAATTTCCCAACCTATATACTATTCATGGTTTAGCCTCTAAATAAATTTGGCATTTATATCTGGCAACATTATTCGTCAAAATGAAAAATAAAATATATGAAAAATTAAAAGTATGAGATGTTAAGCCGAAAATGTATACAATTTTTATGTTTATATATTGAAAAGTAATTACTAAGATTATTTTTATAAGATGTTAAGTTGATATAAGAAAATAAGAAACAAAAATATATTAATATAAAAAAGCAAATTCGATGGTAGCAAATATTTTGAAAATATTTTAAAAATATTTTAAAGCGAAATATTATGCCAAGAATTCAATCAATTTTTATTTTTATATATTGAAATGTTATTAATACTATTATTTTCATATATTTTAGAAATTTGAAATGGGGCCATTTCTTCTTGATATTTAAGTTTAGTTCTGCGCAAGTTGGACCTTGTCTGAATTTTGAAAACATTTTTACTCGAATTGAATACAAAATACTGCATATTACATAATATCTGTCTATTTTCTATACCCTTAGAATTTATCAGCTTTGGAGCAAATAATAAATGGCATTTGTCAAATATGACCTAGAGAAACATGTTAGACTTTTCTTGCCACACAAGTGTTTGGTTTTCCTTTGGGAAATGCGTTGGTCAGCAGTTCGGAATTGCTGCAACCTGCCACTGTCCAGGACACAGGACACGGGACACAGGACACAGGACACTTTGGATTGCATAGGCCATTGCGGCAGCCGCAATGTTTACGCTGTGTGTGACCCCAGAAGCTGTCAGTTTTAATAGAGGCGAACACTTTGATAGCGTTGATGTCCGAATGTTACGGCCTGAGCTGGCCGCTCATCGATTTGGACGCGCAAATTTTTCGATATCCCCCCGGGAGCAGTTTCTAATGAAGGACAACAGCAAACGGTGCAGAGGTCGAGAAGTAGGTCGGGTGTTGAGGTCAGAGCTGGGGCGGGGCTGGGGCGGTATAGCTCTGCTCATTTGCTGAAATTTTGACGCTTTATGAGGTCCCTTTAGTGCTGAGTGTGCGCAAAAATGTAATTGAATGAATGAAAAGGCGCTGGCAGTGGCGGGGGCGTGGTCGTGGTCGGGGTCGGGGGTGAACTGGTCTAAGGTCAACGTCAGGCCGTGACTTCTTGAAGCAGCCATAAAATGTTTGTCTTCCATTAGGGCAACACATGATGACGCACAAGACGAACCTGATGATTCCAATAATGATAATGATGATGATGTTGATGATAATCATGTTGCAGCTGCTGCCTGAAATATGCTTCAATGCGATCATCATAATTTTGCTGAACGAAAATAAAAAAGCGCGCATGAAAACACATGACAGAGTTATGAGAAAGAAACTCTGGCATTCAAATATATGTGTAAGTATTTTGTTGTTGTTGGTTTTGAACCATTCGCGTGACTCGCTGCTCCTGTCATGATTTCAGTCACGAATGCAAATGAACATGGGCCCAGGCCCAGTTCGGCTCGAATGGGACAAACAAAATAAATATATTGAAGCTCATGTTACGGGCATCAAACGTTTCGTTTCGTTTGCCTCGTTCGATAAATCGGCGAACAGTCAGGTTTTTTTTTTTCTTTCTTTATATCTTCCTGCCTGCCAAATTATCATGACAACTTATTTAGCCCGGCCTGCTGCAACTCCACCTCCACCTCCACCTCGCCCTCGCCCTCGCCGTGTGACCTGCAGCAAAATCTCGAAAGTTTGAAGTTTGCCGCGCTGCAAATGCTAATTAGTTGCCCAGCCAAGGAAGTGCCTGGCTTCGGGTTTTGGTAAAAGCAGGAAAAACTATTTAACTGTCACCTGTCACGTAGAGTTCACAAGCTGACACCTTCTGCGCCGCACGAACTCGGTAACCAGCGGGCGGAAGCATAATTAACAACATTTTTACTCCTATCGAAACGTTTTAATAATTACATAAGTTTGCCCGTGCAAAGCTTACAAGCTCAAAGTTGTACTTTGCTCAAACTAAGACCACTTTCATATTCGATGCAACAAATTTGGACTTGTTAAGTCCAGCCAAGCCCAGTTCCTATTGAGCATCCTCCAGATTGATTATGTGTGCAAAATGTTTGCATGTTTCCAAATAAAATACTATATATTTTTGTTTTTATAAAAATATCATGCAGCCTACCCACCCTCCCCCAGTCATCGACCTTTCACTTGAAATCTTTCAATTGTACTTTTTAATCGGTTTAAAAATAATTAAAAAGCTACCTTTAAAAGGATTCAAAGGGAATCAATATTTCGTTCAAAAATTATGCTAAAATTGCAAAAATATTTCGACTTGTAATGCGCCCAGTTCCAGTTCCCGTGCAAAACTTTGAGCTTCCATTAGGTTTAACTAAAGTGAAACAATTTTGCTTTTGGATTGATTATTTATAGATAATCCATTTTTTGAAATAACACACTTTCGACTACGCCAAAAAATGTTGTTGACTCGAAATCTTAATGTATTCTTTTAAATAACCTGGGGCAAATAAATAAAGCACAAGCGCTATTTTATACATTTGTTTAGGTGTTTCACTATTTATTGTCGGTCAACAATGAAGCCAAAAATTGCACAAATTTAGACTTGCCGAATTCCTTAAGCAAATCCCAATACTTAACTTCCAACTTTCATTACTATGACAAAACTTAAAAGATTTTCATTGTTAAAGTCAATTTGTTTCATAGTTTGTACTCAATTTAAGACCTCATCTAAATTTGTACTCTTTAATAGAAAATTCCAATTTAGTTCTTTAAATTTCCCTTGAACTGAGTATGGGCTCATAGAAAACATTTCAAACTATTTCCTTCTCCCAGTTAAAGCTTCGTTTTTCCTTGGGTTTTTTCCACTTCTTATCATTGCATTATATATGCTTTTTCAAACATTAGCTTTTTCCAGCCCTTTCACTTTGCGCTTTGTACCTTTTCCTTTGCATTTCACAAAGTTCGGCATCTAACGAGCTGCCAATAAAATGTGAATTCGATTTTTCGTACGGGTCGCAGGATTTGGCTGGAGTCAAGAGAAAAGGTCGTGCCATTAAATGTAACTGCACTGTAATTTACATAATTTTCTATTCATTACATAATTCTGTCAATTTCCAATACATTATAATTTGTTAAGAGAAAGAAACGCTGAGAGCAACCCTCGTGAATGCGTAAATATGCAAAGCAGGCCGAGAAAAAAAAAACAAACAAAATAGAAGAAGAGGACCAAGAAAAAAACTGGGCACAAATTATAGAGAGGGGCTCTTATTTGTAATTTGTTTTCGGCTTAAAAAGATTATTTTATGGTGAAAACAGCCGCAGGCCGAGTTGTTCCATTTTTTATGCGCAATATGTCTCAAAAGCACAGGGAAAGAGAGGGAGGGGGTGGAGAGGGGGAGGGGGGCAGAACGAGAGATAAACAGAGAAAGGCATCTTTTCTCAATGCAAAAACCAAAATCACGTAGCCATTATGAATGCAAATCAAGTGTCAATATTCTTTGGCTCGCATTTGAATACATTTCGCACATTTTCGCACACGGATTTTCATTTGGAAAATTTCGCAAAGAAAGAGCCCGCAATTTTTGGCAAATAGAAAAACACGCATAGCGCAAATCAGCAAAGCAAACAAATGCAAAGAAAACAAAAAAAGAAAAGAAAATTCGCATTTGGTTAAAAAATCAATCGAAATCCCAAATGTCAACTCGAGTAGATGCGCCTTTCCTTTCCCGGCATACTAATGAGTTTTCCATCTAGCCCGACTCCGTCTCCGACTCCGACTCCGACTCTAAGCTGGCCAGCTTGTTGGAAAATCTTGGCCGGAAATGATGAAATGCTGCAGTTCATTAAAGCGTCGCGCAGGTTTATCGCCAACGAGGGAGCCATAAGCAAAACTTCTGTTCAGTTCAGCTTTTTCCACTTTTCATATTTTTTTTCTTCCTTTTTGCCACTTATCACAACCTTATCGCTTTTCATATTCAAATAAACAGCTCTCTCACTCTCTCCCCCCCCCCCCTCTCTCTCTCTTTCTCTCTGGATGTCTCGCTGTCTTGCTGGTAATTAATCATCCACGCTGCGGGGACTTGAAAAAAATGTCTCTCGAGATAATGTCAACATAAATTGTTTTGGCAATTTCTAACAATTTTCCTCGCATTATTTATGAACTTTTCTGCGTTTCTTGCTACTTTCAGCATTTAAAGCTGCCTGAAATTAGCCTGGCTCAATGGGCGTGGCACACTCAGAGGGGGAGGGGCATTTGACCTGGCTTCATTTGAGGCATTCAATTTGACGTGTTGACTCTGGCCCTTGGCCAGTTCGGGCGCAGTTGCTGTGCCAACAAGGACATGCGGACACGGAAAACTCAATCCTTAAACCAGGCCTCAATCCTTCACACACACACACACACTGGCAGACCTCCGCCCGCCCCCGGGCAATCGTGACGGCCACTGAATGCGGCATTTAATGAGCCTGTCAGCAGTCAGTTTATTCACTTGGCCGAGCAGCAGCAGCTGCCGGGTGCCGGGCGGGGCGGGGGCGTGGGTTGTGCTTATCATCCCCCTTTATATGTATATATATGTATGTATTCCTGTGGTCAGCTGTAATCACAAAGTTTAATGAATGGATTAGGCCAGCAACTGTCCTGGCCACAGAGCAAAGCAACAACACCCCTTTTGGGTGCGATTCGAGAAAGTTTTATATCGTCTTATTGAACGTTTGTTTGATATAGGGTCTCTATAAGTCGAGAATTAGTTGATAAGTTATGCATTTATATAGCACTATATACATATATATGGCCGGACTGACTAGAAATGTCGCCTTGGGTTTGGGCATTTCCCATCTCTATCTCCCTCTCCTTTCTATTGAATATCCTTTATTATATTACATATATAAGATCTATTAATTTTTTTTATATTTGCAAATGCAACAAAACTCTTTTTACTTTTATTATCCAACATATTGTTTTATTCTTTCAACTTAATCGAGAGCCTTTTCTTCTTTTGTGCCTGTTTTTGTCGTTCTCCGTTTTTGAAATTATGTAAATTCAATTTTTAGACATTTCCGGCTTGGCACGCGAACGCAGCCCGCCTGCCACGCCCCTTCTGCCTACTCAGTGGTTGATTTTGAAGTCGAAACGAAGTTGACTCAAATTAGAGCTTGAATTATATTCTATATATATCTTTAACTATTCCACTGAGATATAACCTAGCTTTATTTGGCTTGTCAACTATTTGACTTTATGATTAATGTTTAAATGTCAGATGAGAATTTCTTTTGATAAGCACCTCAGATTTCAAATGCTTAATTTATTGGCGGATATTACTTTGCCGCTCTGACATGCGCCGGAAAATAGGTTTTTATTTCTATTTTGCACTTTACAAGGCGCTTTTTGTTCATGACAACATTTAACTGCAAGTTAAACACGCTTTGAACACGCTTTTAATATGCATTGTTTTTTGAAGGGTTTGTCAAGTGATAAGCTGACAATAGAAATTTCTTTAAGTGGCAGCTGTCTTCAATTGATTGAATGACAAATTCTTTTAAAGATAAAGATGAAGATAAAGATATAATTTTTTTTGCAATAGATAGAAACGATATATAAGCTTAATATTATATTTACATGCATAAATATATATTAATATCTTAATATATTAACAAAATAACATTTTGTTATATCTTTTATCTTGGAACATTTTTAATTCTTCATTAAAAAATTGTAAATTTCATAGTTTTTCGCTTTTATATTATTTTAACATTCGCCTAACAGTGGTTTGTGTCCCGGCTAGCAGGCGCAATGCGCTACGCCAAAAAGAGACAACAATAGCCAGCTCAATGCGTTAGAGCCGTACAGCCAGTTAAGTGCTAGAGGCAGCTGCTCTGTGTTAGAGCGAGACAACCGTAGTGCGCTGCTTGCTGAAGGGGAAACTGGCTTTATATACAAGCTCGCATGCTGATTGGTTGCAGCGAATTGCCTATATACACGAAGTCAAGGCAAATTGAGGCCCCAACTCACACACACACACACACCCAGCACACGAATGTGGGTGCCCGTTCGCTGGGAGCGCGTTTCATTTCGCACAAATCCATCATCGTCAGCAGACGTGGCGCCTCGATAAGGCGCAGGATAAAGGACAAGCAAACTTCAAATTGACAGCCGGTCGACTAACTGCTAGTTAAGATACAATTCAGCTTCTTCAGCTGCAGCCACGATAAGAGAAAATCGCTTAAAATCGCAGCAACAACCCTTGCAAAAAAAGAAAAGCAAAGGAAACAGAAGAAAAACAAGCAATATCCGCACAAAATGCTGCCCCTTTTCCTGTGGGGAGGGTTGCGTGTATTTTTGAGAGCCATTTCATAGTTTATTTATGAACTCTGATGGAACCAGCCTGGCTCACAAATTGCGGGGTGTGAATAATGCGTATTACCAATTATTGGATTACATATTGAGGTTTCCATATTTTAAGCCAAAGCTGAGGGTGGCAGCGTTTTATAACGGCATGTGTAACAAGTTCTATGTCTAACTAGAGGTCTAAAGGTAGGATTGGTTGAAGGGAAAATGGAAAATTGTTCTGTTTCAAAATAGAAATCTTGACCAGGCTTCGAAATTGCGAGCTTCATTATACTCATCAGCCAAATTCTCAAGGAACTTCTGTATATTCCAGAATCTCATCAAAGTCGGCCAACTAACTATATACTATTAAATATTTCCATAGATCGAAATTTGGGCTTTTAGTATGGAAAAGATTATTGTTTTTTCAAGATACCTTAACTTCCAATTGGTTTCAAGGGTATTCTAACTTTGTCAGCTCTAGGATAGTTTTTTTTTTTCTGGCAAACAAATTCCCTCTTTGTATCTTTTTTGCGAACACAAACTAGATACTCGTTGCATTCTGTGGTTGATTTTGGTTGGTTTCCCGTGTCTTTTGCTGATCATTTGAATTAGCTGGCAACGGCAGATTGATTGGCTGATGGTAGCACAGGTTGGTGCACTGATCCATCGAGATGCGGATGACATTGCTGGTCCTGGGCGACTCTCTGTAGTGGATCACTTTGACGTTCGCCTCCTTTTCGGATGCAAGCGAACTTCTATGCGTGCTCGGTTTGCTCTTAAGCGAGGATCTCCTCCTCACGTGCAGCGCCGAGGTATTGTGCACCTGCTTCAGTTTGTTCACATTGAGCATGCTGGAGGGCATGCTCATGGTCTTGTTGGCACGTCGCTCGGCGGACAGACGGCGCCAGGCTTGGATCAGTTCCCGGACGCTCTGGTTGCTGCTTTCTGCATGGATCGTTTGGTGGCGTCTCGATTTCTCCTCCACTGGAAGTTTCAATTTCTTCGACAAGGTCATTTTTGCTATGGACTAAGGACGAACACTCACAATTTGGCTGGGACCATATTTCACGACAGATACGCAAATTTTATTATTTTTTTGTTCATTTTTTTTTTGTACTCTCACATGATTTCAGAAAAGAAACTGCTGCGAGGGAATTTGATTTGATAAACAAAGACTTAGTTGTTTTTTGTACAGTATTAAACAGTTTATACCCTGTAATCCGAATATAAAGTAATCCAAATCTAGGAAAACGTCCCGTCACTCAAATATATTCTCCTTTATTTTTCATTTCTGTCTTAATACCCTAAGCCAATGTATGTTAACAGCATCAATAGCCGAGTCGATCTAGCCGTAACCGACTGTCCGTCTGTCCGTCCGTCTGTCACATTTCGTGTTGATAGAAGATAGCTCAGAGTATCCGCTAGTCGGACACTCCCGAATACAGCAGTCTTTTCATTTATTATAATAGCTTTTCTCTTTGAAGGAGAAAGCCACGTTCACTTTGAAACTGACAGTTGCAGCTAGAGTTGAGCCGGCGACCTCTAGCTTGCTAGTCAAGGCACAATAATATAACTGTGTTACTTTAACTAAATTTTCCATACAAACTTTGACCAGCATCATCCCCCCACTTGAGCCTTGAATTATCCAAAGCCCGTGCCGTCTTTCGACCCCAAAGGCAACTGTAGGAAAGATTTCTTCGGACTGTGCCTTAGTCAAGACAAGCTCTATTTTCATTCATTTTAAGATCGAATTTACAGATGAAGACTAAGTTAAACCTAAAGGTTTTACAAAATAGTTCTGATCTTGATGGGCCTACAAGATGCTGCAGAAGCTGATTTTGTTAAAAATATTGCGTCTCTGAACATATAAAAACTAAAAGCTTTTTTTGATAAAATTTTGCCTAACCACAACATACAATTGTTGTGCCCTTAGACTGAATCATTTGTGGACTTGAAACGAACTTGGATGGGCTCATAGAAACAGATGTCTCCGCCCTGATTCGGATTGCTGATCCGTGTGGCTGTCATGCCTCGGTGGCTAGCTCTTAGGACAGCGTCTGACTGCGAAGTTAACTCCGGCTCATCTGTGCAACTCTTTCGGGTAGATGACTTCCGCTTTGATGATCTCTTCGAGCGCCTGTGCGTGTACTCCGTGAAGTCCACGCCGCTGCTGACTCCGGCTCGTCTGGCATCATCCTCGCGTCGAGTGGATGCCACCGCTTGCCACCGGTGGGCCTTGTCCCTGAGCACTTGCTGGGCCTTGTCATTACTCATATTGGGAGTCTAAGTGCATTTGAACAAAGTGGACCTAAACAGCACAACTAATTTAGGATGATATCTTGCCATGGAGCCCAATACCCGTGGCAACAACCGAACGCTACTATTGACACATAAATCTCCCACAATTGAGATCGACATTCTAGGCAAATGTTGCTATGCCTGACGCCTATTTTATTATATTATTATATTTATATGCAACTAGGTGCTTATTCATAACCACAGCTGAATTGCTTTCAAATATATTCTGATATATATATATATATATAAATATAAATATTGAAATATTTACTTACCTTAAAATTCACACGCGCTCCATTATTTTATTTATATAGTTTTATAACTGAAAATAACAAAAGAAAGAAAAAAGAGCTGATTAAAATTATAGCAGAAAAGGAAAGATATAAAATGAGAGTGAAAAATAGAAATAGTGATAAATAGATTGTAAATTAGAATGGAGTTTGAGAGTATGGTATGAGCAGAGACAAACTTATTAAAAGAACTAAGCCTGAAAGCCTTACTAGAGTTCATGAGAATCACAAAGAAGGGCGCTGTCTTAAAATACGGTTTTCTTTTAATTTGCAGCGCAGCGGAAAATGATCGATTTGTGTATATGTAACATACATATCCACACATTAAACAACACACAATTGCTTACATGTGCTTGCATAAATACTAACATGTGGGTAGGTTACTTGTATATGTAGATACATACAAAGTCTTATACATGCATACGTACATATAAGCATGCATAGATGAACACACAGATACATACTTACATATATACATACATACATACATACATGCATACATACATACATACATACATACATACATACATACATACATACATACATACATACATACATACATACATACATACATACATACATACATACAGACATACATACATTCATACAAACAAGCATGTATGCATACATACACATAAACATGCATGCATAACATACCATATATACATAACGCGTTACATACATACATACATACATAAACACATACATGCACACATATATAAATAAACATTATAAATTAGACATACATAAATGCATGCATGCATGAGTATATGCGTACATGCGTACATGCATTCATATATGCACACATGCATACATACACACATACATGCGTGTATACATACATTACATACATATATGCATGCTGTACATAACTTTCATACATACATTTAGTCATACATACATGCAAACATACATATGTACATAAATACATTACATACATAAATACATTACATACGTAAATACATTACATACATAAATACATTACATATATTCATACAATTATACAGACATGCATAGTGAATGGTCCCATTTTCGAAATACCTGCTAAGCTCTAAAACTCTTAAGAACTATCGATATTTTTACATTAGCATTGCATTAGTCAACATTTTCATCAGAGCCTATCGAAGTTAATCAACACTTTTTGTAAGAATCTGTCATAATGTAAACTTATGACGAACTGCCAGAAGGAGCTCAAGTTTCAGTAACTGAGAGTTATTCAAAGCAAGCAGATGGAATTGTGGTGGAAAAAGTGAAATATAAAGTGTTAAAAAGAAAGAGAACTTGTGAAAGAACTTAAAAGAGGTTGAGAATACAAATGTTTGATGGGAACTCAAGAAAAATTTAAGGTAAAATATAAAAGATCTTTGGGGAATAATAGAAATAAATACTTATTGTTAATATAATTGCGATTCGAATGGTAAAAAGGTAAATGTCAAATATATAAGATTAAAGTTGAAGTTCTTGGTGATGTAGGACCTGCTCATAATAAAAAGAAACTCTTGAACTTAATTTAATTAATAAATTAATAATTACAGATTAAAACGTCTCGTTAGGGCTTTTAGTTCTCACAAATATTGTGCCTGTTGTTGTCATCAACTAGATCCGCGTCATGAATTCCTTAGGCATTGCTCGCGACGAGCTGCTGTTCAATGTGAACCACAGCGAACTAGTTCCGCCAGGGCCGCAGCAGCTGCTGTCCGTCTCGCCTGAGCTAGTTTCCTGCCTCGGCAGCGGAGCTGGGGATGTCTTGGATGCGGTCAAAGAGCCAGCTGCCACGCCGGCAGCTGAGGACGACGCCCAAATCGATGCCAGGCTTCAGGAGGAGCTCGACTCGCTGCCCATGGTGGAGCCGGAGCCCGAAACGGAGCCCGTGATACGCCCCCTGCTGCCGCCCAGCATGCCGTACAGGCCCCAAGCGCTGCATCATCAACATCATCATCTGCAGCAGCAGCAGCAGCAGCAGCAGCAGCAGGGAACGCCACCCGCGCGGGTGCTCTACAAGGCGCGCACCGTGCAGGAGGCGTCCAAATTCTCGATCCAAATTCCGCCCGAGTCACCGGCCGGCACAGTTAAGCTAATGCCCAACACGAACAATGCCATGCAACTAAAGATGCAACAATCGCAGGTTCGAATCGCATCGCAGCATCCGGGCCAGAATCCGTACAAGATGATGGTGACGAGCACGCAGGATCGATACCGGAGCACGCAGGGCGGCAGGATGTTCATGCCGGCTGGGGCTCAGCCCGGTCCGAGCCAGGCCTTTCCCAAGACGCTGACCGACTTCATCAAGTCGAAGAGCAGCTTTGTGACGGGCCAGACCCAGATGCGGGGCGTCCTGCCCAATCAGCTGGCGAGGCCGACGCTCTGCCAAATGAAGCTGCCAATGAAAACCGACCCAAACAATCCGATGATGCGTCCACAGGGCGTAATGGTGCGACGGGAGCTGCCGCAGATGCCGGCGCCGCTCGAGGACGATGAGGTGGACTTCGAGGAGATCGGCGTGGCCGATACCTACTCCTCATACTGGCCGAGCAAGCTGAAGGGCGGCAGCCGGCATCCCGATCCGGTCGTGGAGACGGCCACCTTGTCCTCCGTCGAGCTGCCGGACATCACGTACGAGCTGGCGCTGCCGGACAAGGTAAAGAACTCGGATCGGCTCAGCGCGCTGCAGCTGGAGGCGGTCACCTATGCGTGCCAGGCGCACGAACAGCTGCTGCCCAGCGGCCAGCGTGCCGGCTTCCTGCTCGGCGATGGCGCCGGCGTCGGCAAGGGACGAACCGTGGCGGCCATCATCTTTGAGAACTATCTGCTGGGTCGCAAGCGTGCGCTGTGGATATCCGTTTCGAACGATCTGAAGTTCGATGCGGAGCGCGATCTGCTGGACATAGGCGCCAGCAAGCACCTCAAGGTGGCCTCGATGAGCAAGTTCAAGTACAGCCGGATCAGCTCCGAGGAGAACGAGTACTTCAAGCGCGGCGTCATCTTCTGCACCTACACAGCGCTCATTGGCGAGTCCGCCAATGCCAATCCCAAGTACAATACGCGTCTGCGTCAGCTCATCAACTGGCTGGGCACCGATTTCGATGGGGTCATCGTGCTGGACGAGTGCCACAAGGCGAAGAATCTCAGCCTGATGAATGCCGGCAAGTCCACCAAGACGGGCACCACAGTTCTCGAGCTGCAGCAGCTGTTGCCCATGGCCCGGGTGGTCTATGCCTCGGCGACGGGCGCCTCGGAGCCCAGGAACATGGCGTATATGGTGCGGCTGGGGCTGTGGGGTCCCGGCACCTCCTACTCGGAGTTCTTCAAGTTTGTGAACACCGTGGAGAAGCGCGGCATTGGCGCCATGGAGATCGTGGCCATGGATATGAAGCTGCGCGGCTCGTATATTGCCCGCCAGCTGAGCTTCAAGGATGTCAGCTTTCGGATCGAGGAGGTGCCCATGTCGCGGGACTTCCACAAGCTCTACAATCACTCCGCCGAGCTGTGGGCCGAGATCAACGAGAAGTTCCTCAAGGCCTGCCGGCTGATGTGTATCGAGAACCGGGTCCAGAAGATCATCACGTGCCAGTTCTGGTCGGCGCATCAGCGCTTCTTCAAGAATCTCTGCATTGCCTCCAAGGTCAACCATGTGGTCAAGATGGTGCGCGAGGCGGCCCGCCAGGGCAAGGCCGTGGTCATTGGCCTGCAGTCGACCGGGGAGTCGCGCACACTGGAGCACCTGGAGCTGTATCAGGGTGAGCTGACCAATTTTGTGTCCACCTCGAAAATGATAATCCAATCCTTTGTGGAGAAATACTTTCCGGCGCCGACGCGCGAGTCCCTCTACAAGCTGCTCAACACGGGCACCTTTGAGCCGGAGGCGCGTGCCAAGTCCGGCTGCGCGAAGCGTCCGCGCATGATCTCCGAGTGGTCCGACGACGACATGGACGCGGACGGTGGCGACAGCGACATTGACCTGTGCGACAACAGCTGGAATGCCGATGCGGACGATGATGAGGACCGTCTGAAGTCGGGACGCAAGCGACGCGGTCGTCCGCCCAAGCCGGACAAGGGTAAGCTCCGGGTCCACCCCTCCTCCTCCTCCTAGCCAACAGATCAAACAGCTCAATAGCCAAACCTTTGCGCAGTGGAGAAGATCACCATGCAGGATCGCATACTGCAGCATCTGTGCAACAACATGAACGCCAAGCACGAGGAGGAGGATCCCAACTTCGATTCCGCCAAGCCGCAAACGGCGAAGATCACGGAACGCGACGTGGAGCGTTGCATTACGGTGCGCGAGAAGCTGCTGGACAAGATCGAGCATCTGGGACGACGCATGCCGCCCAACACGCTCGACAAGATCATCTCCAAGCTGGGCACCAAGGTGGTCGCCGAGATGACCGGCCGGCGCGGGCGGGTCATCAAAACGGACGAGAACACCTACAAGTACGAGCAGCGCGGCGAGGCGGAAACGACAATGGATCTGGTCAACTACATGGAGAAGCAGCGCTTCATGGAGGACAGCAAGCATGTGGCCATCATCTCGGAGGCCGCATCCAGCGGCATCTCGCTGCAGAGCGACAGACGCCTCAGCATACAGCGCCGGCGGCTGCACATCACCCTGGAGCTGCCGTGGAGCGCGGATCGTGCCATACAGCAATTCGGACGCACGCATCGCTCCAATCAGGCGAATGCACCGGAGTACGTGTTCCTCATCTCCGATCTGGGCGGCGAGAGTCGCTTTGCGGCGACGGTGGCCAAGCGCTTGGAGAGCCTGGGCGCGCTCACCCAGGGCGATCGTCGGGCCACCGACGCACGGGATCTGTCCAAGTTCAACATTGACAACAACATCGGACGCAGCGCGTTGGAGAGCGTGCTGCAGCAGATCACCGGCGAGAAGCCGCTGGAGACCATCCATATACCCGAGTCCTACAAGGGCGACTTCAGCTTCGACTGCTGTGTGGCGCTCTCCGGCGTCGGCATGCTCAGCGTCTCCGAGGACAACAAGGGCCACCAGATCTTCGTCATCGAGAAGGACAGCAACAATATACCCAAGTTCCTCAATCGCATTCTCGGCTGTCGCGTCGAGGTGCAGAACGCCCTCTTCAAGTTCTTCCTCAACAAGATGTACTCCCTGATCCTGCAGATGAAGCGCTCGGGTCACTTTGATCTGGGCATTCTGGACCTGGACGCACACGGCGCGAATGTCACGGCCATAAAGCTGATTAGGTTCATCAGAAAACATGCCACGGGCACAGCTGCCACCGAGCTGCACACGATGCAGGTGGTGCGCGGCATGTCCTACGAGCTGGCCCTGGCCAAGTAAGTAAATGACCTGGTTCGACGGTTCAAACCAGGGCTGCAAGCATTTAGTGGTTCGAACCTGCGAACCAGTCCTGCGATTCCGTTCACGTACCAGGTTTTTCACATTAAATAGACTAGGTTTTAATTCAAGTTCATCAACCTTTTTCGGTTCAGGATTCAGATTGAACCATTTGTCACCTTTAAGTTCGTGAACCAAATTCATTAAACCAGGTTTGGTTCGAGTTCGTGTCCGTTCATGAACCAGGCTTTCCACATTAATCAAGCCAGGTTTTAATTCAATTCCATCATATTCCTAGTTTAAAATAAACCTATTTATTTCGGTTCAGGTTTCGGTTTGAACCATTTCTCACCTTCAAGTTTGTGAACCACATTCATTAAAATCAGACTTGGTTCAACTCCGGGCTCGACGGTTTCCTAGTTTCCTATTTTGTGTACACGTTGCGAACCAATTCCACTGCTCCGTCCATGAACCAGAATTACCACATTAATTAAACCATATTTCAATTCAAGTCCGTCATATTGCTAGTTTAAATAAAACCTATTCATTTCGGTTCAGGATTCGGTGTGAACCATTTCCCAACTTAAAGTTATAGTTTTGATTCCAGCCCAGATTCCTCGTATTCCTAATTTCAAATTTCGGCTCAAAGCTTGGCCAGCTTCAAGCCCGGTTTGCAGCCTTGGTTCCAACTGCCTCGCCCAGGCTAACTCCCTCGCTGCCAACTCCCTCTTCCACTCCCACTTCAGGTACAACAAGGAGGCGCGCCAGGAGCACGAGGGTTTCTACACGTTCAAGCAGGAGCGCAACAATAACAATTGCGCCATTCTCTGCCTGAATGCGCAGCCGGACACAGCTGCGACAACCGATCCCAGCAAGCTGAACATGAAGATCTATCGACCCAATACGGGGCCACAGGTGCGCACCGAGACGCTCAGCTCGATTGGGAATCGGTATGTGAAGGCCTCGCCGGAGGCAGTGCAGCAATTCTGGGACATGCAGTACAATCAGTGCCTGCGCATGTGCTCGCACATCTATTGGAATCGTCGCTGTCCCTTCGGCATCAAGTGCGGTGTGGGGTTGCGCGTGCGCACCTACCACGTGCTGTCCGGCCTGATGCTGCCCATTTGGGATCGCATTGCGCTGATCATCGAGAAGGACGGCCGCAAGATCCAAATGATACGCGTCAAGACCGACGAGAACAAGAAAATTGTCGGCACCGTCGTTCCCGAAGGTGTCTACCATCAGCTGGTGGCCGATCTGTCCTCCGATTCGATTGTCGAGAGCAAGGATTTCAGTGTCAATAAGGAATAAGATTATGTACAAAAGGTGATCTATTATCTAAGCTTAAGTGTAAACCGGATATCTTTTGTATATTTCAATAAAGTTGCTCTCAATGGAAATTTCTTATCTCTGAAATTATATTTCTCTTGAAAGTAGAGATTAGATTTGAATGAAGAAATTTCCATTTCAGAATCTGCGAACATTATATAAAAATGTGACCATTTTTTTCGAGATATTCCAATTTTAAAATCAAAACTTTAGATTTGCAGAGATAGAAATAGCTATAAACTAAGTCCAAGCACGACCGATAATCTTATAAAAATAATTTTTAGTTAAAGTTAAATGAAATGAAATGAAAGTTAAACTTTAAATGAAAATGATGATACACATGCAGATCAGATCCAGTTCAGATCAACTTACATTTTATTTCAAAAGTTAAACAAATCTTTTATTTTCTGCTCTTTAATACTTTTATATTTTGTTTTTCATATAGGTTTTTTTTTTTGTAGTTTTTGTAGTTTTTTTTTTTGCATTCAAAATTGGAAAAACTCACAAGATTACGAAACTTATAAATAGATTATAATTTAATTGTTGTTGCCAAATAAGAAGTACAACCTAAACATAGTTTAGCTGTTAGATAGCCTTAGATACACGTACAAATTAAACTGATCTCTGTTCCATTTCTCTTTTCTCAATTATAGTTTAGATATTTGTTTGCAAACTTTCGAATTTATCCTATTAATATAATAGACATAAAACTGAATATTAAATAGAGCGCAAGGTGGACAAAAACTGTTCTTGTGTTCATATAAATTGCATTGCATATAAAAATAGAAACTCTAATTCTCAACTGGTTTTGGCGCGCGCCAATAGAAAGCACTTCCGCCGTTGCTTTTGTATTTAGTTTGGCTTAGCTTCTGTTTTGCTATGTTGCCTTTGCTCGATATGCACTCGACTCTCTCACTCCTCTTCTCTTTCTTAAACGTTTCGATATGCACTCTCCTCTCTCGAATCTCTCTCTCTCTCTTCTCTTTCTTAAACGTTTCGATATGCACTCACCTTTCACTCTCTCTCTCTCTATCCCTCTTTCTTAAACGGTTCGCTGTCGCTGTGGGCCCAAATCCATTGTGTTGGGTCTTTGTAGGCACTTTACGTGTTTTTCAAACAGAAAAGTTTCCAAAATGAAGCGAAATGTATTGTAAATCGTATTTCTAATAACTGGAGTTTGTCATGCCTTATAAATGTGTTGCTCGATATGTGGGCGGGTTGCGTGCTCCCAATATCCTGCTCTAAGTACGATACAAATTTTTGTTTTCCTTTTTTTTTTGTTATCCATGTTTGTGTCATGAACTCCTGATCTTCTGCTCTCTTTTCCTTCCTTAGACATCCTGTACTTGCTAAAGTTGAGCTTAAACTTGTGTTTTTTGCACTTAATTTTAAACGCTTCCTCGTAAAAAAAATATGTTTGTAAGAACCGCAATCAAACTCTTAAGATAAACACGAAACAATCCATCAAATCAAATCAAAATCTATGTGGGGATATATCTTAAGCATGCTCTTTCGCACATGTAAACATAAAAAAAAACTAAGTGCCTCCGTTTTGTAAAAGACAAAAAACACACACGAAAAAAATTGTAACTGCTGCAAGACGCGCGCGCGCGCCCGTATTTAAACGCAAAACGCGTTCGAAGCGCGCGCGAAACGCGTCTGAAACGCGCCGTGGTCGCCTCATTGCTGGGTTCCACTTTGAGGTCGCCCGAATCTCAGGCTGCTTGTCGCCTGCGCTGGCACCTAACTGGCTGTTAGATTGCTTAACGATACTCGTCTTAAGTAAATTATTTTTGTTGCCTACATAGAAACGTGCGCGCGTTTCGCCCGCGGCGAAAAACGCACAGCACGCGCCGCTCAAATCGGAGGCGGGCCGCGTATATAGCGCAGCTGAGGCGTAAAACTCATGGACAGATTGTTGAGATTGTCGCAGCAATTGGGCTGCATCATGCAGGCGGCGCAGAAGAACGTGAACAGCGCCAGCTGCATGGGCACCGCTGCCCGTGCGATGCGCCACGCCCAGCCGCGACGCTTCTTGGAGCCGCCGTCCGCATCCTCATCCTCGGAGCTGTCCAGCAGTGCGGCGGCTGGCTCTTCGGGTGGATCGTCATCGCCGCCACCACCGCCGGCGGCGACAATGCGCTGCAGTTGCTCAACAACCTGCTGCTCCTGCTCCTTGCGCAGCGTAGCCCGCTGCTCCGGCTGCTCCAAATGCTGCTCGGCGGCGGCGGCGGCTTGACGCGTTTTGCGCGCGTTTCTGCGCTTGGGCGACTGCGTTTGCGATTTGCCAGCGAGCTGCTTGGCATGGCCATTGGCCAGCTGCTCCTTCTGCTCCTTTTGCTGCTTCTCCTGCTGCTGCTGTTGCTTCTGCTGATGCGAGGCAGCGGTGCGCACAATCAAATCGCGGCAGGTGTTCTGCAGCTGCTTCAGCTCCGCCTCGGCACTCTCCATGCGCGCTGCTATGGAGCGCATGGCGGCGCTGCCGGGCGCCAGAGCCAGCTCCAGCTGCTTGGCCAGGCGACGCAGCACGCCCAGGCGTCGTTCACGCTCGGACAGGCCGCCATCGGAGGTGGCCCCGCCGTCCGAGATGCCCGAATCGGAGAGCGAACCGTTCGATGCGGTAAACTTGGCAATGTGATAGATGTGATTGGGATCGAGATGCTGCTGCACGGCGAGCAGCTGCTCCTGGCTGACGTTCACCTTCTCCGAGAGCAGCTTGGCCACCAGCTTGACGTTCTGTGCCAGCTCGACAGGCGTCGCCTGTCCCTTGTCCAGGGCGCCCTCCAAGCCCTTGAGCGTGCCGCGATCCTGGCCCAGGGCCAGGTGAAACTCGCTTAGCCCGCACTCGAGCTGGCGCCAGGCAATCAATGAATTTGTGAGCATCTCCAGCTGCGAATTGATTCTGCGAATTGGAGCATGAAATTAGTGAATGGTTGAGATACATTGATTAAATCATTTACCTGGCATCTGCCTCGTCCCAGGCGCTGTACATGTCGCTGACCTCATCCTTGAGATGCTTGTGGAACTCCTGCTCGGCGCTCATCAGGCTGGACACATCGCAGGTGCCAGTGGAGGCTTCCACCACCTGGTTGCCATTGCTGTCTGTTACAGTGATGGCCACCACGCCGCCGGCAGCAGGCTTCAGCTCTGCCTGCTGCGCCTGCTCCTGCTCTTTTTTCTGTTGAAGTTGTTCGGACTCCTGTTGCAGCTGCTGCTGCAGCTGCTCCTGTTGCAGACGCCGCTCCTGACGCGTCAGCCAGCTGTGCACCGAGGCGTTCAGGCGCAGCATGTTGGTGCGATAGCTGCTCAGCTGTGTCTGCTCGTGCTGGAGTTTGAAGAGGGGCATGGTTATGGTCAGCTGCTTCATGCTAATTGTACATAACTCACCTTTAAGGCCTCGACGGCTACCTGTATGGCCGGCTCTGTGTCGAGCAGCTCCGGCGTGGACGGATCGCCCAGGCGGCGCAGCGTGTGCTTCAATGCGCTCATCTCCTGCTGCAGCTTGCGTGCGCTCGCCGCATTCTCGCTCCAGTTAAGCAGATCCTCCCAAGCAGCCAACAGATCTGCAACAGCAAGAAAAACATCAAATTTAATTAGAGTCAGAGAAAGCCAAGCTTGATAATTGGGGCACTTTGATTCGGATTCGGTTTGTGGATAACTCGTGGATTTCTTTGCGGATTTGCAGCCCTTTTGGCTCAATGCATACCTTTCCCTTTCCCTTGGCGCGGCCAACGCCAAGGCAAAGTGAAACTTTTATTTGTTTACCAAGCCGAAAAAAAAACAAAATAAAGCAAAAAACTTTTCCACTAAGCGCTAGAGTGGAACACAAGGGGAAAATGTGTATGTGTATGTGTGTCTGTGTGTAATGTGAAACTGTGAACGTGTGGGAGACAGCATTTTTTGCAATTGCTGCAAAATGGGCTTTAAATGCAGTCCAGGCGACGCCTCATAGAATAAAAGCTGTTATACCCTATAGTCTGTTAATTGGATGCAAGGGGTATTTGGGTCTATAAATGATATGGTTAAGGTGTATATTAACAGAGTTAACCTCAACATTACAATTGAATAAAGCAGTTGCTCAGCAAGATGGATTATTAACAATTCCACCAACAAGCGTGGAAAACGGGTGAAATCGGGTAAAAACGGCAAAATTGCATAAGATTTGGTGTTTTTCATGCGATCGATTTTTTTGTTTATTTCTGATAGTCTATACTGTGAAAATTAAGCAGCATAGTATAATGGACGTAAGACTTAAGTCAAGATTTATAAAAGACTCCGAATTAAAAAAAAAGGAAACCCAGCTTGATGGAAAATTATCACTAAACTTATCTGAGAAAAACTTCAATATACGTCCAGACTGGCTTCAAAGTTAATTCCAAGCCCTACATTAAAATTCACATGCAATGAAATTTTCGAAAATCCACAAAGAGTGAAAATGGGATAGGAAATGTTTATTTAAAATCACCAAATGAAAGATCTACATAAAGATTCAAGAGTTACGATGGAATATTCGGAAATCCACAAACAAGGGTGATAACGGAGTGAGAAATTTTCAGTTTAAATCATTTGTAAAGCTCTATAAAAAGATTAAATGGTAGCGAGGAACTTTCGAAAATCCGCCAACAAGTGTGAAAAACGGGTGGGAAAAAAACTTAAAGGGTAATTTGTTGCACAGGTTGCAATTGAATTAACTATTAGAAAACTTTTAGTTATGTAAAGCATTTTAAAAATATATGTAAAACACTTTAGAAAGCAACATATACAGGGTAAAGTTTAGTCGAAATTCGAACTGAATTTGTATGACAAACTGGTGGGCAGAAACCTAAACTTGACACGCGTTTGTTTGGATAGAACCAAGCACTGGGCGAACTTGCTTTGTTATAATAAATTTTGTGTGGGGCATGGGCAGGAAATATGGCCAGAACTTACCCGAGATAAATAAAAGACTGAGATAATCAGAAACAGTTTTGAGTGCAACCGACTCGTTGCGAGGCTGCGGCACAACTAAGCAGCTTGTGGCTGGGTTAATTGAATTGTAAATACGTCGATTACTTTCACCCAAACGCAGCAGGTGGATGCGATTGAGCTTGAGGTTGGCAATAATAATCAGACGCACTCAAATTGGCAACCAGCACGCGTAGTAGTCACTACGCAATACACGACGACGACGACGCACATGGAACAGGACCAGGTCCAAAACACAAACCGAACTTGTTGGCAGCCAAACTGAAACTGGTTGACTGAACTTGTGCCTCTCCAGCTGCCAGCTGCCAGCTTGCAGCGAGCCAAGCCCACAACAACAACTGCAACAGCAGCAGCAACAAATCGCAGCAACTCGAGCGCAACAAAACGATCGAGCAACAGGCGCACAGTGGAGCGAATGTTAAAGAAATTAAGTGTAAAGTGAAACAAACTACTTGAAACTTTAATTATATATCAAAGCTAGGAAATATATATTAAATTTTAAAGATGTAAGAGTTGGGATAACTTTTTGGGACATTTAAAAATGATACATATTTCGCATGATATCGAAACCATTTTATATAGAACAAATACATCAGGGAACAAAGATTCATTAGAAATGCATTTCAAATTTTCAATGCCCAGAAAAAACTTCACAGTGCAAATGTTTGAGGGTAAGCTCTAACAAACAAAAGCAATCGATAACATACATAGCTGTAATCGATAACATAATTTGATAGCTGCAATCGATAACCAAGTGCTAATCGCTATGGGTAGCAAATTGTTAACCGTAAATGATGATAGGAATGGAAAACTGGAATCAATAACAACGATTGAAAACTGCAACCGATAACTGCAGTTAATAGTAGCTCTCGATAACAAGAATCGATACACATGATGGACTACAATCGATAGCAGCAAATTCAAGTTTAACCAATAACAACAACCGATAACTACAGCGCCTAAATTCCCCTCGATAACAGCAATAGATAACATGAATGAATATGCGTAATCGATACCCACAATCGATAACAGCATTAAAACTGCAACCGATAACAACAAAGGATAATTACAGCCGCTAAAACGCCTTCGATAACTGAAATCGATAACAGCAATTGATAACAAGAATCAATGTACACAATCGATAAGCATAATCGATATCACTCAACTAAGCTTTGTTTTTGTACGCCTAAAACTGATTTTTTAGACAACATTTAGGTTCTTTTCAATTTAAAAATATATTTCGATAGTTTCATTAATTTCAACATAAGCTCTTTGCTTTCAGCCCACTGTGCGACACTTCCTTGGAAATCTCGCAAATGATTGCGCCCAGTGCATTAGATGCTCTGCCTGTTTGGTGCGTGGTGGGACATCATCTACGCACTTTGCAGCTATCTAAAACTCGTAATCTTTCGCGGATTGCACAACTCCCAAGTCTATTCGAGTTTTGGTTCGACGAGGGAAGGGGGGGGGGGCGGGCTACAGGTGGACATTATCAGGCAACAACCCCACGCCTTGTGCCATGATTTGCACACTTAAAGCCAAAAGGGGGCGTGGCAGGGCGGCAACTGGCGAGTGAAACGCTCGATCATCATAATAGCTCGAAGTTGTATTTAAGCTCTCGGCTGGATAGCTGGAAGACTTAAAGACTGCACATAAAATTGATTAGCAATTTGCAGAAATGGAAATTGTTTAGACGCGACTTTCACTTTAATCAGCAATTAGCAAATTAATTGCCAATCATCAGAGATTGCCACAGTTAAGCACGTTGAATTGCAGGCAAATTGAATTCTAATCGGGCGGGAGAAATTTTCATAAGGCAAATACATATCTCTTCGATCAGCTTATCTAAGTTGCAGGTTTTCTTTGTTTTTTGCTGACTTTGCCAAGTGAAATTGTTTACATTTCGTCACGCAGCTAAAAAAAAAAACACTAAAAAAAATGCAAATGCAGCCACAAACTGTTTTTTTTTTACAAATGCAACAACAGCGCGAAAATCCAATGACCCAAGGGCATTGACGTGTGCTCACAACTTGGCAGAAAAATGAAAAACGCGATAAAAAAAAGGAAAATAAAAGAAATTTCGCGTTCTCGCAAATTTATTATGTGGGTGTTGCTCTGTGGGAGGTGTTGACATGCCTAAGGTATGTGCAAACATGCATACACAAACAAACACACACACACACAAACACACACACATGCACACATGTCGTATGCAGCTGGCAGAGCATTCAGCAAAGACGCTTTCTAAATCATTTCCAAAATCTCTCTATCTAAATATATGCCCCTTTCTCTTCCCCCAAGCTTCCAATAGTGTCAGAACTTTAGAAAAAAATTGTTTTTTAGTATGAAATGTAATTTTGCTCTTTCTCCCACACTCTATCTCGCTCACTCTTTTTCTTTCTCCCGCACTTCCACTGTCAATCTCTCTCTTTCTCTAGTTCTTTCTCTCTCTGATATATTCCCTCTCTTTCTCTGACTTACTCTGGCTCGCTCTTTGAGACACTGCCTCCCTTTCTGTCTTGCTCTTTTTCTTTCCCTCTCTGACACATTCTCTTTTACCCTCTCTCTGACTTACACTCCATTTATCTCACACTGTGTCACTCTCTCTTTCTCTCTGGCCTTCACTCCCACTGCCTCTCTGACATACTCTCTAGCTCTCTCTCACTGAGACACTTTCTAGCTCTCTGACACATAACTCTCTCTCCCTGACAAACTATCTCTCTCTCTCTATCTATCTATCTGACACGCTATCTATCTATCTGTATCTGTATCTCTCTCTCTCTTTCTCTCTCTATCTCTCTTACTATTTCTCTCTCTATCTCTAACTCTCTCACTCTATTTCTCTCTCTATCTCTCTCACTCTCTTTCACTCCCTTTCTCTCTACTCTATCTCTCTCACTCTCTTTCTCTCCCTTTCTCTCTATCTATATCTCTATCTCCATCTCTCTTACTCTCTCTTTCTCTCTTTTTTTTCTCTCTCTCTCTCTCTCTCAGACAGACTCTCCCTTTTTAGTTATCTTTCCCGAGCGTGATTCTATTATTTTTGTTCAAATAAATGAAGGTTTTTACGACGTTTCCTTCGTCTCCCATAAATCGAGTCTGAGGTTTTAGCTCGGTTTCTCGTATTTGAAGAAACCATTTCCATTCATTCTATTCAAAGTACAAAGTATTTATTTTATTACTTTTGACTATTTGCACGAATGCCTATGTCAAAATAAGTTAAATAAAGCCCTCAGCAGGTTCAACCCGATTTGCTATAAGGAAATCGAGAAGCGGAAAGGCTCAAGGAACTGCCTGTGCGTGTCAAGGACTCATAAACACAACGCGAATGCGACAAAACAAAGGGTGTGGCAGCAGAGAAGGCGGCGCCAATTGGCTACCCGGCACGATTCTTGTCTTTTTACGAAACATATTTATTTAGTAATACAGAAACGAGCCAAATAAAGCGGGTGAGGTAAGCGCCAGAGTTGCCAGCCACATAAAAGAACTTCTAGAGTCAACAAGAGTTCAGAGTCAGAGGCCACAAAGCGCGCATACTTAAATATTTGCCAAAAATAATCGTGAATAATTATGTGAGACAAACAACAACAACAAGAGATGACAACAATTATATACAATTAGCAAAAAAAATTAATAAAAAATGAGAGAAAAAATGTGGCCAAAAACAAATAGCTAAGCAAACTGTTGCTTATTTTTAAAAAGCTGATTAGCGCGCGCGCTAGAAATATGTGAAATATGAAATGTGAAATATGAAATAAAGCTGCGAAATATTTGCTCAAGAGTCGTTAACCCTGAGCTGCTTAATAATAATTAACTGTGGTTAACAATTTAATTTATTTAAAGTAGTTAATTTTTTTAATTTACTGAAATTTCTAAAAATCTGTTTACTCCCAAATTTTTTGTTTATATTTATTTATTTTGCCAAGCATCGGGCATTAATATTTATCTGTTTTGGAATGAGAATTAATCTTATTGCTGAAATTGTCTCACTCACAATTTCTCTTGTTCCTTCTCTCTCTTTCTCCCCTCTCTTGTTGTTAGTGCTCTCTCTTTATTTATTTTATAGAACTCACGCCTGGTTCTCACAATTCCTATACTCTCTCTTTCGCCCCTCTTTCTCTTTCTTTATTTAAATCGTATAGAAGAAGTCTAGTTCCTCACAAGCTTAGAGCACGAACCTGGTTCTCGCAACTTCTATACTTTGTCTTTCTCCCTTCTTTCTCTCGATTAATGCTCTCTCT
Source organism: Drosophila borealis (assembly GCA_035045885.1). Taxonomy (NCBI): domain Eukaryota; kingdom Metazoa; phylum Arthropoda; class Insecta; order Diptera; family Drosophilidae; genus Drosophila; species Drosophila borealis. Next base: position 918,315 of record JAWNOR010000091.1, on the reverse strand, counting down.
TTATTTATTTCATATAACAATTCTAGTTCCCCACAAGCTTAGAGCACGAACCTAGTTCTCACGATTTCTATACTCTCTCTTTCTCCCCTCTCTCGCTCTTAATGCTCTCTCTTTTATTTAAATATAATCAATTTAGTTCTCCCCTCTCGCTCACTTCTCCTCTTTCTCTTTGGTGTCTGAATCGAATACTCATATTACCTCAGAATATTTCCAGCAGTGCGCTTAATTGATTAATCAAATTAATCAATTATTTAATGAGAATTTTATAAAGTATTAACTAATTCAATAATTTTACTCTTAATAACACCTTGGTTACAATTTACTCTACTTTGATTCATAATTTTCGTTATAACATAACCTAACTTAAGCTTAAATTTGTTGACTGTGTGGCAACACTGGCAAAAAAAAAAACAGTTTCTATGCTTGACTGCAGCTGTACTTATAGGCATTTTTTTTAGGAGGGAGGCAACGGAACAACACGCCCTGGAGACATACAAGTAATAAATGCAATTGCTTTTACGGCAATCGGAAGGTGTGTTGCCCAGACTCAACTCACTGCAGCAGCAGTAGCCGCAGCAGTAGACAGCAGTGGCAGTAAATGAGGCAGTAAAATGCCACAAAACTGTGAAACTTTAAACCGTTTATCATTCGAATTTCAATTTCAATACGAATTGATTTCATTTTTCAATGATTTAACTATTCCCAGCGAATTGAAGGTCAACCACAAATGAGGCCAAAGAAAAAAAATGAATTAAAAACATTTCGCTTCTCATAATTAATGGATAGAATGACGCCAGAGTTGGCTTGATAGAAGCAGAACTGAAACTGGCTAGCTATAATTTTTTGCTTTTTTTTTTAAATATTAATTTTGACCCGCGTTGAACCGAGTTCCGGTTTTCCAGGGTTCAGCGTAGAAACTTCAAAGCGGAACGCCAACAATTGACCATAAAAGTCCACTATGCGAGTACCGTTAATGAGTGTGTGTGTGTGAGTGTGTGTGTGTGTATGTGTGTGTGTGAGTGTGTGTGTGTGTGTATGTGTGTGTGTGAGTGTGTGTGTGTGTGTGTGTGTGTGTGTGTGTGTGTGTGTGTGTGTGTGTGTGTGTGTGTGTGTGTGTGTGTGTGTGTGTGTGTGTGTGTGTGTGTGTGTGTGAGTGTGAGTGTGTGTGTGTGTGTGTGCCAAGCTGAGCGTGAATGAAACGAAGAGGAGCTGGAATAGATGTTGGCCATAAAGCAATGGCCATAATGCAACGCGCCGCCAAATGCAATTGTTGCAGTTGCGGCCCGCCTCCCGCCGGCCACGCCCCGCACTTTATGGCTGACAGCAATGCTTAATTAGCCATGCAACGAACGGGCTGAGGCAGAGGCAAGTGGCAACCCAATTTGGCATCAAATGTGGCATGTGGCAACAAAAACAACAGCAAGAACAACAACAGGTGGCAGCTTAAGTCGGTCAAAATGTCGTCGAGCAAAGAAAAAATGTGGCACAAACGGTTTCTTCTTCTACTTCTTCTCTTCTTGCAGATGCGATCAAGTTAAGAATGAGATAATTATTGGTAAAGTATCTAGAGATGCGAATATCTATCTTTGAAACTGAAGAGCTGCTGCTTTCTGTCTGCTTCAATTCGGGTCTTGCCTCATTTATATTTTCGGCTTTTTATGAAATTCACGTAATCTCTTTTATTTTTATGATCTCATAAGCGCTTTTACGTACGCATTACTCAAGCATCACTTAGGCACTTATTGCCGCATTGCCTGAAGTGCCCTTTGTACGATAGGATATATGAAATATGATTTTGAAATATGAAAGTTTTCAGAATATTCAAACGCATCAAATTAATAACAAAAATAGTTGAAGAATTACTAATCTATACACTAAACAAAAAATTACCTGAACAATTTAATCTTTCACCTAAGCAGCTGACAATATAGACATTGTATTATATTGTTAAGCCAATATTTGTCTTGTCTTTGCCTAAAACACAGTTAGTTTAGTAATTTATATTTAGTTTTTTAATATATATATTTTCCCCATAGAAATTACCACATCATCGTTCAAAATGCGACGTGAAAATAATTGGATTTTAAGCTTGGACTGAAACTAATTGAAGATTTGTTGAGTAATTATTTTTCAAAGATTTGATATGCTTATACACTGAACGAAATATTAAGGCAATAATTAAATCTTCTACTTAAATAAATGAGAATTATTCAAAAATACATTTCTTTCTAAGAGAAACTTTTAGAATTAACTAGATGGCCCAATTTTTTCAATTTTACACTGACAGAAATTGGTTAATTAGTTTTTCAGCTGGAATTGGAACTAGTTTAAAACCTTTCAGAGCACCCATTTATCAAAAACCTAAGCAAGCACATTAAAAGAAACTTCTGCATTTACTTAACAGTTAATTTATGCATGTTTCATTTTATACACTGCTAGAAAAGGCTATCACAATAATAAAAAATCGTAATATGAGAGCAGCTTCTGGAAAAAATCCAGTTTTTCTACTCCGCGTGAGTTTATGAATAATGCAAAAGTTTAATTAACTTAGTTTCTTTAAGTGTGTGCCCCTCTGCCCCCTCCACCATCCCCCTGTTGTTTACTACACTCAACGATATTTCACTTTCGTCAGAGCAGTTAGTATCCAATTAGTATTTTATCTGTTTTCCTCTTATCTACTGTGTACGATCTTCGCCTTGTGTTTCTCTCATCTTCTTCTTCTGCTTAACAACATCATTTACACCTGTTTTCAATTATAAGCGATAAGTTTCCCTTCGGCGAAGTTTGTTTGTTTTCGCATTGGCTCATCTCTATGCACATAACGGTGTATTTACCTGGCTCCGACGATGAGCGCGATGTGGAGGCCGATGAGCTGGCCGATGATAGCATGCCCGAAATGTCCGTTTGCACGGCGACACTTATTTTGGCCATTATTGTCGCAAGCTTTGCTCTCACGTCTCGCTCTCTCTCTCTCGCTCACTCCTATTTACTACTCCTGGGCCACCCCTGGCGGCTTCACCGTGACCCACTTAAGGTTACTTGGCCAGCTGTTAGTGTACGCCAGGCGGCGCCACTTGAAATCAATTTTCGAAATTAATTTGTGTTTTTAAACATTTCAATTGAATGTTTACTTTCAGCGCGGGGCGTATTTTACTGTTTCGTTATTTTTTTAGAGATTTATTTACACGCTGTGCGCTGACCTCGAAAAGTTGGGAAACTCGACAGTAAACAATAAGAAAACCCAACGCAAGCAGCCGCTGTACTCTTATAACGGCACTTATATACACTCTTATACGGCAGCCAAAAACACGCGACTTTTATGAATGGGTGGCAAAGTTTGATGAGGTTTGTTGAGATTCGTTTTGTTGTTACTATCACAGTTAAATTATTTAGTTTGATGGAAAGGAGATTCCTGTATAAAAATAGTTGTGCGAGTTCTTAAAGCGCGCGGAAGCACAGTGAAAAACAGTTAGAAGCAACGACGACGACGACTGCGACGGCGACGACGGAAGCAGAACCGCTTGGAACGCACGCTGAAAATGAACTGAGACGGCGACGGCGACGTTTCAATGGTTTTTGGCGCAGCAGCTTTCAGGTGGAGAGCGCACAATGAGAGCGGGAGAGAAGCAAGCGACAGAGCGCGCAGCGGCAGCCAAATGTTAACTTTTGAACTTGGTTTCACACGTGTGTGTATGTGTGTGTGTACCCGCGTGCTGACTTAGTATATGTGTGGACGTGTGTATGTGTGCCGTCAAAAACAACAACAAGAGCAGCGCAGACGTCAATATGTAGTAGCGTAGTGGAGACGACGTCATTTTCAGAAGCAGATGATATGCGATGATAGCAGCAACAACAATAGCTAATGACGGCGACAAACGCACACACACCCACACACACACACGCACGCACAAACACGCAAGCTAAAGCCACAGTTTTAGAGCCACAGCTTAAAGCGCCGTATTAAGCGCGCCACCTAGCGCCCTTTTTCTGTCACCTATTGCCCTCAGCGCGTGGCTGTCCTCATAATTCTTTCTGTTTACAGTTTACGAGCTGCTTAGCATTTTTTCAACAAATGATTCAATAAATTTTAAATATTTCCGCTTTGGTGAAAAAAAAAATGACGTCAGCTGCAAAAGAAAATTTGCTTTTCTCTCGCTGATCAAAGCAGCATTTGCTACGAATGCGCATAAATTGAAATAAATTATCACATGCTAAACATATATTGTTTGCGCATTTTGTGCCAGCTACAGTTTGTGAGGCATGCGCAAAACTAAGACACATTTAGCAAAGGCACAGTGACTGCACAACTGTATGGGATTTCTTTGGTTAATAATAATAAATGAAATAAATTTGTTTTTGGACGTGAAAAAGTAATTTGATCTAAATGAAATGCTCAATTAAATTCGAGTACAAGTGTGTGGCCCATGAAACCGTGCGTCAGTTAAAAAATTAAATTATTAGAGTAGAGAAATAATAGAATTAAGTCCAAAAACTAAACGAAAATAATGAAAGAAATCTAAATACTTAAATTAATTTTGGTTAAACATTTGACAAAAACACAAGCATAATTAACAAAATTACGTGTAGCTAAACGAAAACAAAAACACCAATTAAAATATTTTATAGATAATATACGGCTATTCAAAAAAATCAAAAACTACAACAGTTTTAAATGCATTGGTGTTCTTTTTTTTTCTTCATATAAAAACGATAAATTTTATTTGCCAAAAAAGAGAAAAAATAAATGCGCAAAATAAATAATATTTTCTTTTTTTTCACTTTAAAATAATATTAAAACAAATGCAAAATTAAATTCGATGCAAAATGCGTTTTGTCAAATGCACAAACAAAATTTTTCCAAATCATAATAGTTATACAAAATAATACAAAAAAGTATATAAAAAAAAATGAGAAAAAAAAATAATACAAAATTAATTCGCTTGGCAAATTTACAAGGCACACGGTTTGAGAGCGACTGTACTGTTTCAGAGCAAACCCCGAACGCCGGCAAAGAGACGCTCCAGCCGCCCCATGGGCCGATTGACCAGCGCATAGAGCGACCGCAGCGTTCCGGCCAGGAATCTATAGAGCGTAAAGTGCTCCAGCATATTGCTCAGATCCAACACAAAGTCAATCAATCGGGCCACAAAACGCGTTATGGGCGCACACTTGCACTCGACGATGGGCGTGGCAAGAGCAGTAGCAGTAGCAGTAGCAGCGGCAGCAGAAACAGCAGCAGCAGTTAAGTTTCCAGATGCAGTTGGTATTAGATGACAGCCTGCTGGCAAGGACTCACCTTTTGTCTGGCCGGCGCACTGTGTCGATAGCACCGTGCCAGGCGGACCCCTCAGCACGGCCTCCAGGCAGCGTATATTGTCACGGCAAGTGTTGATTATCTCGTTCTGAAAAAGAGGATTTATAAGTTAAATTAGTTTAATTCAAGTCAAAAGCTGAAGAATCCCTAAATCTGCATTAGCTCTAAGTTCTAAGAGAATTGCTTTTGTATATTTTCTGACTAATCATAGAAAAGAGCTCAATAGCAAAGTAAATAGTAATCAAATTGCTTAAAGCTCTATTAAAGCTTAGCGCTTTTAAACTTCCCTTACTTAAATATTCATTGATGTATTATAGAAAAGCTCAACAAAAATGTAAACATACATTTATGTATAAAAGCTAACATCTCTTGATATTCTATAGTTGTAGAGTAAAGCTCACATGAAGCTTAGATTAAAGCTCATTAAAAGCTTTACTTAAGTATTTTTTGAAATATTTAAAAATTAGTTTCTCCATAGAAACTTTTATGGAAAAAGCTTACTTAGATATAACAGCTTTTCTCGTGTTAAAATATTTTGAATAGGACTTTTGATATAAATCAATAAAATCCTATTAGACAAATATATCATAAAGCTCCAATTGGAACAATCGTTCATAAGGGCTTTTGTATTAAAAGTATTCTGTATAGATTTATATCAAAAATTCGTTAGCATCTGTCTGGGTGGGGTATATAATCTTCCAGATTAAATGAGTTTTCTTCTTTAATAATATAAATGTAAGATTCACCCATGCCAAAATTCGCGATGATCAAATATACCCAGACTATAATTTTCTAGTCCATTCTATGCTCTTTCTTCCATATCTCCCACATAAATGAATTTCCATTCGTTCGCTCTCTGGGACTTACATAATCCTCTGGTCGCAGCAGATGACAGCGTATCTTGAGGGCGCGCGTATCCTCGAGTCTATCGCGACTCTGTTGCAGCAGGGAGCGCATCTCCTGTTCCCCATCCTCGGAATCATCGCCGCTCGACGAGGACGTGGCCGGTATCAGCTTGATGCACTTCTCCAGATTGCGCGAGGAGCGTCTGCGCTCATCCGCTGTTACCGTGCGGCGACGTCGCGTCGACGTGTCGCTCTCCGAGGTGCGACGCAGCAGCGACTGGGCCGAGTGGCTCATGCCGGCGCCAAATTCCAGTTTGCGGCCCACAGACTCATTCCGGGTAGCTGCTGGCAGCTGTTGGCTGGCAATCGCATGCTTCGGCGTCATCAGGGCCGTGGCCGAGGACGACAGATTGGCGGTCGTTGCCTGCTGCTGTTGCTGCTGCTCCTTCTGGGAGCTGATGGCCTCAGCCATGTCTGCAAGGATGGGATGTGAGGATTAGCTTCATGTCAATTCTCTAGAGAGATTCGTGCCTACCTTGACACGACTTGCGTCGCACTTCGAGCGTCTTGCGACGGCGCTCGTACTGCAGCTCGAGGGCGCGCTGGCGACGGGCGTGGTCCACGCTGCTGCTGATCGTCTCCTGGGTAATGTGGAGTGCCTTCTGCTCGTGCTGCTGCAGCGAGTCCATGCGCGGTGGCGAAAACGAATCCAAATTGTTGGCCGCCGACAGCGAACTGCAGCAATCCGACTGCGAGTCAATGAAATTGCTGCAAGCCACAGAAAAAATAAATGAATATAAATTATAAATTATATATAAACTGATTTTTGATGGGCGAACTATAAATAGTTGACGTCAAAAATTTCTTGGCACGCCTCCTGAAGGCCTCCGTCGCGATCACTCACCGATAGTCATCGCCGAATTCCAAGAGACGACGCGCTGCATCCGAATCAAAGCCCTCTGAATAATTCTCCGAATTGTATTTCTCTTGATAGTTGTCCCAGGCTGTCTCCGAGATGCTGCTGTGATGCTCCTCAGTGCTCAGCTCTATAGCGGAAAACCAGAAATAAAGTTCAGTTAGCAATGATATAGTTTGGGGGGGATTTCTTTTTGCTTTGGGGATTTTTTGGGGTGCATGTCGTGGTACCTTTTTGCCTGGGTACGGGCGTGCGTGCTTGTGAGAGAGAGATTTATACAATAGATAGACAAAGAGTGTTAAATATTTCTGTGTACGTGTGCCTCTTGTGGCATATAAATATATTGAAACGATTTGAAAGAGGGTAACAACAAAACTTTATTTATTAAATGGATTTGGTAAGTAATCACGTATTAAATCAATTTTCATGAAGACCTTTGAAAATGAGTTTCAAGCTAATCGAATAATAAATATATACATATATTATTTTCCGCCTATTTTCCATAGTTGCGGGTGGAATTGTCAAAATCGGTTAAGCACGTAATTATGAAGTTCTTAATTAGGGCTTTCATAAATAAACTTGCAGCCGATCTTTTGAGGCCCATTGTCGATTTTCCGAATAGTGTTAAACATGTCTCATTATAATATTTATAAAGATCTTGGGATGTAAGTTTGAATGGTTAAAGCTTGGGCATTTTTCACACCAGAGCGATGGATTTCAGAAAAGGTGTGAAAAAATTCTCGAATAAATGTTAACAAAGACCTTTAAAAGTGAGTTTGGAACCGAAACTTCTCCATTTTCCACACCCGAGCGGAGGATTATGCGAAAAGTGTGAAGCACTTCGCGAATAAACAAAGATCTTTTAAAATGGGCTAAAGGGAGGTAAACAATCATTTTGCAAAGATTTTTTGCGTTTCACATAAACTTTTCCACAAAATAACGTCCAAGAACGGAAGGAAACTGCTGTCAACAATTTTAACTTCCTAGTTCAATCATCATTAATCATCAGTCAGTCTGGACAAACAGTTGAATGTCTATAGATAGATGACTGTTAGTTAGATTGTTTTTCCTTCAGCCAAGTTATTTGGATGAATTTAACTAGAATACCTCAATGATTAATAGAAACGTATGTATACGAAAAAACAAAAATAAGATAAGGGGCGAGTGAGAAAGATGACATCATGATCGTATATACATAGATGTATATATCATTTATGCCAAGTAGGGAAGTGAGCACTCACATCGTTTCAATAAGATTATAGCACACTCCATTAAAGATAACCAAGTCAGTTCTGACCACCTCCCTAAGGGCCCTTCGTCGCCCTGCACTCACCTGCTTGCTGCTCGTCCTCGTGCATGTAGTTGGAGAGGGCTGCGAGGGCGCCCAAACGGATTTCGCTGGCCATCAAAGCGGCTGTGGTGAAGGAGCCCACACGGAACTTGGGCACCATTAGCTGGGACTCGGCATCGGCCTCGGTGTTCGTGGGCTCGTCCGTCTTGGGGCTGCCCTTTTGTATGCTCAACAGTGCATTGGTGAACTCTTGGAGCTGCTGCGAGGACATCGACTCGCAGGACTTCATGAGCGTCTGTGTCAGATCGCCATGCGCCTCCGAGCCCGAATCGGACTTCTTGCCCGCCGAGGCGGCAGACATGCGCTTCTTGCGGGCACGCCGGCGCCGCAGCGAACCCTTGCTGTCCGCCTTGCGTGCCGCATTGCTGCCCGTGCCCGAGGAGGAGGCGGCACGGGCGCGTGGACCCGGCGACAGAGAGTCCAGGGCGCTCTCGCTGATCGAATGGCTGGCCAGGCCCGGCGGCGAGCTCTGGCCGACGGCAGCAATTGTTGTGGTCAGCTGAGCGGCATCGGTGGTCAGCTGCGACAGGCAGGAGACGGACCAGGGACGCTCCGACTTGCGACGCGTCTGCGGACGCTTGACGATCTTCACATTCAGGCTCTGATTGCTGCTGCCATAGCCGAGGGGCGTGGCCGGCTGGCCAATGGGCTCGGCGGAGCCGCCAATGCGTTCCGTTGAATTGCCATACGAGTTGGTGCTCGTCTGCAGGCACGTGGCTATCGAGTCGGTGAAGCCCTCCGAGGAGTCCGAGTTGCCGCCACAAACGAGACCCGTTTGCGGCATGGAATCCGTTTCGCTGGCCTCGCCGGAGGCCTCGCAGTCATCCGGCTTGCTGGGCACCTCAAGGGCGTGGCTGCGCGTCAACAGCTGCGGCGTGGAGGGCTGATGCTCCAGCCATTCCTGCAAAGAGTCAAGGACAGAGATTAGTTGGTGTGTGTGTGTGTGTGGATTGTGGACTGGTTGTGGCATACCTCGACACGCTGCTTGATGGGACCGGGCATGGTCAGTTCGCGCTTCTTGACCGTCGACGAGATTTTGATGATGGAATGTTTCTGCTTCGTTGGCGTCTTCAACGCTGCCTCCTGAGCGTCGCGCACCATATGCTCCGCTTCGAGCACAAGCTGCTTGATTGAATCATGCGAGACCTTACCCTGCAGAGAGAGTAAAAAGAAGAGTGAGAGAGTGTGAGAGAGTTAGTTAATGAGCATGGCGAATTGTAGTGCTGCTTTAGTCATGCTGCTCAACTGACTCAGCCGAAGAACAATTTATGAGGAAGTGCAACAACAGCAATTGCCCTTTCCCTAGAACAAAAGCAGGCTGTAGGCAGCGAGAGAGAGTAAGGGAGAAACTTAACCAGATAGTGGGCAGAAAGGGAGAGGAGTGGGAGAAACTTTCCTAGAGCAGGGGCAGGCTGTATGCAGCGCGTGAGAGAGAGAAACTTAACTAGAACAGGGGCAAATTAGAGGGAGAGAGAAAGAGTGAGAGAAAAGGGGGAGAGACTTGACTTGACTTATCAGTGAGTTCTGCGAATTGAAGCAGCGGGCTTCTCGCTTATCGCTCTCGTTTGTTTAGCTCAATTTCTATTCATTCGCTTCGTTCATTTGTGCAGCTGCATTTTATTCATTATTATTCACTCGCATTCATAAAATTTTAGCAAAACATTCACATGACTTGCTTTTTAGCTTATCTTTATTTCTATTTGCATTTTCTTTTTTTTTCGCTTTTCTTACACTTTCTTATCGTTTTGTGTTCTGTCTTAACGCGTCAATCAAGTGAATCGAGCAGAGTTTGTTCTGTTTTTTTTTTGTGTTGTTCAAGGCCTTGCCAAATTGGTGTTTACCCAAATGTGATGTCATTTTGCATACCCTGTAAACGGGTTCTAGAGAAAGTTGTATGCTGAGCTGGGAAATTAGGCATATGAAAGTCTTTGAAGTGTTTTTAATATATACATTTTGTTGTTCTTTACAAGCTGGAATGCACGGGTTTAGTTAAATAGTCGACAGTTGCAAATTTATCTATAGTAACGAAAATCGAATAAGAAAATTTGCTTCATAAAGTCGTCTTTCTTTTGGAGTAAAAAGCTGAATTTTATCGAAAATTTCCTTTAACAATATACGATTTTTTAAAATATCTTTTGTTGATGCAACAATCTACTTATCTATCGAATTATCGACATATTCATTTGCTATTGCTTTAACTAATCGATTGGTTATGGTTTATATTTAGCATATATTTTAGGTATATCTAGCTCTTCCAGTTTACGACAGACTCTTCTCTAAAGTATTCTAAAGTATACTCAAAATCGACATATCGAAAAGCTATCCTTAGCACAGCTTATAGGATAGTTGACAGTCAAAAGCACAGCCATTTGATTTATATTCTATTTACTCAGTTGCATTTTATAATATCACAATCAATAAAAAAGGGTTGAAAAATAAATGCTGAAAGACCGACAACAGCTGTTATTTTGGCTTCTATTTGTCCATAAACAAAAACAACCTTTTTTTTAACAAATCCAAACGTAAATTTGACGAAATCAATTTGATTGTTCAACCAATTAGAACCTTGTTCGATTGACAAACCGAAAAGACAAAAAATCAGCGAAGCGTTAATAATGTTTCGATTGTTTTCGTATTTTTCCCTTCTTCTAATTATTACAAAACTGTTGCCTCTCGAAAATGGTAAGAAAAAGAAACGCAAACGCAAACGTTAACCTTTTGACAAAAAGGCATTAAAACTAAATGGTTAATTGCAAATTGTGTTGCACAATTGAACAATTCCAAGGTAGATTTGGCTTTCGAGCGTCATAAAGTGAGTCAGACGATGCCGTCGGCTGTCGAACAGTGTCTGCCAAATTCAACTTCATGTAGATACACGTAACATGCATATCTGAAGTTATTTTTTATCGCACTTTTCTTTGTGTGTGTGTTTCTTTCTTTATTTTTTTTTTTGCAGAAAGTTTAGCTCTGGCTGTGTTGAACACATGCTTCAATTTTATTGCTAATCTTTGGCTTAATTTAATTAACAGTTTCCTGTGGACAGCTTTGGCGACAGGCCACGCAGCCAGTTTGAGCTGCACTGTGAGTGTCAAACTGCGTGCAGCACGCCGGCTGCTGTTGCACAAACAAACACACAAACGGAAACAATTTTCCCAAATGTGCAAATGTTCAACGTTTTACGGAGTTGCTGCAGTTGCTGCTGCTGCTGTCCAACTCGAGGCGGGCATAAAAAACAAACCAACAACAATTGAAAGGCTTTTGCGATTGGGCGTTTGTGATAATTAAAGGCAATTATATGAGTTTGGCTTTTTGCTTAGCCATTGGCCAATTAAGTTAAACTGGAAACTTTAACCACTCAACTAGCGCTGGAAACTGAGACAATGTCGTGCGAGACTGTAACGATAGTTGTTGCAGCTTCAGATATTTGGCAAGTTTTAAGCAACAAGTTCGATTTGATTTTAGCTTAAGTTTATAGTGTTCTTTAATGCGATAGTTTAACGATGTTTTGGCGATATTTCTGTAAACTAATCAAAAACATTGTTTGGATAGCTTCCAATTTTCTTGACGGTTAAACTCAAGATACTTTGCAGGCTTTACGCAACAAGTTCTGTTTGGATAAAGTTTATAGATTTCATTTATGCGATAGGTTAACGATATTTACATGGAAAAATGCTTAATCGGATTTATTAGAGTTATCTTGTTATCTTGTAGACGAATTTATCACGATAGTTATGCGATAGTTTTATGGTGATTATTTCAAAAACTTTTTAGCATAAAACACCAGGTTCTTTTTGAGTTTCGCTAAAGATTGTAGCTTTGATTAATATTTTACTTATTATTTAATATTATTTTTATAATTATATAATTATAATTATAGGCAAATTTGTTAGATTTATGAGATAGTATTTAGCATGCTCGTATACTCTACTCCGGTCACGTAGGCATTTCTGATAAGAAACTTCATAAATTCAGCCCATAGATATTTATAAATGCCTGAATAAAGTTCAACTCTACACAGTTTGATTTTCTTGCACATTCTTTGCGATAGCTTAACGATAGTTGTGCGATAGTCTTTAAGTTGTGCGCATCTGTTAGCGCCCAACAACTTTTGGGCAACAAATTCATATAATAAAAAGAACAAATATTCATGGACTTACTGGAATTCAAGTTTCCACAGATTCCACAGTTTTCTTTTATAACCTGTTGCTCACGCGCCCATCTCTAGTGCGGCTAGAGGCTACACAGTGGCTGACAAACTGTTGAAATGTCTATGGACAGCTTTAACTTTTTGTTTTTGGGGCCTTGACAATCGTCAGGGTTCTTTTTTTTGGGCTATTTTTTTTTTTGCCTTTTGCCAATTTAATTGCACTGCGGCACGCACGCAAATCGCGAAATTTAATCGCGAATGAGTGTACGCAGTTTGACAGGCACTGCGCGCGCTTAATTACACACTATTTTATTTGTTTTTCTTTTTGTTTTTTTTTTTTTTGTTTAAGCAAAATGCAAATTACGCGAAAAGCGAACAATAACAGCAAGTTTAAACTAACAATAATAATAACAATAACAATGGCAAATGCTGCTTTCTATTGTTTGTGTATCTTTTGTTACAGTGTATCTGTGCAAATGTATCTGTATCTTTTGTATCTGTATCTGCTGCTGTCGCTGTTACAACCGGCGACGGCAACTGCGCGAAACGTACTGAAAGTTCGCTTTGCGAATTCAAATACAATCGAAGATTTTGATAATGGCACCACGGTGCGCGGGGCACAGTGCACAGCCGATAAGATAAATGCCGTCAAATGTATCGAAAAATTTCAGTTAGCACCGTCATCGAGTCATCGAGATTGTCATCGATTTGCCGTACTCGTTGATTTGTTTTAATATCTATTACATATATATTTACTTTTCTTTCGGTTAATTTTTGTTAACAAGTCAATTGAAAGCTCGTTTTATTTCAGCGACATTCGAGTGCGTTGCGATAAGATAAGATTTGGCATATTATATGAATTTTTAGTTCGATTTGATTTTCAAAATGTCGCAGCGAACGTCATCGATGTTTGGTTATCAGCTCAGCTGGTTATCTCGCAGGCATCGCGCCATCAATTGATATGCAAACACACAGATTTGCATTGCGAAATGCATAAATTAACAAAAATAAAAACAGTAAAAATAAAATCAACTAAAAAATGGCGAAATGCGAAATTTGTCAATATTAATCAAAGCGACGCGAATTTCACTCTCAATAAATCAGCGCACGCAACGCAGACTTTGGGCCGGAGACTCTCTGGAGCTGGTACTGCCCTCGGGTGGATGACAGTGAAAACTGCGTGCGACAGACTTGAGTTTGGTTTGGTTAGTGGAGGTTGTGGGGAGGGGTTGAGGGGGTTCAACTTGTGCTGCAATCGACTTGTCAGCGACAAATGCAAATGACGCACACACAAGAGCAACAGGCAACAGCCAAGAGCATACATGAGCAACATGTTGCTGGCATTGCCGATGTTACCGTTCGTCTGGCCAAATAAAAGTGAGAGTTGGATAACAAAAACCAGACATTGCTCATGTCCAGCCAGTTAATAATTGCTTCAATAACAGCCAAAAGGGTAGTTGTCAGTGCTTAACCAGATTAAGCTTAAATGCAGTTTTGAGAATCGCAAAGAGAGGCGAAAATGAATGTATGAGAACATGGCATTTACGTGAGCGTTAGCGATTCTTAAATGTCAATTATAAGCGAGAGATACTTTTAGAACTTTTTTTACCAGTAAAATAAAAGTGCATCTATTTTTTGTTCTTCAATTATATCATCTGACTGAATCTACTTTCAGTAAAAGTATTTTATTTGAAAAAATGTATGCAAAATGTAATTTATATGAATTTTTCTTAGTCCGGAATGATCAGAGAGCTGCTGGCAACTTATTTAAGATATTAGATACCAGATACCCAGAGCCTAACAATAAATTATTTGAAAATCGCCGAGAAAGGCGTTAGAAAAGAGAACTGATTGCTTTTTTTGGCTATTGTTGAAAGCTGTATTAAACCTGTGTTAAAATTTCTAATAATTTTTTAAAAAACTCTTCAAGAAAAATTTTTGAACGAGAGATTTTTAAAATTGTTGCCAATTTCCAGACCAAGTAATTTGCCAATTGTGGCCGCTCACATGCTTTCATTTCCCAACACTCGGCCTGCTGATTTCCACCCGCTGATTTTCACAAATAACTTCAGCGAATTTGTCTCAAATTACAAAGATGCTCGTTTACAGCCCATTACACGCGGCAACTTGTCATTGGACATGTTTGGGGGACATGTTTACCAGCAAATTGACACGAAAAAGCCACAAAAAGAGCTTAGAGAAATTTAAGGCGAATCCACACACACACACACATGCACACACTCAGATACACGCACCATCGGACCACCGGCAAAGTCGTTCAATCGAATCGATGGATCGATCGATACTCGCAACTCGTGTGCATTTCAAGCGAAACTGAAACCATGAGAGCCAAACAACAAAGAGCAGCCGGCCTGTTATACATACAGAGGCCCCAACTCTGGGCAGGCTCAGCTTGGCTCTCGGCTCGGCTCTTGGTCATGGACACGGTTGTGCGAACGTGCGACACGCAATGTGTCCAAGTCGTTGGTTGCGTCACACAAGATGACAAATTGCAAAGTACCGTGAATTTTCGTATTGCATTGATGAAAGGGAAAATGCAGCAGTTGTGGGGGCAGTGTACACTGAGAGAAAATTATCGACTGTTTATAGGAAGATGCAGGTATAAATAGAAGAAATCGTGTCTTGGAAGCTCAACTTTATATTACTTGATAATGTACATAATTTTTATTGTTTGATTTTAATTTAATTTGTTTTAATTTTAAGCTCAAAATGAGTAGGCTTAATTTTTTTCAGTGTTTTGATCTTTTATAAATCAAAATAACTTTTGTCAGCGCGGCAACCAAGTGCGACTAAGAGAAAGCAGACTAGAAGACATTGCTCAAGCTGTCACTGGACAAAGATGAAGCGCAGGAAATGTTTCCGCTTCCTTAGCGCAAAGATAGAGAAAGAGAGATCGACAGAGAGAGAGAGAGAGAGAGATAGAGGGGGAGAGACTCACCTTAGCTGGCGACATAGTCGCATTGCTGCTGCTCGCCTGCGATTTGGCCGACTTGGCGGACTTGGCCGGCGAACGGGGCGGCAAACGATTGCCACCATTCTGTTGACCATTCGGAATGGGATTTCCATTGCTGCAGTTGCTCATCTCAGTGGGCCAAACGCTGATATTGCAGATGTCCGCGCGGCTATAAAAACTGCTGTTGTTGTTGTTGTTGTTGCTGTGGCACATAGACTGCAGCTGGGGGTAAGAAGCAGAAAAAAGGCAAACCGAAACTTGCTTTAATTAAAAATGCCAAGAAAAGCGTTTACTTAAAAGCGAATGCCTTCTGTCTCATAATCAATCAGCTGGATTGGCTGCATAGCCATTTCCTGCTGGGGCATTTTTCGTGGATGCATGGCTCTATTACAATGTGGCTGCCGCCAATACCCATAAATCTAGCCCGGTCGAACGTGTCCTCGTTGCGGCAACTCTGTCGCTGTCGTCCCTTTCAATTGTACAAACCTTGCCAACTTTCGTATACCCTGTACCCACTGATTAAAGGAGTATATAAAAGCTGTGCTCATGTATCTAATAGGCAGAGTCAATAAATTATATGAAAGTGAGACTACGATTTTAAATTTAAATACAAGAGGCTATCCCTTTTATCGATAATTCCATTATATTTCTATCTTGTCGATAAATATCGATTTTGAAGAAAGCTTTTTAAAACATATTTCAAAAATTTTTAAACCAAATAATACCTTGTCTAGTAACGAAACAAGAGCTATTTCATTTTTTGTATACTTTTTCTCTCTCCTCTCAAAATAGAAATAATCGATAATAGTCTTGATTTTTAGTACTCACACATATTTGAGTGCTAATTTCAAGTCTTGATAACTTCAGAAACATGAAATTTGAGTTTAAAGCTATCATAAATCGTTGCGAGGTATCTTTTAGTCGGTCAGTTGCGACTAGAGCGCTGTTAGTCGCCTTTTTTTGTGTGCCGCAATGAAGAAATAAATCACACGTTTTTAGTTAATTTCGTACTTTCCCATTTTTGACGTGCGCTGCTCAGTTTTTTCTGGACTATCGCCAGCTCTGTCGACCTGTCTGTCAGTCAGTCAGCCAGGCAGTCAGTCAGCCAGCCAGGCAGTTAGAGGAGGCAGCAGCCCAGCAGCAGCAGCAGCGGCAGTCGGGAGTCGATAGTTTGGCATCAATTTTGAATGGCAGCCGCTGCTGCTGCTGCTGTTGGGACGGGACGGGAGTCGGTCGCAGTTGGTGCATGATTCGCTTTCATTAACCCAACTGCTTAATCATCAGGTGCACGGGAAAACCAAAGCAGGCAGGCAGGCAGGCAGTAAGAAAAAGAGGCGGTAGCCATTTATTGAAAAGGTGCCCCCCTCTCGCAGCTAGGCTCACCTTTTCGGCTGCTTGGTATTGGGCTAATGGCAAACAAAGTTGCAACAAAGTCCAACAAAGCAACTTTATTGACACAAGTCAGAGACTTGCCAGACAGAGTCAGCGATCGAATCGAAATCGAATGCAGCACAAGTGCAGACTTGGAGATTTGGACTCAAGAGTCCGAGACTCGCAAAACTCAAGACACAAGGTACCCCGTGCGGCGAACTGTGGGAACCTGTGTGGCATACACCAAGCTGTCTGCAACAGACTTTTGTAGCATGTCTGTGATTTGTATTTGCGAATTTTGCGATTTGTGGTCTATAAATGGTAGGGCTCAAAACACTCGAAGAGTTCTCAGCGCATGTTCGGATTTGTTGCTTATTAGCTGATATATCTGGCAGGCTATTAAGAAATAATGCAAATGGAAATAAGCAACGGATGGGAGATTAAGCTCAAATATTCTCTTGTTATGGTAATGATCACATCATGCAACATTTGACATTCAGTTAGGTTTAAGGTATTCCTCAGCTGAGCAGCTGCAAGAGTTATTGATAAGTCTTTCGATTAAAAGGGGTTTGCTATGTGCTATGTGCTTAACTATCGATAGTTAACGTCCTAAAATATTAATTGAACATTATCGATAGTCTTCAGGTATTTCGTCAAATCTATCGATAAATCTATACATATGATTTATGTTTTGTATCTATATACATATATGATTTCGCCTATCGATACGCATAAAAAGATTTATTTTCCCTTGCCAAATATTATCGATATATTTGGCCAACAATAGTTTTGAGCTCTAGTTCCATCTTTCTATCGCCATCTTCGACTCCAAAATATTGTACTAAATGAAAACTATCCATCTTTTTTTTTTTGGCATAGGATCTAGTTGTGTACGACTTAAGATTGAACACGGGTTATATTGTACTTTTAGAAATGCCATCTATTCAAATCAGAGGGCGTCCAACATGTTTCTTTTCCTTTCCACTGGAAACCTTTTCAACTATTTTCTCATCCTATATCATATTAGCGAATTCAATATATCTATAATTAGCTTTCTTCTGGCAATTCATTCATAGAAAGCTTTTCAACTGGACACCTTTTCAATATTTTTTGATCTTTTAAAACTTCCACTGGAAACCTTTTCTAATACTTTTTAATCCTACAGCACCCGATCTATGGCATTATATTTTTATATTATATAGAAGAAAGATATATTCTTTCTTCTGTCGATTCATTCATAGAAAACTTTTCCATTGGAAAACTCTTTAGAGTTCTCTCATTTCTAACTGTATCATATTTTCTAAAACTTTTATCTTAAATCTAGGCTTCGTTTTGTCTTTCTCCCAAATTTGATACATTTCTTTGCGACCCCTCTATCATTTGTATCTTAAAACCTCTGATTATCTTAGTAATTCACCCAAAATGGACTCAGTTGAGTTTAAAGGTAGGTTTAAATGTTGATAACATTATCTCCAATGACACTTGACTCTCACTCACCTGTGCTGCATTTCCATTTGCATTATCGGCAACAGTTGCCTCATCAGCGTTCTCCAGATTTGCGCCCATTTTCAGCAGTTGCTGTTGCTGTTTAGAGTCCAAGCGCGACTGTTGCTTGTGATTATTGTTATTGTTGTTGGCATTCAGTTGTTGTTGCTGCAGCTGCTGTTGTTGACTGCTGCTGTTGTTGTTGTCGCTGTCGCTGTACAGTTGTTTGTAGCAATTGTTGCTAATGATGTGTCTTGTGTTGGTGGTGCTGCTGCCATCGCTGGCGCTGCCATTGATTTGCAACTGAATGTCCATGTCGACAACGCTGCGCTGCATTTGGGTAACCCGCGACGTGGCCGATGTCTCCGTATGGACACCGTTCGAATTGGACGAGGAGCAGGCGCTGCTGCTGTCGTAGTTACTGCTGTTGCCAGTGCTGCCAACACCAGTTGCAATTGCAACAACAGCAGTTGCTGTTGCCGTTGCTGTTGTCGATGTGGTCACCAGCGTCTCCTTGTTCTCCTTATCAGAGTCGTCGCTGGGCGCAGCGCTGACTCCTCCAACGGCGCCAGAGGTTGTCGACGAGATGGCAGCCGACTGCAGACCATCGACTGTGGATGTTGCTGCTGCTGCTGTTGCAGTTGTTGTTGTTGCTGCTGCTGTTGCTGTTGCTGTGTAGAGCCAACCTTCGTCGTCGTCATCCGATGAGGCATCAGCCGATTTTAGTATCTAGAGTTTGTCGGAAGGGTAAAGGAAAAAAAAACGTTAGTATGGAAAATTAAAATCAAGCAAAAGCTGTGTGGGCCCACGTCACAGACGCGGTCGCAGGCTGTGCCTGGCTTGCAATGGCAATGCCCAGCCAGATGAAGATGAAGTAGTAGAAAATGAAGTTTAATTAGCGTTACTTGCGCAAAATGGCAAATTGTAACTTGTAGTCACAACAGCAACAACAATTGTAGCTACAAATTGCTGCTGCTGCGACTGCGCATGAGTGGCAAAAATCTTTTGAGTTCGTCTCAAATGCCGGTTGCCAACGCGGCTGCCTCGGCTGCCTCGGCTGGCCTAGCCTGGCCTGGCTTGGCCTGGCCATGGCCCGACTGGCTGGAGGAGTTGCCACCGTGCCGCCCTCAACCAAATGGTTGTCAGTTGCTGTTGCTGTCGCTGCTGTTGCTGCTGCAGTTGTTTTCACTGTTTGCAATTTATATTAATGTTGCGACGTTCCATTCGGATTGTCTTGGCGACCTTAGGCTTTGCATGCAGCCGAGGCACTCGTCACTTGGGTGTTGGAGGAGCAAACAGCAACAGCAACAACAACAACAACCACAGCAAAAGCAACATCAGTAGGAGCAGCAACAGCAGCAGGTTGAGCAGCTTTAAAGACAGCTTGCTTGTCATTAAAATATGTAAATTGTGCTTAAAATATTCCTTTTACTCAATAAGTAAACATATTCAGCGCAAACGTATCTAATTTAAGGTGCTAACGTAAATATCTCCAGTACAATCTCAAGTGCACATTCAGATATTTGAAATAACTTCCATTGAAAAATATATAAACTTTGATAATTATTTTAAAACCCGCGCTCTACAGTACTAAGAGCAAATAAGAGTGCACTTGTCGGGAGTGTCTAACTTGGAGATACCCTGAATCTAGCGCCTTGCTGCCTCTATCTTCTTCTTTACAATGGGGTTATCCCAAAAGTAAACTGTTTCTAATCTGCATATGCTTTACGAGAACCTACATACCAACTTTGGTGTATCTAGCTCTTATAATATTACTAAAAAAAAACATTTGTATAAATCGATATTTATCGATCAATTTAAATATGGGTGGATGATAAACTTGTTAACAAATTTGTATTAAGATCTTCTAATTCTTGAATTATTCTCAAACACCATATTTCTCCAAATCGATATTTATCGATATTATGCAAAGTGGAGGAGTTTTCGAAGAGCAATTGATAAACTTGTTTTTCGTCCGCCATACAAAATATTTAAATTGCAAGTCTCTAGCTTTTATTGTTTCTGAGATCGAGGCGTTCCTACAGATAGACAGATAGACAGACATACATGGCTAGATAGACTAAGCTCGTACTGATCAAGAATATATATACTTTAGAAGATGATGACATCTACCTTTGCACAATTCAATCTACCCTTTTACAAATTTTCAATGGGTTCGAGGTTTAATTAATACTAGCTACTATATCCTCCTAAGACATCACAGACATCTATACTCTAGAGGCTAAGCTTCTAACCAGGTGCCTTCATTTTGCAGTCGCCTCAAGCATTGGGTCATTTGGACAAAAATCAATTTATCAATTGTTCACTTCCTTCAGATCTGAGCTTATTTTGATCTGGGCTGCTATTGAAAATTCATCAAATCTTAGAAAAGCTCTCTTACTTTCGTTGTGAACTGTGAGCTGCAGTTCATGGAACAACTTTTGACCAGGAAATCGATTCATTACCATAAGCGGAACTAGTTATATTTGGCTGTTTGGGCGGAGAGCTGAAGAACGGCTGACCTCTGGACATGGATTGAGCCCCGGGCGCAGGTTGTCTGCTTTTGAACTCTAACTTGATGTTTGTACGCACGAAAGTCGTTTAATGATTAATGATGTGGCATTATGACTACCAGATAATGAGCAGCAAAGTTAATTAAGAAATTGTTAGGCATGCCAAAGATTATACGAAATATAGATACACATATGGTTAGTCAAATATGAAAAATGCAAATAAATTAACAGATGCAAAAAGACATGCAAATTGAAGCGCATTTGGCATGGGTTTAAGCAACGCACAGGGTTGCTAATGGCGCACAATCGAGCGTGCGGCGATTGTCGATAAGTTTCCGATAACCGCGACGAATTCGCATTGGAACATGGCATTTACGAAGAGAGAGACCCAACGCACCAACAGTTATAGAGAACCGGTCATCGGTCACCGGTCACCACCTGGCTGATAACGGTACTTACTTCGTTGGGTTGACGGGCTTCCAACTCGCCGGCAGCATCGGTGCCAGCGGTGCCGCTCGTCTCATTGTCCGTATCCAAATGCTTAAAGTAGAAGATGGCGCAGTTCTTGGACTTGCGATTGGAACGATTGAACTTGGAGGTGTCATTGTGATGGCCGCGATGTGTTGCCGCCTTTCTCAACACCGTTGGCGACTTGTTCAGCTCGTGTCCGTGTCCATGTCCGTGTCCATGACCATGTCCGTGGCCATGGGCATTATGATGGCTATGATTATGGGTATTGGGCGTGATTACGGCCACGGCGATGCTTTTCGGCTTGACGCCATTGTGGCACTGTGGCGGCAACATTTTGACGTTGCCGTGTCGCGTCTGCAACAGCGACAAATTAGCCAAATTGGGCGTGGAGCTGCTGCTGTTGTTGCTGCTGGCCTGCGACATGTCTAGCACATGACCCACTGTCAGTTGATGATGGTGCAGCTGTGTGCTGTGTGTAATGATGGGCAGCACCACACGTCGCTGATTGATGAGTAGGCTGCTGCTGCCGCCACCACCACCAGCGCCGCCTCGTCGCAGTTGCTGCACCTGCTCCAGATCGCTGCTCTCGGAGTCGGCCTCAAAGTCGGTGAGCGTGGCTGCTGCGGCGGGTGAGTTGCTGTGACTGTGACTGAGATGATTTTGGATTTTGGATGGACGCCAGGCGCGTTTGGCAATCACAAAATCAACAACGTCTGCCTCGTCGTCGTCCTCCTCCTCTGGCTCCTCGTCTGCCTCGTCACCAGGCTGCGAGTTGCGGCGGTGGAACAAAGTTTGGTTAGGGAAAATGCAGTTGCAGGCAGTTAAGGGGTCAAAGGTTCACGCAAACACACGCACACACAAATAAAAACAACAACAAATTTACATGCTGCTGCAGTGCTGCCAACTCGGGCGGATTTTTTTTTTTGGTTTTTTATCGAAATGGTGGCTTCTTTGGCCAGACGCAAGAAACTTGAGTGCGTTTGTTTTATGTTGTAATTCGGATATAGAGTGGGTGGTAAAGAGTTGACAGTAGCTTAGTGGGAGGCCGTGAACAGTGCTGCCAATTTTTAGCAAATCTAAGAATTACCAGTGCTGTAAAAGGCATTAATGGCGGGCTGCCAGCTCGGACGGAGCTTCTCTTTTCACAGTAAATTGAAAAGAATCTTCTTTGGCTAAAGATTTTTCAAGATTTTTCTTTTATTTTAAAGTTGGAATACAGCTTTGACGCCAACAGTTGACTATACTTTAGAAAGCACGTGAACAGTGCTGCCAATTTAAGCTGAAACTTTGAGTTTAGAGCGAAAAGATAGCTACTTTCGCCAAGAGCAAACTTTAAATTTCTTTTATTATTAAATTTTGACTTTGAATTAATATTTTGGTGCTTAAAGTGTTGACAGTACTATAAAAATTACTCAAACAGTGCTGCCTAATCTGACGCAACTTTTGGGTTCTTAAAGACATGATGGCTACTTTTGGCTATATCAAGAAATTCCTCAGTTCTGTTTTTATCCAACTAAATGATGGCTACTCTTGTCCATACCAAGAAGTTGTCCACTTATTTTGTTCAATTTTAGAATTGAAGTGTAATTTGGTCGCTCAAAAAGTTGCCAGTGCTGTAAAAGGCGTTCATACTGTGCTGCCAACTCGTGCCAAAATACTTGGAACCATCTCACAAACTTAACTTTATTAGCTAACTGAAAGTTCTCAAGTTTCATTGCTTAAATTTCGACTTGGGATTTGGGTTGTGGGGCTTTTTAAAGTTGACAAAACTGTTTTGGGCATGCAATACAGTGCTGCCAACTCGGGTATCCAGGGGGTCATATCGAAAAGGTAGCTTCATTAGCAAGTTCAAGTTCTTGACTGCTTTTGTTCAATTTAGAAGGAATAACAGGTCGAGGGTTAGGTTATTAGGCTCAAAAGAAAAAGTTGACAATACTGTAGAAGGCATGCAGAATTCTAACTAGCAATAGCAATAACAACAACTACATACAAGAACAACAACAACATACAATACAAAGAGAACGCGCGCGCACAAATTTGGCATATATGCAAATGTATTTCATTTACTTTACCTTTTGGGTTGCGATACAATCGCGTGACTGATCCTCGGCCTGAACGTTGGCGGCAACAATCTCTGTGGCAGTTAGCTGACAACGTTGCAACAGCTCCGTCGAGTTGTGACTCGGAGCACAACCACTCTCGCACTCCAAGTCCAAATCGGAGACAACCTCGTTCAGATCGTCCTCGGTGGCAGCGTCGCCGTCGCCTTCGCCCTCGTAACCAAATGAATCGTCTTCGGTATCGTCGTCGTCATCCAAGCCGTTCTATGAGATGAGAGAGTCGAACAGAAGATTATGAATATGATATATGAGTGAGAGGAGAGTAGGAGTATAATTATGTAAACCTCATTTGGTTCCCCTTAAGTAAAATTAATTCAAGCTATCTAAAAATTATCTAATAAAGTTCTGTAATGTTGGAATATTATTGATATGTATTTTTACTCTTAAAATTATCTAAGCCCATTTACAGGGTATGCTCAAGTGGCAGCAACTTGCATGTCTAATTGCCAGTAGTTTATTACTGTGGCAATATGAATTTCAGCTTTTAATTGGCCAACTTGATTTGGATCTGAGGAAAGCATAAATATTGCTCAACCGTTGGTCAGTCGCATTTTCACAATTTTCACACATTTCCAACACAATTTCCCATCACGTAACGAGGCGCGAGTTTCCTTCTTCACATATGTTATAATTGCTTTCAATTGCGCCCGGGCCAAGAGCCAGACAAACAGACATGAAATAAAAAGAAAACACGACAAACGGACAAACAGTTAGCTGCCCAGACAGATGACAGATAATCCACAAAGTAAGGTGGAGAAAAACCAAGGCGCGCACGTCACAAGTGGGTGGCAGTGGGTGGGGTGGAGGCGGCGCGTACTCATCTCATGCGGGGGCAGACCTTGACGCCCCTTGAAACATGAAAAGCACAAGTGCTCAACATTTTGGGAAAGCAACCTCATAGCTGGCAGCTTAACCTCAGTTGACCTTGGCGCGCCCTTACCCAGCCCCCAGCGAGCTGTTACATTTATCCAAAAACATTTCTGTTTTGCAGCTCATAAAACATTTTGGAAAATCTAATTATTAACTCAGCCAATTGAACATTTATTAATTTTTTTTGAACACCCGCCACATGTTGAACAAGTTTATTTCTTTGGCTTTCTGTGGATTTGCGTAATCTTGAGTGTAGTCTCTGCTGGGCCATTGAAATTTCGTGTTAACGAGGCCTTCTGAAGGTCAGCAGCAATATAAAATGATTTTCTTTTAAGAGTCTGCTATATTTGGAACTCTTGCCGCATCTAAACAAAAAAGAACAGCTAGAGTCTAGTTGTCGAAGATGAAATGCCCTTCTGAACTTTCCCACATCCATAACTTGGTCGAAATTCAACGAATTTTCATAAGGTTTGGATTTTTGTTCATGGTTTAGGCTGTAGATCAAATTGGCATCTTAATCTGACAACATCATTCTGGGTCGAAATTCAAGTAAAACTGGTACTCTCAAATATCCTATATAGACATAGGTCAAAATTTCCCATCCCCATAACTCTGTCAAATCTCAGCCGATTTTCATAAGGGTTGGCTTTTTGTTCATGGTTTAGGCTGTAGATCAATTTGGCATCTAAATCTGACAACATCATTCTGGGTCGAAATTCAAATATCCTATATAGGCATAGGCCAAAATTTCCCACCCCATAACTTGGTCAAAACTCAACCAATTTTCATAAAGTTTGGCTCTTTGGTCATGGTTTGACCTCTAGATCAATTTGGCATTTAAATCTGACAACATCATTCTGGGTCAAAATTCATGTGAAAATGGTACCCTTAAATATCCTATGTAGACATAGGCCGAAATTTCCCATCCCCATAACTCTGTCAAATCTCAGCCGATTTTCATAAGGGTTGGCTTTTTGTTCATGGTTTGGACTCTAGATAAATTTGGCATTTAAATCTGACAACATCATTCTGGGTCGAAATTCAAGTAAAACTGGTACTCTCAAATATCCTATATAGACATAGGTCAAAATTTCCCATCCCCATAACTCTGTCAAAACTCAACCAATTTTCATTAAATTTGGCTCTTTGGTCATGGTTTGGGTTCTGGATCAAATTGGCATTTAAATCTGACAACATCATTCTGGGTCGAAATTCAAGTAATTCAAGTGGTACCCTAAAATATCCTACATAGACATAGGTAAAAATTTCCCAGCCCCATAACTCTGTCAAATCTCAGCCGATTTTCATAAGGGTTGACTTTTTGTTCACGGTTTCTGGGTCAAAATTTATGTGATATTGAGTACCATTAAAAATAAATATTCTATATAGACATATGTCAAAATATCCCACCCCAATAACTTGTCCGGTATAAATATACTTTATAGTTTCGTAGATTTCTCCTTCCGACTGTAATATACTCTCAGCATATCCATTAGCCATGGTTACAGGGCATATAGAGACATGATTTATAGAGTATTGGCAGCTCTCAGACATTTACTAGGCGCCTTTTGATTAGTTTGTTTACAGTTTTACCTGCACAGAGTTTTCCTTTGAAGCAAACACACACAGCAGGTGTAATTGGGCCAGACAAACAAAGTCGGCCCATTGGAAAAATCTAAATGGTTTTCAGATGGACACTAACACACAACAATTTAATGATAAACAAATATAAGAAATCAACTTGTAAGCTGTTGCAGCTCGGGCAGCTGCCCAATTGGATAAACACTTTCTATAAATTAGCATAACACCCGCATTTTGTAAGCTGGAGATCTTAACTAGATGGGCGAAAGGCAAATCCAATAAAAATCAATGACAAGCTAAAGATAACAGTTAAACCTTTTCTTTTTTCCTTGAGTTCAGTTCAACTTCTCGCTGTTGCTTCTCGCTGACTTTGACTCTTTTGTTGGGCTGCTGCCCACAGTTTCTCGGTGCTACAATTTATGGACTTATTATGCAAAATGCATTTGCCAGGCCGAAGGCACGGATAAAATCAAAAGGTGGCAACGCCTGGTTGTTGTTGCTGGCGGTTGTTTCCTTTGTTGCCTCTGTCTGCCTTTTTTTTTAGTTGGAAATTAAGTTCAAGTTTATCGCAACGCACTTCACGCGAAACGACGACTAGGTGTACGGGGCGGCCGTTGGGCAGGGGCGTGGCACTGCAGTTGGACACGTGACGTTGTGTTGTCGTGTTGCCAGCTTAACACCTCATTTGCAGGCAACTTTGGAGCTGAGCTTGGGCTCTTGCTAAAACTATCATTAGGGGTTCGCGATAAGCATCTGCCACGTACAGTGAAACCTAAACAGCAACAACAACAACTACACGCAATCTCTCGCTCTGTCACAATTCTCATGTTCATTTCTCATTTTTTCTTCTTGCACCTTTCAAAGAACTTTAGTTTGTTGCACGAAAAACAGCTCGAAATGTTTTGTGTTGTGTTGTGTGTACTCCAAAATCCGATTACTCGATAAGTCTTTGAGGTACTCTGAAATGCGTTTGTCTGGGAAAATGTAGCCGAGTGTTTTTCCATGTTGTTTGCTTCAGCTACCGTTTTTCCACCATACACATACATATTTTATAGCCTCTTTGTTGTCGTTTTCTAGTCGAAATTATGAATTTCTCACACGCCAACATTTAATTATCACTAAACGCTTTCATGTCATCGATGTGATGGATACCTCTATTAACATACATATATGTATGAGTCCCCTTTGGGGGCGTGTAATTGTCGTGCAATAAAATAAAAAGAAAAAAAACGTGAGCTGCAACTGGAAATTGTTTCTAGTATAAAGTGCATGCCATGTATAAGAGGTAAACAAATTAAAATTATAGCTGACAGAGCTCAGTTAAAAGGTATTTTATAAAAACTCTAGAATTAATACACTCTGGAAAAATGAGTGTACATAAATGAGCGTGGGCATGTATTTAAAGAACAATTAAAATGTGGCTTGAATTATTATCAGCTTAAGTTCAAATTAGTTTCATATTTCCTCTTAAAACATCAAAAGCGGGCCTAGTTTCTACTTTCTATTATATATTTAGAAAAAGGCATATACCCTGTATAAAGGCTAAAAGGTTATTTAAAGAAGCTTTCCATGTATCCCAAATGTTCCTAATATAGAATTATAAACAACTTAGTTAATATAGATAGGATTTGGTAGTTTATGACAATTGTTACTATTTTTATACTCAAATGCAATTCTATATAAGCCAATCTGTTTTTTTGCACAGTGTACAGACAGATTTAAAATAGATTTCATATGTCATATGCATTGTTCAAGGTTGTTAAGAGGTTTTTTTTGTAGCTGGACAATGGGATTATGTGACATTTATAAATAAATGTTAGCTGTGTCCAGCTTACAATCAGATATTTTTTTCCTCCACATAAATCTTTTATATCCGTCGAGATCTGACCGAACGATTCAACAATTAAGTAATTACCGAGATTTGCAATGGAATTTAAATTTATTTAAAAGTGTCAATTGCAACAACGCCATGCAAATGTCTGCAAAGCGCGACAAAATTGCAGACATGAGCAGCAGCAGCCGTGACAACAACGACAGCAACGACAGCAAAAGCGTTGACAACCCGCAGCAACATGAAAACTTCCAAGTCATATGAAAGCAAAAGCAACAACAGCAACAATAACAACTGGCAACATGCAAAGCTTTTTGCCCCACAGCCTCGCTACAAAGTATGCGGTGACAACAGCAGCACCCGCTGCAGCAACAATATTATTACTAGCTGCTGTTGTTGTTGTCGTTGTTGTTATTGTTGCTGCTGCACAAAACATTTCCTGGTGCAGCAGCAGCAGCAACAGCAACAGCAGCGACAGCAGCAACTGCAATGCCCACAATTTAGCGCAACTATTACAAATCGCATTAGACGCTAAATTTAGCAAAGTCTTAGTCAAAGCTGCGTTTGTCCCCGCAGCAACAGCAATAGCAGCAGCAGTTGCAACTGCAACAGCAGCAACATTGCTAGAATAACGACAATCTTTTAGCACAAATTGCTGTGTAGGTCTGTGGCAAGTTCTAGTCTAGCCTTTGTCATGTTGACAGTGCCCTTATTGGCAACATGTTGCTGCAACACGCAAGAGTGCGTGGGCGTGCTACACACATGATGCTGGCCCACGCACAGCGGCAATTGCTCATAACTTTGCAGGTTGTTGCTGAGTTGGGCTGGCAGCAACATTTGAATTTAAGGTGTTGCTATGATTAATGGCAAATGCAGAATATTTGTGTGTCAGAGCCTGTGACAATTGCAGCCCATAAAATAGATAAATAGACAAGCGAGACAGACAGGCAGAGAGACAGACAGACGGACAGAGAAACAGTCGAACAATGCAAACAAAGGCCGCAATTTGACATTTGGCAAATGTCAATATGCCATAAATGCAGCACGGGAAATATCATTGCAGGAAATTGCAACAAAAAGCTAAGTAAGATGAATTAGCTGCGGGTTGCGGAATGATTAAATACCCTAACAGGCGCCTATGTATTTGAATTAGACTTCCTTCTTAAACACAACGACAACTTTTTTAAAGCTACTCAATTGGCGACTAAATAAGACTTGGAATTGTTGAGTTTGGCTTTTGCAGCTTGAATTTAAATGGCAGAAATATATTTTCGATTAATTGTTCACAGCAACTGGATGACATAGTAGTTTGATATCGAGTGTGCGTTAGAAGAGTTTTCACAGTAAATACTTTATAGTATATTTTTATATACTTTTTACGTATAAACAGTACATACTTTATATGTATATACCTTATTTAAAAATTCTTACACAATGCGATGCACACTATGCTATAATACCTATAATACCCTCTGGTAGAGTATAACGAGGCGCGCTCCAATCGAAGATGTCTCTGTCTGAGCCATTGTTTTTTCTGGCCTGTTGCATTACCCGCTGATTTATGTGTGTGTGCGTGTGTGTGTGTCGGAGTGTTTTGTGTGGGTTAGTCTGCGCCACATGACGCGTTGACAACATCAAACACTGCAGCAACATGTTGCTGGTTGCAATTGTTGTTGTTGTTGTTGTTGCTGTTGTTGCTGTGCTTCCATTGCTATGTGGCGGCATTTTGTTGTTTACATTTGGTTTCATTTCTCTTCTCAGCTGCTTTGTGCATTGTAATTTCCCATTGATTACATTGTGGCCACATCTCGTTTGACTTGTGCGCTCGCTCGTCTTTCTTCCGTCCAGTTGTTCGATTATAGGAATTGGAAGTCGTCTGTTTAACAGCTGCTGCCACAATGAAGCAATTTGGCCATGTTGCTGCCGCTGCTGCTTTTACTTGTTTTGTTATTATTCTGAGCTCTGTTTTTTATTGCATTCATCCGCTAGTTTGCATGGCGGGGTGCCTCGGCCCCTGAGCTATGTGCGCGGTGGACTCCCATTGTTTGATTTTGCAATTAATCATTTGGGATTTGATTGAATTCGAAAATGTGTGTTATAGTTTGTTATCTTTTGCCAGGCAGCTTTGGTCTTCTGCATACCTTTTTTTAACTACAAATTAATTAGAGGAAAGCTCACTAAAATCTTTAGGAAATCGCTTCTACAGGATACATCTTTCACTTTTCTTTCTCTTTTATTTCAAGCAACTTCCTTGCACTCTGCATATTTTGATATAAACGTCTATCTTTTTATGAACACCAGATTGTCTCTATTTTATGGAATATTCAAAATCAGCAATGATAAATATTAACAGAAATAATTAAAATACATTTTTTTTCGGAAGGAACTATTGCGGATTTCAGCTAAAAATTAATTATTTGCTCAGGTGCCTTTTTGACAAATCGATTTCAAACAGATGCAATTTGAGCCTGGAACTGGGTTTTGGTTGGAAAAGGTTCACGAACCGTGCCTAAAGACAGGGAGTTAGTTCGAACCGTAAACATTGAAAACATTTTTTTACGTTTTTAGTTCTGATATATTTCATACCAAGCCCATATTCCATATTTCAACACGCTCCCGTTTGCATATTTCTACTCATTTACAACCTGCTCTGCGGCGGCTGCGCAAATCAATCATTAATATCTAATCCCGAATCTGTGTTGGCCAACGTGCAGAGCATAATGAACAATAAATGGCATATTGAAGCCCACATTTGAGGCGAGTAATTGAAAATGAGCCAAAAGGCAGGCGGGAGTGCAACTCCGCCAAAAACAGAGCTCGATTGCAGCTCTCAGCTGCAACAAGCTGCATCATTAGTTGCCACCAGAAAGTAGATCAACTAACGGTCAGAGCAACAGCAGCTGCCTGCCTCCTGGATGTTGCATTGTGGTGTTGGTGGCGGGGATGTGGCCACATTATAAAACAATTTCTCACAAAAACCCACCCAATTTGCCTGCTAAACCGCACGACGAGCGTTTTTGGTCAAGCTTCCAATTACACGAAGCATTTTGGTAAGTGTTGTTGCTGTTGTTGTTGTGGTTGTTGTTGTTGTTTTTGTTGTTGTTGCTGGCTAGCGGCTAATTACCGCGGTGCTGTCCAGCAGGCCCCGAACGAAAGTGAGACCGAGAGGCGGTAATTATATTGGCCCGAACTGCGCCAGCTGCCTGCCGTTTAAACGGCCTTGCAACGCGCGTCAGAAAGTGAAACTTAAGCTTTATTTCATTTTTTATTCGGCCATTGTTTGGCTTTGGTGTGGCATGTAAATAACTATATGTATTGGTGTGTGGCATGCAACGGCCATTAGTGTTGCAGCTTCCGCGTTGCTGTTGTGGGTGGCACGCCCCGTACACAGGTTGAAGACAACAACAAAATTTACATAATTATTGTGATTTAATTTTTTCAGCACTCGCATCTTCCGGGGCAGCACAACACACACACACACCACACACAATTAAATAGTCACAATTTGTAAATGTCGTTGTTCAACATGCAAATGCAGTTCCGATTCGCAACACGAATCGTGTACAACAAAAACAGCAACAAAATCTACAATCGTTCAGACAGACATATGTTGCCCCGTCAATTATTATTCAAAGCGCATTCGTTCATTTTCGTGCCTCGTTTTGTTCGTTCGATTTATGAAAGGAATGAGAAAAAAACTAGTTCATGTTGCTAGACTAGTTAATACCCTGCATTCAGTTTTGCATTATTGCATTACCAACAATTACTACCCACTAAATTGTTTGCCTCAGCATTAACTCCAACAAAAATAGTCTTGGCAATCGATATTTATCGGTTTTACAATGAAGGGAAATTAAAAATCGATATTTATCGATTTTGTCAGAAACGAAGAGAGCCAACGATGATGGCTCTACCATACGCTATCTTGGATTTTTGCTCAGAGTAGAGAGGTTAATTAAAAATAAGGCTGAATCGAAATCGATATTTATCGATTTTAGTAAGGCTGAACGAGGATTTATCGAAGTTTCAAAGTCTTATTAAGAGTCGACATATCAAATTTGGTGCCTCCATTTGAGTAGAGTCTAGAAAAAGCGGGTTTGAATATCAATCGATATTTATCGATTTGAGTAGAATTTTAGGCTGTTATCAAAAATTAAATAGATCTTTGTATGGCATGCGGAAAGATCTATATGCCCTGTTTTACCCATTTAAATCGAGCACAGGGTATTTAACCAAAATATGCAATTTGGCCAACATTAATTTGCATTCGCTCTTTTATTTTTAGGTTTCTTTTCTGTCGGGTAGCTGCTACCAACTTTTTGGTGATTTTGGGCGACGCTCGTTCGAATTACTTTTGATTTATGTTTTAGGCTTTGATTGATGTGCCGCAACATTTAAATATTTGACGAGCGGCAATTAAATTCATAAATTGTAAACTTTATTTTGATCGACGTTAATTGGCTGTTCGATTTGTTCACGACTGGAAATCCAATTAGCCTCACATCGCTCGCTGAGTGTTGATAAACGTCTTGACTTGCAAGAGGATTGTTTGGTTGAGTATTGTTAAGTGCCTCAAGGTTGCCGAAAACTAATTGAATAATTTAAGATTCTTTTAAAGATAAATGCATTATCTTTTACTTTTAATAATGAGTTTTAATGCGAAGGGACAGAACTTGCTTTAGCTAAGCTATACTAAGAGCTGACATATTCCTTGGGTAGATTAAGGGAAGATATGAGGTTCGCATATTAAAGACTTCCTCACTTAATGTCCTTCTCAACAGTTTAGACTCATTCTGAGTCGAATTTCAATGTTTATTTTCTCACATTATTGCCGCATTATTTAGCAGCAACAAAGGACCGTAAAGGAGAGAAGAATTCTTGACATTCCTGTTTGGCTCATGCAGCCAAGATCAAATTTCCCACAACTCAAGTTTAACAAGGGCAAATTGCCTTTAAGAAGAATCCAAAAACAAATGTTGCCAGATGTGAATTTCTTTCAACACTTTCGCTTGGTATTTGGCCTTCACGCTGGCCGGTGAATCAATCAAAAGGTGCATTGGCCTGCAGCTTGAAGATCTGTATAATAATAAATATTATACCTTATTTTTTGTTTCTCCCAAGAATAAACAGAAGAGATAGGCAGACTCAGAGGAGGAAGCAGCCACACACAACAAGTCAAATATAATAATAATCAAGTGTAATCATTGTAATTCGATTGCAAACTGCATTTGTTTATCGAATGTGGTGAGGGCCAACAAAATTGATGTGAACGTGAGCAAATGAGAAGGATGCCGGGAGAGACGAGAGAGAGACGGAGAGAGGGAGAGGGACGTAGGGACCAAGACAAAAGGCCAGCAGAAATAAAATGCATTTTATGAGAAGTCGCGATCGTCTCGCTGGGCACGTCGTAAATTTGATTTGGTTTATTTTCATTTGTTGTGGAAGCTTGATTTTTATTTTCTTATTTTTATTTTTATTTTCATTTCCAGCCGCTTTCCATTGGCAGCTGCCGCTGCGGCTGGTGGCAAGTTCGAAGTTGCCAGCGCGACCTCTGGGCCAAGTTTGTTGCAATGGGTCGGCATAAATTTCACTTTTACTTGCCCCGCGTTTAATTTAGCGTTTTATATGAGGCATATTTCTCTACGAGTGTGTGTGTGTGTGTGTGCATTTTGGCCAGCCTTATGACGTTCATAAAAGGCGGCAGAAATGCAATTAATGCGCACATTTTGACATTTGGCCATAATGAGGCATTAAATGTTGCTGGCAACATGTTGCCAGACGGCAGCAACATGCTGAATGGAGAGGCGTTTTTTTCTTCTAGCTAAGCCAAAATGTGGAGCACAAAATGTGGCCAGCAAAGTGTTGCAAATTATAAGGCAACAACGTGTTCACATTGCATAGGCGGCGGCAATTTGGTCATGCCACATGCAACGGCCGGGGACAAGGGGCAAGGGGTTGTTCTAGCTTTGGGGCAAACACAGCAATGCAAATTGTTGCATCAGAGCAAGCGTACCGAAATGCAGGAAAATGAAATTGTTTCTTCTCAACGTGGCTAACACCGTGGCTCGCAGGAGAAACTCAGCCACAAATGAAGCGGTTTCAAGCTGCATCATGAACTGCTCCAGAGCCGCAGGCTTGACAGCCAGCCAACACAAGCAGCTGCCGCCACAGAGGGCAGCTCCACCGTGTGGGTCAGTCCAGTGCGTGCCTTGCATGAATTACGACATCCCAATGCAAATAGCACAGCCAGGCACGGCACGGCACGGGTCGGAGCGTCTTTCCAAGAGAGACAGAGAGACGGAGCGAGAGCGGGCGTCTCTTGTTAAATTATACACAATTAAAATGTTGTTACCGGGGGGAGGGCCGGCTTACAAAGCGTTTGCAATTATATTATGGTAGCCGTTGCCGGCGGGCTGGGTGCCTCAGAACTTTGACCAGGAAACGTTTAAAGTGGCACAAATCAGAGCACGAGCTCTGCAGCCGGAGGAGAGGGAGCTAGAGGAAGAGGTGGAGTGCTCTGTTAACTGGGTCAATGTGATTATAGGCAAAGACTTTCACTAGCAGCTGTCAAGTGAGTGGGATGAAGCGACAGACGGTGAGAGAGAGAGAGAGGGGAAGAGTGGGAGAGAGAGGCAGCAGGAGATAGTGTGTGCTTGTGTGGGCTAGAGAGAATCGAGAAATTATGTTGGAAAGGCTAGAAAGGAACACGTTATGCGATATACTAAACCAGAATGTGAACTTTATGGCTGAGCGGAATAAATCTATAAAGAAGAGCAAATGTTGTGTTTTATAAATTTTATACTGGTTGCTTGCCAATTAGAACGCGTTGGTTTTAAAGGTTTTCTAATTTATGTTTAGAAAAAAATTGAATTTCTAAAGACGTTAATTTCTCGTATATAAAACTAAATAAAGGAATATACTATGTTATAATTTCTACTGCAAATTTTAAGAGTTTTTCTACATCTATGGAAAATTTTTTAAATGACTTTGAAAGAACTGACTTTGTATCGAATTAAGTAAAATAACAACTTCTATAAGACAATTTCTCTATAGCATATACGATTTCTAGTCTTTCTCTTCTTTTAAAATTAATATTTCAAAATACAATAAAAATGTAAAAAATTCTACATATGTTATCTAGGATATGATATCATGTATCGATAATTTCTTTGAAGATAGTTTTCATATCACTTTTTGCTGCGTTTCCATCGTTCACATTCTCAAACGCAAAGAACCTGCAATTAGCCACAATCACGCAACTATTTGTTTGGAGAAATTGTACATTTTGAAGACATTTGTTGTTGTGAAGTTTGAAGCATCTTCTGGCATTGGGTGCGCATCAGTTGGTCAACGGTTGCTGCTGTTGTTGGCCAACAAGTTGATGGCTTTTGAGGCATTTGCGGCTTGTTGGCCAAGGCATTGCCGGCATTTTCACCAAATGAATTAATTAAATCAGTGAAGGAGAGACACTTTCGTAATTAGAAATGCCCGCAATTGGCGTGAGGCGGACACAAAAGGCGGCCCGCCGTCGGCAGAGGAAAGGAAAGCGGCGCCAATACAATGCGAGAAGAGGAGCCATCAAAGTGGTTGAATTTCTATTTTCCAAGAATGTAACGCATGCAACGTATTTTTGTTTCTTTTTTAAAATAGAAAATGGAAAACTTTGAGCTAAAGTGAATTTTCAGATCACGCAGACCAAGGGAGACAACCTATTGAATTTTATTTTCGTGCTGCCCGAAGTTCAAGTTGACGGATTCTAGATCAGGGCACTTGCAATCCATCAAGTAACTAAAAGTTTAGCTGGTTTTATTGGGCATTGCTTTCGATTTCAACCCATTTTCCGCTCGATCAAGTGAATTTGCCTTAAACTCATCTCAAATTCCGTTTGTTATATATATTTAAAAATTATTCTTAAGATGATCAGAAATAAAAAATTTGATTCATCCAAATTCTAGCCAAGTTGGAATTAAATATAAATCGACTTCTGCTCATATATTCTTTTTTTTTTCTTATGCACAAACATATTATTAGAGATAATCTGTTGAATTATAGACTTACCGCTGTGGAGCTGCGTTTGCGCAGTAAATTGTCGAGGCAGAGTTGCAGCTCAAAGGCCTTCAAATAGATCAGATGATAACGATCGCGTAGTCGCTCCAAATTGCCCTCACCCTTCCTGGGATGCGCTGTGCTGCCGCCGCCAGCTGCGACGACTCCAGTGCCAGTTGTTGCCGCTTGGCTGCTGGGCGTGGTCAACTGTGCTGCATCAGAGGCGAAGCCGCTGCTGAGACTATGCGATTTGGTCACCGAATCGCTGGTCGATTCACTGGAGCAATTGCTGGTGAGAGATGCGGGTTGTTGCTGTAGATGGGACTGTGACTGTGACTGCGACTGTGACTGCGACTGTTCCCGTTCGCGTTCCCTTTCGGAGGCGGCGCGAATACAAGCGCTTACAACTCGAGCGTGTGATACAATTTCATGGTACAACACCTGGAAATAGAGAAAGAAATCAAATATTGAATGCATGTGGCGACATGGGCAAAGGTGTCAATTCGTATTTAACAACCAATTGGAAAGCGAACACACATCATGTCGTATACTTAATATGGCGCGAGCATTGGACACGTGACTTAACCAACTAGCTGACTAGACGATTTGCCAATGAAGTTGTTGCCACGTTCGCCGAAAGCGCGTGGGTTGCCTAGTTGGGCGCGGCACAGACCAAACGACTAGACTTTGCCTCTCAGAACTCTAATGAATCGACTGCACCTCGTGCACTGAGAGAAATAAGTAATTTTCAGTTTTGTCAGAGAAAGATATATAAGTATTTTGCAGAAATAATTGAAAACAGAATTAAGTAAATTATAATGAAAGAAATATTGTACTTTTATTTAGAATGTTTTATGCATATTTATGTATCTAAATTATTTTTAGTAAGTATTTTGTACATAATCCTGGCCTGATTCATATTTATATTAAGAATATTCCAGTCAAAGGTATATAAAAAAAATTATTTAAATTATATTTCGAGCGAATTAATGAGAACTCTTCAAAATTTAAGTTAATTTCTTTCTTTTTAACTCAACATTTGCCCAAGCGCTTTAAGCTTCAAGCTCAACTCTTGAACCATATATTTTGTATTGCTTTCCACAATTTTATTTTCAGTGCAGCCAACTCCTCTCATAGGACCGTCGACACCCAATCCCATTTCCGTTTATGGGAAGCAATGTTTTGTCTTAGATTTTCATCACTCATTTGTCATCTGCGTCGGGCAGACGAGCCCGCCCGGCCACACAAAGGTCAAATCCCACACATTGCATAAGCGCATGCATCCGTCCATTGTATTTGTGAAGATTAATCGATAAATGGAATTGGCCAAAAAGGCTTTCCGCATTGGCTACACTCAAGCGGCTGCGGCGTGCGATATTCAATTTATCAAGAAATAATAATAAAACAAAAAAAATTGCTAAAAAATAATTACAAATGTAATTGACACGCAGCGGTCAAAGGTGAGTCTATGGGGCGGGGGCGTGGCAGCGCCAAATGCCGCACAATGACACCCACCAAACCACACACACACGCACACACATGACCATTGGCAAAGCGCGCTTGGTGGTTATCGTACATTGATCTTCATACAACAGTTTAACCCCAACGAACTCTTGCATCATGTGGCATCTGTTGGCTAAGTAAACAGCAACAACAACAACAACAACCACAATAGCTGTCAGCTTTGGCATTAGAAATCGATAAATATGATGAAGCGACCAAGACGAAATAAAAAACAAAAATAACCCAACGACACCTGGCAGACACTTACTTATTGCAGCGACTGTTTGCCGCACATCCTGTCCATTTCTCCAGCTAAGGTCATAAATTTCAATTTTCACCTGTTGGGCTGCTCATTTGTATCTTTTCTTATTTTTTAACTCTCGGCAAAACAAATTGAAATGTCACAAAAGGCGCTCGTCCATCGATTTGAATATTCGAGTCCCTCTTAGTTTACAATTCGTGAGATTTTATGTATATGATTTCCTATGACATTTTGACATTTGGCAAACTTTGCGCCAGCTGCTTGTTTTGATCCATTCGGCAAACTCCTTGGTCAAAATTGAACACTAGAAAAACTTCATTTAGCTTGAACGGACGTGCTGGGAAAGTTGACGTACTTGCAATTGAATGCTTTTTTTTTC
The DNA here is from genome assembly GCA_035045885.1 of Drosophila borealis. Classification (NCBI taxonomy): domain Eukaryota; kingdom Metazoa; phylum Arthropoda; class Insecta; order Diptera; family Drosophilidae; genus Drosophila; species Drosophila borealis. The sequence continues at coordinate 880,336 of JAWNOR010000091.1, read as the reverse complement.
CTTTTTTCTGTCCATAAAGTTTGTATAAAAATATCGACAGCTCTTAAGTATCTATAGCTCGCATATACATATCTGCCTGTGACAATACCCAGAAAAAAGCTTTTTAATATTTCCTTTCTTTCTCTGTTTCTGGTATTTTCTGCTGTCAGCTTCTTAACTAGATCTTCTACTAGGCACTCGTAGACCGTCTATGAAGACCTCACTGTGTTTTTTTCCTTTCTATAAATTAAACTAGTTTTAACTACACTTAAATTATTTTAAATTATATCAGATCTTCTGATTCTTCTCATAAACCCAATCTTGCATTTATTGTACATCTTTATCAGATCTTCATCCAGCTCCCTGTTACTTATTCTAATCTGACCTTCTTGCAATTTCTTGTGCATTAACTCCCACACCCAGCAGAAACTCTCTCTTCCAGTTCAATGACTTTTCCTGCAGTATTTTGATCGTCGACTAAATATTTAAACGAGCTGCAGCATTTTGTAGCCTAGCACTTTTCGAAAATCGAAAATCTATTTTGTTGGAATTTTCCGCTAGATAATTTTCTGCGTCATTACAGCGACTCGAGTCAGAAAATTGTTTGTATTATGATTTTTTTTTATGTATATTTTTTTTATCATTATATCTAATTATGAGCTGCAAGAGGCACGGCGAAAAAACAAAGAACTTGTTCGATACGTTAAGAGGCGCAGCCCAGAAGGGGTAGCCGGGCGGGAGGGGGGTAGTCTTCAATTTTAGAGGCTTGGCTCTTTGAGCAAATAAAAATGAACTTAGCTTCAAAAGTGTGCAGCCAAATTCGTAGCCATTAGTTGAGAGTTGGGTCGCGAGTCATGAAGTTGTTTCAAGTTCTTGGAGCAGGCCCCCAGCAGCTGGCAATAAGAAGCCAAGACTTGGACAGGTGTGTGTGTATGTGTGTGTGAGTGTGTGTGTGTGGAGGCGGTGTGGGTGTGGCCAAGCGGCTGCTTATTTGCGATAGTTGCGGCTCATTACAAACTGAAGAGCGAGAGCCCAAAAACCGAGAAGAAAAATACAAAAACAACAACAATTGCCATAGAGCAACGCCTTTCTCTTTGTTTAAACTCAGCCAAGAGTCGAGTTTAGTTGAGTTGAGTTCAGTCGAGTTGGTGCCGCAAAGTGGAGGCTAGTGCATGGCTTTTGCCTCGTGGCGGCTTGTGGCTGGCTGCCACCACTCCCAATCTTTGCACGACTCTTGGTCTTGGCAATTTGGCGAGCCTCTTAATGCATTTTGCACACGCTCAACCCACCCACCTGAACCGCAGCTCAGCTGCGCGGCAGTTCCAGTTTCAGAACTCTGGCAAAACAAAAAAAAAAAAAAAATAAAATAAATATGAGCCAGAATTTTATGCAAAAAGTTCGTGACTAATCTGCGACTGAACTTGAGATGTTCCGTTCAGCTCTGTTGTGATTGCAATTGAGACTTTGATGCACTCAGGAGGCAGCAGCGGCGCCCAGTTGGCAACCATGTTGCCAGAAGAGGAGCCGCCCGAGACCAGGGGGTAAGCAGAATTTATTGGCCGAAGAAAAGTGAATGCACAGTGGGCGAAAATTTGAAATTTGAGCTCAGAACTGGCCGAGTAGCTACAAATAGAAAAATGAAGTTTTATATGTGCTGTTGCTTTTCTTTAGAATCAATGAAGAAGCAAGACCTGAGCAGCGACTGCTTAATCATTGTTCTTGGCAATATTCTAGATGATTCTTACAGTTTATTTTGGAAATTTTGAAGATTTTAAAAGACTTAGATTATTATTTTATTTATTATTATTTTATTTTTATTTATTATTTATTTATTACGGATGTTAAAGAATTATAGATTATATATTTTTATAAAATAATTACCTTTGGCTCGCGAAAATCTTATTGAAAAACAAGAAAAATTCCAAATCCCAACAATTAATTGCTTTTACTACCATTAAATAAAGAATTTTATCTATGCTTTCGTAAGACATCTTTTTCTTTTAAAAAAATCTTATAAATTATTCTCTTTTTTAATAATATTTTTATACACATCATTAAGAGCATTTCCCTAAGTTAAGCATAAATTGTGTCAACGTCTCGTATACGTAATACGCCCAATTTCCCACTGCAGTTCGCATAATCACGTTTTAAGCATACTTTTAATAATTTTACATAATATTTCATGACTCTCGTTTCTTCTGAGCTAGATTATGATTTGTGTGCGTCCATTAAACATAAACTCGAGCAATTTTTCCAGCTGGCGCCAGATGAGAAATGAGTTTTGACTACATTTTGCCAGCCAAATGCTAATTGGGCTGCCTGGCCACATAAATTCCAAGCAGTGGGCCCTCTTTTGCTTTTGCTTCTTCTGCAGGCCAGTTGCAACACACTGTCCTCCAATTGTTGCCGACCAGCATGACGCACAAGTTTGTGCGCCTCTCGCTTCGCTTCTCATTCGCACACAACATTCATGCAAATGTTGAACACATTCGAGTGTTAAATTCGTGCGTCTGGCCAAAAGATCTTCTAATGCGGCGACTATTTATAAAACAGAATACTCTGGGCACGTATCTGTATCTGTATCTGTATCTCTAGATCGAGGTTCGTTGACTCAGACATATTTTCTGCCCAGAGTTGAGCAATAGCCAACGACAACAACAACAACAACAATTAACTAGCTGAACAACAATAGCAACAACATTCATTATCGAAAATGTCAGTACGTGACCTCGACCGCGTTTTTTACATATTTATCGCCCCTAGAATTTGTGGGACTGCCTACGCCCCAGAGGCCATGCTGTATGTGCTGTCTCTCTGTGCATATGATTCACAAGTTCTTAGGTTTGTGATTGTGATAGATATTTGAAATAGTTTCAGAAAGTAGAGCCTAAGTTTTTATTTAGTAGAAGAAAACTTCCTCGTTGAGCTCATAACTCACCTGGTTTTGGCATGCCAAATTTTAGCCATAAATGAAAATATGCTCAGCAGGAAGTCAATGAACGCTGCCCCAAGAAAAGACAACAACAACGCAGCATTTCCAACATGCCACATAAATTGGAACGCGCAATGCTCTTCTTTTTTTTTTGTTAGCTAGCACATTTCTAAGTGAAATAGTCACGGCATTTGGAACACTTCCAAATCGCCAAATCGAAAGCGACTTTAAATAGCCCAAAAACAAAAAATAACACGAAAACAACACACACAAAGTCTGCCCGGTTTGGGGCACAAACTAATTTCAGCGTGAGCTTCCAAACAAACAAGTTGGCGACTTCTCTAATTACCTCAACTGAGGAGTTTAAATAACACTTTTCTTTTTGTAGGGGGAGTTGCGGTCTCTATTGACAAGATAAATGACAGAAGGAAACAAGCAGAAGAAGAAGAAGACAAATGAAATTGACACTTACGCCAGAGGTGTGAGAAAACAAACTAAGACGCAACAATATCCAGTTGAGAGTAACGGATAATGAGATACCCTGGAGGGAGTTTTAAAGTTAATAAATGTATCGATATATATCGATCACAGCTAGTTATCTTTCGTTGATTATCGATGTTACACAAGGCATATTTGTCTGCTGTAGCGGCTGTAATGTATATATATTCTGTATATTAATATCTTAACTGGTATATACACAATTATAAGTCATCAATGTTTATCGATAACAGTATAATTCTGTTGATTATCGATAACATTGAGAGTACATTGCTTGGTGTACTGCAAAATGTATTAGAACTAATGGTAATTAGATATTTGGTTATCGATAAAAGTGAGTTCACACTCGATATCTATTCCTACAAACATATCGATAGTTGTTTTTCAGAATTTGTACTCTTAAAGAAAGGCATTAAAGAAATGCCAGTTTATGTAAACCCAAGAGTGTTAAGAAAATTTAAAGAATTTTCAAAAGTTGGAGTTGTCTTACAAAATACATTCACATACCTATACAACCTCTAATAGGGTAAATTAAAGGTGGAGTCTAGGAAATGGCTGCATTTAAGACTTATTGTATGTTTGGTGTTAAGTGCAACACCTCGTATGCTTTGTCACCTGGGCAATTAATCTGCCTGGGAGTCTCTGGGCAAACAAATCTGTCCGATCTGTTGACCCAGAAAAGAGGGCAACAAACAGTGAAGAATTATGTCAATGCAATGCAGCTTGATGCAACGTGCTGTGAGCAAATGCACTGGGAATTAACCTAAGGAGAGAGAACAGAAGAATTCTTGAAAAACCGTTCTAAGAATGCGAAAGAGAGAGTCGCTGCCCAAGTCGGTGTATCACAGTTAAAATCCGGCGACACGGCCTATTGAGTAACATATCAGACAAAGAGCGGACAGATGAGGGAGGTGGGAGGTCTGATATCAAAGACGACAACGACACGGTTGACATAATCACGTTCGAGTGTCACGTTCGTAGCCGGGCACGATAAGCCGACGACCGAGACGACTCTGCGAGTCTGCGCCTTTTGTTGCCGTCACGTTCTTGGCAGATGTGTTGGCCGGCCCCATGTGGTCCACTCGGGCCGAGTCTTAGGTCTCTGCCGCAACGGCGACCAATCTGCGGCCAGAACAAGTTTGCCTCTTGTCAACGTTTGAGGTTTTTCCTTTTGGCTTTTTGACTGTGGTCTCATTAAAAACATGTTACATGGCTTTTAATGCTTAAAATGATTATGAAATTGGTTGGCTTTAACTGTTTATATAATTATTTTTCGAGTGTAACTAACCAAAAAGAAAAACTAAGATTTATCAAGTCTTGAATGGTTGACGCGCAGATGCCCTGTAACCAGAAAAGAGCTGCATATTCGTGTTAATACACATTCTGCTTGAAATCTTCATAACATATAGATAACATTTAATTCTGGGTAGATACCAAATATTATAAATAATATATTTTGTTTCACTTCATAGGTAAACTGTGCCATATTAGCCAGGAAGTAAAATATTCTGAATCTGTGTATAATAAATGACGACCTATATCAAATATGAGGTCTATAGCTCATCAAGAATATGCCTATAAATCGAAATCGATTTTTATCGATTTTATATAAATGGCATCGGTTATCGTAAAGAAGAAACTTGTTTATTTGAAATATTCAAGATTCAAATCTGAAGATCTTAAAGCCCCCAGAATCGAGTTTCATACAGACGGACATGACAGCTTCTTCTCTTGATAAGGAATATGTCTGTTACATACAACTTTACTATACCCTGTATTTATCAACAAACAAGAAGAGACTAAAATTCCACATACTTAAGTCTAAAATAATTGTTTTCAGCTTATACCCAACCCATTCATACCTTGATGAAGTATTCTTTTTGTATTTTATTTCAGATTCATTTGTCTACCTGCGCTGTTATAGATTGAATAAAATCCTGCGCTGCTTTCTCTGCCTGGCATTAAATTTCAATTATTACAACATCAGCGCGCACTCCAGAGTATTGAGTCTTTGTCTTGGCTGCTTTCTGCTTTCTATTTATTGCACAATTAACAAGTCGTTAGCCCAAAAGTTTTTTTTTTTTTGGGATCTCTCAACTAGCGTTACGCCTGGTGCCGCAGCCAGCTGCTAGTACATTGACCACAGAAAGGCCGCGGCTGTCCGGGTAATAATATCATTTTAATTGCCGCAGGCAGACCGCAATATATATTATAGAGGGAAAATTCCCCCAAAACTACCGTATTCAACTAACTCAACTGAACTTGGTTTGTAATCAACCCACCGCCACGCTTCAGTTGTCCGGAGAGCGAAGGTGTACGGGTGGGTTGCACCCTAGCCTAGCCTATTCAAATTTGAGCCTTGGTAACAGCGCCGATCTTTGCCAGATTTGACCTTGTCCATTTGGCCAGCTGATGGCGGTCATTTGGCGCTGTCTTTTTCTTTTATAGACCACATTTGGCAGACACTTACGACCATTAATTGCACTTGAATGGCCTGAAGACCACACGACGAGTGTGTTGAAAGTGTTTTCAAGCTTGTTTTCGAGTTAGTATCTTTTTTTTTTGCCTCTTGGTTTTTGTTTCTTATTTGGGCGCTGCGCCGTGTTTGGTAATCGGATAGTTTCGAGTGCAGATGATACTCGAGAGTTGGTGTCAAATGTGTCACAGATTTAGGTGAAGAGGTTCAGTGAACTCCGACGAAGGTCAGCAGAGAAAATGCAAACAGTTAAGTGGCATTACCTGAGCTGAGCTAAGAGCTCATTTACATAAATATATAAATATACTTGAATAAACAAGCATATTTGTAAATTATAGAGGTAAATCTATGAATATGATTATCTTTTTCTTCTTTCGAATTATTAAAGAAAAATCAACAGATCTAGCTACTCGCATCTTCTCTGGGAGAAAGAACTCATATAAATATATTTATATTAAATATTTTTCAAAGGAACTCAAATTTATATTACGCTGTTTCTTTTATATTTTAAAAGAAAAACAAACAAATGAATAAACATCTTTTAAATTATTGGAGAAAATGCAATTAATATTGGGGCTTTTCTCAGTTTATCTTTTTATTTTCAATATTCATTTCAATCCTAACAAGAAAATATAAGTGAAGAAAAGAAAAATTAATCTTTGTAGCTCTTTTCTCTCTGTACCTCTCGCTGTCTCTCTCTGTCTCTTTCTCTCTCTTACCCTTTATTAATCCAAACATATTTTATTGAATAAAAATCATCCAAGCTTTACAGCTCTCTCTTCCTCCTGCTCTCCCTCTCCCACTCCCTCTCCCTCTATCTCTTTGCATCTCTTTTAATCCCATTTCGTGCAAATCCAAATCCGATTACAAATCCATTGTTAATAGCAAGCATTTTTCATGATTGATTTTTCCCGCAAGAAAAGAAAAACCAAAATTGGTCAACAACAACCGAACAGGCAGGAAAAACATGCGATATGTGTAGTCAGCAGAGAGATGGGGAAAATGATATATGTATATGGATGGGAATGTATGAATGGGGGCCAATTTGGCATGTGGCTAGATGATGTACGTAATGTTTGGTAAGTGAGAGAGGTTTACATTTTCCCAAGCGTTGCGTTGACATTTTCACAGATAGTCGCAATTGCCTGGCTTTCCAGCGCACAATTTCACAATTTTCGACAATTTCGACAGCTCACAAAATGCACAAAACTTAAGCCGCATATGACAAATGAGCGGCAATCTAATGCAAATGGTCAATGAAAATTCAAATGAAAAAAAAAGGAAAATGAAAATCGACTCAAAAAAAAAAAAATGCTTCGCACATTTGGCTAATTAGCGCAAAAAAAACCCGAACAATGTAAAACGTATAAAGTCGAATAATTACGCAACACTTGAATTGGGCAATTACAATTTTCCAACAATTGCGCCTTGCAGCTCTGATTGAAGGCTGAAGCCAAGTTAATCATCATCAGGCATTGCAGCGAGTGTCTACTGTGCATTAAAGCCAAGGTCAACACATTGCTGGGCATTTATCTTGGCTCAGCCAAGCTGCGGGTCACCCATTGGGGTTAGTTAGTTATGTGTTGCTCTCTATGGGAAATGATAACAAGTCTTCGCAAGACAGACAATTCAACTGTGCCTGCTGCTAATCATCAAAGTTTTACGAGCCAATTGAACTCGGGGTTGTGCGCTTTATAGCTCGCAGCATACTTTTAAATATGAATAATGTAATACTAAGCTCAACTGTCGCATAGATGTAAAAAGTATTTCGAACTGAAATGCATAGCATTGCGAGATCAGCAAGATCGATAACTTTATTGATAAAAGAATCGCAGCTCTGAGAAGAGCTTGACTCAATAATGATAGGAGCTTGACTAAGGACATAAATATTATGAGTTTTATAGCTTATCGACCTATTCGACCTTTTGAAGGATATTTGCTGCATTGTCTTCATTTTATTAGATATCGACGAAGCTTGTTATTGTTTTATTTAAGTTAGATAAAAGCAATCACTTCATATTGGAGAGTTCAGAGTTTAAAATGACAAAGGAAGCTAATTTATAATATCAAATGGATATTATTTATAAAGTTAGATTGCAAGGGCATATAATGATTATTATCGAAAGAATATTGTTTATATTTTTTTTTTCTAACATTTATTAATTTCAAGTTTTATGAAATGTCTAAAATTTAATATAGATTTCCCCATCATTCTTTTATATGTCTAGACTTTAAAATGGCTAATGCATCTTATTAATAATATCGAATGGATCGTCAAAACCGTTAAGCTCCACTACATTGATTATATTAGTTCAAAGAAAGCTTCTCATTTCTAGACTCAAAGACTCCCTACATACTTAATACTTCATTTTATAGCAGAACTTATTATTATTATTATTTTTATTATTATTATTATAATTGTGCTCTTTTTTGTAACTCAAGAAGTTATAATTTTCACATACCCCTCATAATGATTACAATCATAATAATGACAATTATCATTCACTTGCATTGACCTCCACTGACCTCCGCAGAGTCTTGCACATCTCATATAACAGGTTGCAACTTTCTTGGACAGCTTGTAACTGGGGCGTGGCAATATGCCACACAACATAAAACGACTATAATTGAAAGCGGACATTTGGCAAATTAAGTGCCCATAAAAAGAGTTGTACAATGGACAATGTAATTACCAAAAACTGACAAACAGCATTGCCAACTCGCAGGAAAAACAAAAACAAATACGAAATTCATTAAAATAAAAACTGCAATTTGGCAATAAAGGAAAATAAATTAAAAAGGCTAGCAAAGCAATCAATGAACGAAGACTTAATACCCTTGCCATGACGCATATATGCGATGATATGATTTGTATAAAAATCTCTGCCTGATAAAAGATATGATATCTATACAAATCATACATTATAATTGTCTTTATAACCAGCTTCATTAGCGTAGCTTTAAAGCATATAAAATTCCCAACTTGCCTTTGGCGACATTTGAAATAAATTTGTTCATATCGTTAACATTGCAAATGAGTTTTGGGTTTCAGTTTTGGATTTTTGTTGTGGGTTTTGTGTATTCGGGATCCTTCGGGGGGCTCCAAAGACAAAGCCTCGCAATAAAACGAGCAACAAGCACAATAAACAGGAGACAATGGAAAAACTTTAACGCCGACTTTCACCAACAGCAGGTGGAGATGAACAAACACCGCGAAACGGGCAAAGTGAATCCAAGCAGCGTTTTTTTTTTTCGTTTTTTCTTCAACAATTACGACACCTCAATTTGCGACGACCTGAACCCCAAGTGCCCAGAAGCTACAAAATCAAAACACACAAACACCGGCCACATAATAAGTCAACTGCCAACTGCCGCCACCCACCCACCCACCGTCTCAGTCCTGGCAGCGTGTCTCTCTGCTCTGAGCGACAGCGTCTGTATAACTCATTAGCCGGCGAACGGGTTCATAACTCTGGCGCACTGGGGGTCACGCTGGGGGTCAGTTCGAGTACAACAGCAACAGCAAGAGCCTGAGGAGGCAGCTGCTTGTCGGGCCTTACTTCCGAAAAGATAAACCGAGAGACGCGGCGCTTGATCGACGACATGTGAGTGCACTTGTGGCTAAAGCAGCGAGTAGCTGCTGAAAAATTGATTTTTAAAAGCATTTCAGAAGAAAGTGGGCACATCCCCAAAGGAGGCGTGTGTGTGTGTGTTTCTCTTTTGGCAAGGGTTAAGTTCCCGACAAAGTAAAAGTTGAACAAAGTTTAGTCATGGCCATGATTATCGCTCTTGCCAGGCTACGTGATTTGCTACCAACAACAATTTGTGTGAATTTGTGTGTGTGTGTGTGCGACATTATTTAAAGCCCCATTTTAATCACATATATAAATATTTTTTCGGGGCGTTTAATAATGTGGGGTTGGGTTCAATAACACTCCAATACAATCGGCAGTTAGGTTTTAGATATAACCTATGCCGTACGCTGGGATGTGAGGTGAAAGAGACCGCAGATCAACAGCAGCAGCCAAGCAGCAAACCAACAACAACAATAACAACAACAACAATAACAGCAACAACAACAACAAGCATAACAACATAGGCAACCAGCTAAGCGTGCTTAATGTTCAATTGTTTAGAGTACATTGAACTGAAACTGGGTAAGAAAAGCGCAGAAACTGAGAAACTAAGTGGCAAAAAGTTGCGGATTAGTTATACGTATATGATGCCCGGTGAGCAGAAAAAATTAAAGATAAAAGAATAAAGCACAAATTAAATTGTTATATAAAAAGATTGTTAGAGAGCGAGACAACATCCGACTTATTTGGTTAATATAAAAATTGTATCTAAGTTTACTTTTACGAATATACCTTTTGTCTTTCCCTTTTTTGTACCTCGGTGTTGCCGATTTTTATAGAATTTGCTGTGCCTATTTATGGCATTTGGAGGTGTGCATAGCGCAAGCCTAGAATTTTATCAATGAGATTTGGAGGAACGAAGATAAACCTCTTAAAATTGAAATATCTGTAAGTTGTATATACTATACGAGAGCCTATATACCAAGTTCTGTGCATGTAGCTCGAATAATTCTCGAGTTATGCTTAAAAAATCAAATCAGACAATCGATAAATTGCGATAAATTAAATTTCGATCAGAGAGATATCGAAAGAAAGCTGTAAATGTGTTATGCGTTTGAGACATACGAAAATTTTAAACATTTTAAGACTTCTCCATTTCCAAACTCGACGCCTTCAAAAAGAGGAACAGATACTTGGATAGATCGACACAGCTCGTCGATCTGATCATGGAATTCATATAATGAAGGCCGAAGTTGTTAATATAAATTTAATAGTCTTGTTGTTACAATTTGTTGTACATTTTGTTTTTGTCACTTTTTCATGGTATTCCGAAACATTTACTTATGTCAAATGTCATTATTTTACATTTGGTTTAATTGAACAATTCCTCATAGGGTTTATGGGCTGATTTAATACCTTGTCACGTCAGAGAAGGCCATTAAGTCCATCAGTTAGGTTATCTATAAACCGTAACAGAGTAATGTTGTTTTGCACTCAATGCACTGACCAGTGAAAGTTTAACTGATCTGCATTGTCTGCAAAGCGACAATTGATCCACAAAGAAGTCATCCCCACAAACTACGGACACTAACAAACACACACACACACACAGGGGCACACACACACCTTTCCATTCGCACATCAACGCCCGTGATTTTATTGCGGCTGCTGCAATCGAAGTACATAAAAATTTTCATAGCGCTGAAATAAAACCAATATTTATTGGCAATGCGAAGCGCTGCGATGTGGATGTGGCTGGCAACTTTATTAGCAATTTGCCAAACGACAATTTGAATAAACGAGGAGCAGCCGCCAGCAGGCACCAGGCAGTAGTAGGTAGTAGACAGTCGCACGCACACCTTCCTGTGCCACTTGCAACTGTTGCATGATTGAATGTTGCAAGTGAAACGCGTCGGCGTCGCCGGCGTCGTCGTCGTCGTTGACAACAGCAGCTCATTGGATTATGATGTTGCATTGAGCATGTGGCATGTGGCAAGACTTAACAAGGATTAATCAGGCGCAGCGAAATCAATTTTCGGGGCAGACAAATTATAGAAAAACGAGATGGCGACACCCTTGAGCGCGAAAACTTGCAGACAGGCGGGGCAGCCAGGCAGCAGGGGCGGGGGGGAGGGCAGCTGTGCTGCATTAGAAAGTCGCATTTGCATTTGCATCTCGTGCATGTCGCGCGCAAGAGAAACAAAAAATTCAAATTGCGAAATTTGCAATTTTCACCTGTGTGTGCGAATTTATCACGTGGCGATTTTATGATAATTCCAGCCTCACCGAAAGTATTGTCACGTAAAACGTTGCGGGATCGCAAACAAATATGAGGGTTTAAAGTTGAGGGCAGACGTGCCCCATTCCCCATTCCAGCCAGCCAGGTGGCAGCAGTTACGAGGTGCTGGCTACACGTTTTGTGCCGCGCTTTGTACCCCGAAAATCGTGGTGACTCAATTGCCAGAGCGCACAGCTGAGTGGCAGCAACGGAAAAGAAAACCTTTTGCGCCATATCAAATAAGCAAATCGCCACATTCGACAGCGACTAGCTGCAGAAACGAAAAAACAGTCCAAAATCGAATGACAGCAACAAAACTGAAACTGATGCAACAAAACAAAAACTAGCAAAAACAACAACAACAACGAGAAGAAACATTGTAACATTGCCGGAAGACAGACGCTGCAAAAAGTACAACAACGAATTGTTTTCAATATGCTCACTTTTTGCCTTTGACAGACAGCCAGCCAGACAGCCAGCCGGACCCAAAGAGTCGAGCAGCAGTCCAAGCTGTCAGAGTCGGAGTCAGAGTCGTAGTCGAAGTCGGGAGCGCACTCCACAGACAGATATACAATCTGACAGCAGTCCAAAGAGCCAGCACAACAGATGCAGACAGACACCAGGGCTGCGGGCTGCGGGGGGGTAAAAGCATTGAGGGGCAACTCAATGCCCTCTGTGATCGGAGCGCATCTTTCTTCAAAGAGCTGCCTTTGTTTATAGATAGTTTGTTTTTTTTTTTTTTGCTTTGCCCAGGCAACTGAAGGTCTGTCTATGCATCGGAGCTGCCACTAAATGTTCAATTTTATCAAAAGTAATTGCTTGCTTAATTCCGATAATGATCTCATGCCGATCATTATGCTGATCATTATGATGATCGGTCGTTTAGCAACATTTGCCAATAATAAAAGTTATCTGCGCGCAGACCAAAGAGATTGCCAAGATAAGTTCGAATTACTTTGGGTATATGCGTAATTAGCTAATTTAATGAAATGGTAAAAGGGCGAATAGGGAGAAGCATGGGGAAGGATTAGAAGAGAACTTAATAGACAGCAAATGCGATCGTTGATAGCTTAATTGAAGCGTTGTAGGAAAAGGGAGATAAAATTAGATAAGCTCAGATTTGAGAAAACAACTTTAGCTAAAATGCATTTGTACTATAAGAGAGTATTATTACTTCTTGAGAGGCTAAAGAATATTATTTGAGAACGAGAAAGTAGGGATACCTTCGGCACGCCGAAGATTTAATACTCTAGTAGACATTTTCCTGACGGTTTTGGAGATATGTGAGAATAGTGAAGCACATAAATGAATTTAATAAAAATATCTCCAAAAACCGAATATTTTGTCATACAAGAACCTACTTTTAGAGCGATCGTTAAATTAATATTAAATTATAATATTAATAATATTACAGCTATATGACATAGTAGTCTAATCCGGGCAGCTCCGACATATGTACTGCCTTCAACAGAGAGACGAACCGATGCAAAGATTCACGACAGATAGCTTTAAAACTGAGAGACTAATTAACATAGAAACAGCTGGACGGACAGAAGGACATGACTATATCAACTCGGCTGTTGATGCTTATCTAGAGTATATATACTTTAAATAGTCGCAGATGTCTTCTTCTGTGCGTTGCACATTTCATGACAAAACTTATATTATTTATGAATATGAAGTCCTTTGCAACTCCTGAAATATCGCTTATTAAACAGATGATCAACTAATTTTGCAATAAATCAAACTAAAATGCGAAAGTGCAGTAACAAATCGAATGAATTAAGGCAATTAAGAAATTGCACTCGAAACAAAAGAAAACAAAAAAACCGAACGAAAAATGTGCACTCAAAAGATGAGATGAGTGAAAGCGAATGAATGTTAATTGCAAATCGTTAATTTTCGCAAACGAATGACAGAGGACAGAGGAGGAGCTGGAGACCAAGGAGCAGCGGGCAGGACTCGTGTATGTCTCTATGGATATGATGTATGTGCATAGACATATCTTAATCTGGGTTGCATTTTAGTTTATTGAACGTTGCAGTGTGTTCCGTGGCTAAACATTTTGCTCAGCCACCCCGCCTGCTAAAATGCGATGAAAAATTGAAATTTGCACGCAAAGCCAAAAAGTTATGACTATGGCAACCCCCGTACACAAGGGAGGGGGGCACAGAGTGTGCGGCGGGTGTGTGCAAAATGGCATCTCGTTGTTGATAGTTCAACATGAGAAATGGCCAATTTTAATTGCGGAAACCAAAACTAACCGAAAAATGGCAAGAAAAACGGAAAACAAACAGAAATAGCTGGAAAGACTTACGCAACACATGTGCGCGCCGCACAAAGGAGATCACAGATCTCAGACCTTATAACATATGCATGATTCTTACCTAGAAAGAGAAAAGAGAGAGAGAGGGACTTAGTTGGTTTTATATTAAGTATTCATAAGTAGCTTACTTATAGAGAAAAATAGATAAAAATTTAAATAAAGTTTAAAAAATTGCATTACCTAATCACAAATTTCTTATTTCAAGAACTTTTCTTTTTATTTAAATATTTTTAAATACAAAACCCAAATGCATTATTCAATTTAAGACATTTTAACTTAACTTTGAGAAATTGTTCAGCTTTTTTCAAGCATGCCAATATTTATAATAGGCATTTTATGCGTTCAAAAGTTTTCGTTCTCACAATCAAGTTCACTGGAACTTAATTTAAGAATCCGCCTCAATACGCACTTAAAATTCGGTGCACAAACCGTTTTCTATTCTATTTATATCAAACATCTAAAGTATTAGGAGAGGCATTTGTTTTGAGTGCACAGTTTTTGGCGACATAATGAAATGCACTTCAAAAGCCAACATCAAATTTATGGAAGACGCACAAGAAAAAAAGCTAGTTCCCAGACAAAGAATCGACATGACTATAAATATATAATTTATGACTAAATAGGGGCCACGGCGAGTTGTTTAGATCTTTGTAGAGCGACAAGTTTGACAACACGCATGATGATTTGTTTTGGCCTCAGCCAAAGTGAAATGTTTGGCCACAGTTTGGCAGTCGAATAATCGCCAGATGCGAGCAGCAGCAACAACAACAACAACAACAAAAGTCACGCAACCCACAACATTTTTTGGAAATCCACAATTGACAGCCGAAAAGCGCCGGCTAAGAACAACAACAGCGGAAAATATGCCCTGTTATGGGAAAACTATTTTCAAGTCTTCCCCCAAAAATGGGCGCCGTATCAGAATTTCCAGAGTGGGTGTTGAGTGAAAGAGAGTGTGGGGGTGGCGAGGGGTTGGGGGACAGCCATAGTTTGTTATGCTAATTGAATACGAGAAAAGCTTTTTTCTAGCCACACACACAATTTATGTCTGGCCAGAAAATTGTTGACTTGCGCGCGCCACAACAACAACAACAACTTAGAGGAAAAATGAGATTTTCACCCAATTTTCTGGCTCTGTGCATGTGGCAATGGTGCATGACATTTTCTATGTGGGACGAGGCGGGGCGCGAGTGCCAGACACGCGACAAAATGCAGCAAATGCCAGGGCCCAAGTTTAGGAACCAAAAAAAAAAAAGAAAAAACGTTTTGTGAATGCCTGGAAAATGCTTTCGTTATGACATTGTTGATATAGTCGATAACAAGGAATCGATAAAGCATATATATATATATATACACAGATATCTATCTATAGTTGGCCCACTTTATAGCTGATAAGTTGTTGTAGAGGAAGCGCAGTTTGTTGGAGTGCATTAATGAGTGCCATAAATGATGGCATCATGATAATAAATAAAAGCCAATATGCCTTATTTTATAAAGGGAATACTTCGATAGCTAGAGCAACAATCGATAAGAATAAACTAATGCACAATTGGACAAAGCCATAAAATATCACTACTATTTGATAAGATTTGTCATTTAATAATCTCAGTTAACTGATAGCCTACCATAAAGGTCAGTCTTTTATTGGGCTTTATAAAAAAGGGAAACAGACTTTATTAGAAAGCTATTAGAAGCGATGATCATCTATCGATAACATCGATCGAGGCCCAAATTTGTATAACAATTTTAGATCTTATATATTTGCTTTTATTGATATAAAATAATCTTCGAATTCAAAGAGTTGTTGCATTTTTATTTATATAAAATTAAAAAAAATTAATTTACAACATTAATTAAGAAATATTAGAATAAATAAGGTTTGGCTTTTATTTTTTCTCTTCCTGCCAAATAGCTTTGTGATTCGTTTTGGTTTGAATTAAACTCAAATCTATTATTGAACATCTCTCTAAACATTTATGAGGAATATATTTTGCTGTTCTAACTTTCCAGTCGACTCGAAAACTCCCACAGTAACAGTCTACGGTAAAACTCTATCATACACCACATGTCACGTAGATTCCCACATAATTTCTATCTCATATCTTGCCACTTAATTTATGCGCCACGTAGTCTCAGTTACTAAAGTTGGCAAATTCTCAATATGCAATTGCCATAAACAATTCGTAGCACGTTTTCAAATGTTTATGCTTCAGCGGCTACCAAAATGCCAAAACATTTCAAATTTATTATTGCACGAGTCAACGGAGCCAAAGCAAGACATCACAGACAACGAGAGGCCACAGAAGAGGAACTCTGCAAGAGCAAATAAATGCACAGTCAAGGCGTAAACAAAAAAGATAAACTAACTATAGTGAATGCAAAATGTTTATGTAAACAAAAAACAAATAGTTGTAGAAAAACAATAGAAAAGCTGGCCAAGAGGAAGGAAGCCAAGGCCGCAAATAGGAAATACAAAGCTTGGGTGGCATTGCACGCTGACGAGGCGGCAGCAGCTACAGCAGCTGCAGCAGGGGGAGGGGGAGTGGGTGTGTGGCATGCGGCTTGTTGTCATGTTCATATTTGCATGTTGCAGCAACAGGCAAACAAGCGGCCATTCATGCATGAAGCGATGCGCGCAGCTGGAGATCAAAGCCAAAAGATGAGCCAATGATAAGTCAACAAATTTTTCGTCTAGCTTATTTTTTGAACAACATGCAGGATGCAAAAGGACGTTGCGCTCCCAGGCAGCCAACTACCTGGGGGTCAGAGTTCAGGTCAGCGAAAAACTTTCTAAGAAATGCTATTACAAGTTGTCAGCGCCAGGAGCTGGAGCCAAAACCGAAATGCAATTTCATGGCTTGTCAATCAATTTGTTGTTGTTGTTTTTCCTTTTGCTTTGTTTTTATGGAGTGAAAACTGCGGCCGGCTAAAAGGGCGCCAAAAACTGTCGTAGCTCAGCTGATTTATGTGCCACATTTAAGTCCATCGTTTGTTTTTTTTCTTCGCTCTCTCGTTCTTTTTCAATTTTGTTGTTCGCGGTCAGAGGTTAACATAATATTTTTGATTGTATTTCAATTTTCATATTGCCCATAAATCTTGCACAAGTGGCAAATTAAAAGTCATAAATTATTAGCTGCGATATCATTTGGCATGCGAAAGACAACAATAAATAGCTAACGAAAATAAATGCAGCTATTGCCAATTGCAAATTGCAATTCCAATTGCCATTCCCATTCCCATTCCCATTTCCATTCCCATGCAACATGCTGCGCCGCAACATGTTGCCAGGCACTTGTTGCCTAATTTGCGCTGCGGTTGGCTCTTTGGCTCTTATGCCTGGCTTAGCTCACTTTAACCACTTTTTAAATGTTGTCAGTTGCCAAAATGAGGAGTCAAAAGGTGTGCGAATTGTAATTGAAATTCGTGTTGTCATCTTGTCAAAGGTAACAGCAGCAGCCACAGTTAATGCAGCAGCGGGTGGCAAAGTATTTACAACAACAAGCAGTCACAGTGCACGACTGTGGCATACTCTAGGGATATATAGATATATATATATATGAGAAAAGTATTCAGCCGCTCCTACAAACATTTACTTCTCGTACCCTGAATCCACTCTACGCATTGTTAATAGTGAGATAGCGTTTAAAAAGCTAGATACTCTTAATTCTTAATGAACTTCCTTTCTACGTTGCAAAGATGAGTTCACATTGCTAGTGCTTCTATTCCAAGTCTTTCCTTCTATCTTAAAGGCGTATCGCCTTTCTATGCGATTCGCAAAAATGTTAAAAACACTCACTTTACCGTTCTATTTTCTCTCCCTCTTTATTGCTTCCTCTCATTAGCCGCAACTCTCGCTCTCTTTTAATCACTCTTCGTTAGTCTCATTTCAACCCCTTACTAAAAACTAAATAACTCTAAAGTCTTAGGCCTTACATTAACTTATGAAAATCGCATACAAAGGCATTAATTAAGAATGACCTATGTCTATATAGGATATTTAAGGGTACCATTATCACATGAATTTTGTTCCAGAATGGTGTTGTCAGATTTAGATGCCAAATTGATTAAGAGGCCAAACCATGAACAAACAGCCACACCTCGAGTAAATCGGATAAGATTTGACCGAGTTATGGGGGTGGGAAAATTCAGCTTCCTAGCTCTTACGGTTTGGGCTGTGCGTTGATCACCAATCAGTCAGTCAGTCAGTCGGGACAAACAGATTTGTATATAGAGATGAATGTGCTTACAGTAATCTTTATTTTCGTATACTCTAATCCCTAATCCCCATAAAATCAACAAATATAACAAACCATTCACAGCGAAATTCAATACAATGAATGTGTAACACACGATCGTATTTCGTTTTCTACACTTCCGTTTGCATTTTGATTTATTGATGCAACGCCCCACGCAGCCTCATCGGTAACCCTAAACCCCAGAGAGCTACACAGATATGTCAAGCCCAACAAAGACACAAGGCATATAAATTTTAAATTTTTTAACAAAATCATTTGCCACACAAATCAACGTGGGCAGCTCCCCAGCCCTGTTCAATTGGGAAAACAACATGAGCTTAATTATTTTTAAATGATTTTCGAAACAAAGCAGCAGAGGGAACGGCACATGCTGCACATGTTGCCGAACTCCATTGTTTCGGGATGCCTCATTGATATGGGCTTAGGTATCGACAGCACCCACGCAGCTATTGCCCAAAAAAATCGGAGTGCCAGGGTTCGAGCTAGTCGCGGGGACTCAAATTAATCTTTGCTTTCACTCACACTCCTTTGACTATCCGCTGCCTAAGCCGAATGTGATAATATTGTAATAAAGTTTTCAACGCTTACAAAGCAATCACCCACAAGCGAACAAGCTGCATGCCACATGCCGCATGCCACATGCGACTGCAACTGCAACTGAAGAGTCGCCGAAGTTGCAGCCATGACTTTGTCATTTCGCTTGGGAAGCTGCTTGCGTGACGTTTTCTCGGATCGCATCTTGTGCCGCACTTCAATTGATGAATTTGATGTTGATGTGTTTATAATGAAAAGGCTTACGAGGATTTTGTAGCCGGAGACGGAAGATGAGACAAGAAAAAAGTTAGTTTTATAAAGGCGAAGTTCAAATACTCTAACAGCTTAATGTCAGGCACATTTATTCAATTTCAGAGCGATCTTTCCAACACTGAGAGGATAAAGGTGAGCTAAGAATTTTCTTACTTCATTCCGTAATAAGACATTCGCTAGGTTTTGTGCCAGAATGTAGCTATAAATTCATGAATTAGGTATAATATTGGATCTTAATTTTAACTAAACTTAAAAAAACATCAAAGCAAAACTTGATTCTAGTTTGTTTCTACATTAAAAAATATTTAAAATAAGAAATTTATACTTGAGTAGGTAGTTAAGTGTACTTTTAAGATGTGGAGAAGACCTTTTCATTATACCCTGATATATTTTTTAATACCCTATGCAAGGGTACACATACTGAGATCTTTAAGCATTCATTCCTAACTGAGCGAAATTTAAATAATAAATATCTTTTATTT
The DNA here is from genome assembly GCA_035045885.1 of Drosophila borealis. Classification (NCBI taxonomy): domain Eukaryota; kingdom Metazoa; phylum Arthropoda; class Insecta; order Diptera; family Drosophilidae; genus Drosophila; species Drosophila borealis. Next base: position 860,727 of record JAWNOR010000091.1, on the reverse strand, counting down.
GCCAAACTTTCAATAAGTAAAATCAAGACTTTAAGCTTAGTATGAGCTGCAGTCCAAACACAAACCCTCAACAACATCCATTAATATCGTTAACCGAATGTTGACTTAACCTATGTAAATTACTTTAGCCCCTGCCCATAAAATTTTAATGTTATTGGCGCCTTCAACTTGAGACAGAGTTACTTAGATATGCCCCCAAAGAGTTCAAAGACAAAGACGAGCCCAAACAAAAGCCGCACCCAACACGAGAAAAAAACCCTCATTTTTATTTTTCATTTGCCTCATCAAAGTTGGTTCAATCTTTACGTGGTTTGTCTTTGGGCTATTTGTAATTCAAGAGCATCGCGATAAATCGAATTGTAATAGATGCTTAGATGCGATATGTGAGTGTAGAGGAGAGTCTGCCGTGGCCAGGTTGGGCACAGTTCAAATAAAAATTTGTAATGATGATGAGCTTTCTATATGGAGAGGATTTTGCTGCAAAGAACGACGCGCACTTACAAAACGCCCACAAATTGTCGACACAAATTGACTGAACCCCTTACCATCCCCCAAAAAAAAACATTAATTTTTGCCAGCTTGTTGCAAATTTTAATTGCTTTTGTTGTTGTGAGCAGGGTTCGCACCCCCAAATAACGGAAGACAGACAAAATTTGCTGTCACAATTTATAAAACATGATTTTTTTTAATTAATTCAGTTATGAGCATTGAAAAATAATTATGGAAAACAATTTCAATTAGCGAAAAAAATATTTTAAACAAAATTAACAGAAGCAGGTGGGCAGCTGAAGAGTTGACAGCGCCGCAATTTGAACTCAACGCAGTTGGCAGCACTGAATGCCACGCCCACATATACAGTTGGAAAAACTTTAAATGAAAATGCTGATGTCTGTTGTTGTTGCTGGCGCGTGAAAATTTTTGCAGCATTGTTGCTGGCGTGTAATTGCAGCTTTTGTTCGTCGGGGGATTCGCTTTGCTGTCCAATCTCTCTGGTCACGTTCGCGGGCAGATTCTCAGCGAATGACAACAGATCGCAACCGGAAGCGATTGGTTTTGGGCAATTTATTTTTTTTGACTGAGCTCTGGACCAGAGTTAGCCAATCATGGAAATGGCGAGTGTGAAAAGCGAAGCGTGTCGATGCTGCATTTCCTCAAGATTATGAAAATTGCGCTTGTTAAGCTGCAATTGAACAAACGTGGCAAATTCAGTAGCTCCGCGAAGCTTCCCTCACTTGTTATTCAACTAATGCCATGTTCTAAACAACAACAAGAAACCGGAGTTTAAGTGCGAACAGGACTGTAATCAAAGGCGATGGTTGCTGCCAGCAGCTGCACAACTCATCTCAGGCTTTTCGTGGGCCAAATGTCAGCGGAGAGGAGCCTCCACATACAAATGAGCTGTCCAAATGCCACACAATCCGAGAGTCTATGCTTCAAGTGTGTGCTGCTTCTCCTGCGAAACCATTTACCCATGACTGGGCACACGCCCCATTCTCAGGTCTTCTCAGTCTGCCTTCGCCCATCTGTCACTGGGGCCCTGCACCTGCCTCGAATGTCGGTTAGTTTTTTCCGAACAACTTTGCAATTTACGCACTGAAATGTTTCGACACAAAAGTGTTTTGCCCCTCTTGGGTCAGACGGCAGACATTTCACGGGTCAGCAAAGAATTTGCAAGCTGTATTTTTTCCTGGCTAAAAAGGCAGTGTCTGCGGCTACACTGGGAGAAATGTCTGTTGAGCAAAATAACCCTTTAAAATATCTACATAAAAAGATTCTCAGAAAATTCTCACTTCCGGAAATCAAGCTTTTTGCTTTGTTATCAAATATTTTTCATTCTGTTAAACAAATAGCAATTAATTTAATTTAATTTAATCCGTTTTTCTTGCAGTGTACTAGCGCTTAGTCGACCGGAACACCGAGCGTCTTATATTATTTTATGCGCATTCTTCTGCTTCTTCAGCTGATATTTGCTTTTGTTTATTCGCCCAACTCGCATGAAACATTTTCAAGTTTTTCACACTCGTTGCAAACTATTTGGTTTTGCATTTCCGCAGCACTTGCTGCACTTTCCACACACATTTTAATGGGGCATGCAACACACAAGCACACACAGACACAATTTGGGAAACGAATGTAGGAATTTCCGGGTTGGTTTTCTTTAAGTTTTGCGAAATGATTTGCGCGAATCGAATAGCGCTCGTCAATTATGCAAAGTGAGGGCGGCATTTGGCTTCCTTTTTGGCCCTGGCAACGAAGACGTACCTCGGCCTAAGCCGCTTTGCATAATTAGGCAGCTTGGCTAGCAGTTAACCCTCCCCTTCGATAGACCTTTCTTTTCTTCTTTTAATTTTGTTTTTGATGAACCTTGCGTCAAGTATTTGCATAAGTCAGTCAAAAGTGCAAGCCACGAAACTGATGCGGGTGGCCGCCGTATTCTACGCTGCAGGGGCGAGAAAGAGAGAGAGGGGCCAAGTGAAAGCCTAAACAGAGTCTTCTTCACATAAATGCTGGCTAGTCGTGTGTGGTGCGGTGGTGGTTTAGTGTTGCCAGGCTTAGCCTTGTGTTAGGTGTCGACAGGGTTAGGCGAATTAATTTCTTTACGGCTCTGTTGGCCCCTGAACAGATGGCCCCACAGCGATAAGCTCTACAACTGCGACTCAGGCCTGACTTGGAGAAGACTAGCGGAAAATAGGTAAGTGTAAACGACTAAGAAATACCCTAAACCAAACGACAAGCTGCCATTGCAAAAGCCATAGCTTGTTACTATATACACACACAAACAAACGCACATATCTACAGGAACAGGGGAACGTACGCTGAGCAGCCTATGCAGCTTATTCTTTCCCTTACCCCGCACTATATATGAAAAATCCATTCTTGATTAACTTCGGAGTTTACAGTCAGAACTAACTTAAATTTTCAGTGCCCATATGCGGTACCCAACTGTGTATATATACTAAAGCCCAAGGCTATACCTTCAAAGGCGCGTATTTTTGTCAATTCCTGGGAAAAAGGGAGCGGTTCCCAAAAAGTGAAATATTCTTCATCTGTGTGCACTATAAAACAAGCTACATACCAAGTTTGCTGTATTTAGATCTTATTATCTCCGAGTTATGCCTAAAAAACCAAAACTCAAAATCGATTTTTATCGATATTATGAAAATGAGAGTCGAGAGTTATCGAAAAACAAGTGATAAACTTGGTCTGCATATAGAGAATATAAATTAAAACGTTCCCGTCTCTAGTCTTAGTAGTTTTGGGGATTCACGTATATGCCTACATTTGCTTAATCCCATGATACCCTTCACGGCCATTTTCAATGGGTTCAGGGTATTTAAATGTACAACAACAACAACAAAAAGTACAAGAAATAAAAACATTTCATTTGCTTTCAGCAGTTGTTTCTGTTGTTGTCACTTTTACCAAGAGAGCGAGCGCGCGTTGCGGTTTTTGGAATATGGCTGGGTCCGGGGTTATCATCATCAAGACATCTGCGGAAAATGCAAAACGCAAGGGGGGCGGGGTTTTCACTGGCTACATGCTACAAGCAGCGACAAGCACTACGCAATGTTGCGAAGACCCGTTGCCAGCGACTTCAAAGAAAAAAGTGTTGACTGCAGACAAAAAAGCATTTTCTTTCAGTGGCTTCCGTTGAACTTGGCCCCCACCACCAGCTACTCGAGTGTCGGCATCCTCCGTAAACAATTGCCGAAGGTCAGCAGCGTCAAGAGACTTTTCATATTCGTGCTGGCCCGTGGGGGCGTCTCCCAACTGGACACGCATCTGCGCAGCATTCGCCAAGGTAATTAAACATTTAGCCAAAGGCGCCAATGAACTCTGAAACTTGCTGACAAAATATTCAACTGCCAAAAAGTTGGTGGGCTGCTTGGGAAATGCAGTGAAAATTCAGTTCGTTGTCCAAAATAGAGTAGCGCACAAAAGCAACAACAGCAAAAACAGAAAATAGCCATAAAAGGAAATTGTTTCTAGTTTGGGTCGGAAAATTATGAGTTTAGTGGAGTGAGTGAAGATCACTCAATGGAACGAAACTATTAAAAAGTCTCGCACTGGCAAATTGAAACGGAATGGGAATGTGAATGGAATGGGAATAGGAATGGTAATGGAATTGGAAATGGGAATGAGAGCAAGAACAGCATGTGCTGTGGGTTGTGCTTGGTATGCCAGTTTGCACTTGACCCTAACTGGGTCTCGACTTTGTGTAGAACGCCGCGAACTTGGGGAGAAACCCAGAAGAATGACAGAAAAAGAATAAAACAATGGACTGCGAGAACTGGCATATGGTAGGACGTAATTATTTGATAGAGAACACGAGACAAATGGCACTGTCATGTGTATAAATATACATTTGATGTGTGTGTTGTTTTGTGTGGCTACTTTTAGTTTGCTAGGGTTTCCTTAATTCCACCCCCATGGGCGGAAAATTAGCGGAAGGTTTTCGGTTTTGGCTATCCTACCTGCAAAAAGAAACTATTGATGAAGAACCTAAGTAAACAGATTTGTTTGTCTTTCAATGGATCCCATTTAAACATATTTTGAAAGATCTTTGTAAAAATATTGTTTGAAAAAAACCACTTGTAAGGGTGAAATATAGGTGGAAAATATTTGTGTAAAACTTTTTTTGATTTTTATTTAAAAGGGAGTTAAACTGGTGGAAAACACTTATGTAAAACCTTTTAGAGTTTTATTAAATTGTTTATACGCACGAAAAAGTATCTTTAGGTTCTTGTCAATTCCCTTCAAAAGAGTGGAAATACTGTTATGTGAACAAGTGTTTTTGCGATACACTCTAGGGAGCGGAAATTGGGCGGAAGCAGTCCGTTAATTGAAGCTGACTATAATAAAAAGTACCATATACTCTAAATTTATATTTTGTTATTATTATTAGGGAATCCCATTTAAAACTATATCAAAACTTTCTAAAATTCGGCAGCTATTCACTAAATTACAGGATGAATTTCACGCTTAATACACTTCTTTGTTCATTTAGTTTTTAATTTATAAAAAACGGCACGGGGCCAGTTTGCATGGCATTGAGAGTTAATGTTCTGCTGTAGCTGGGCACAAAAACAATGTGGGTTAATTGCAATTGCAGTTAATGTCGTCATGGAGTTCCTGCTCCACAGCAAGTTTGAGTACTACACATAGACAATTCTCCAAATTAAAAACGTTGCCTTTCGTTCGTTACGCATTGCGAGCTGTGAGTTTTTTTTTTATAGATGTTTGCGGCTTCCGGTCGCATTTTGTGCTTTATTTTTATCATAATTTAAGTGCTTAGCTTACATTTAAATTATGCATTATAGTTGGGAAGTTGCTGAGGCAACTGGTTGGAAAACTTTGCCGGCTGCTCCGGCAAATTAGTGGCATTTCTAGCCATATGTTCACTTAATGATCGTGTGTGTGTGTGTGTCATTACGATATAAACAAAACCCAAACACGGTTCTCTCTCTTGCTTTATCAGCTGCATTTGTGATACACTCCCCCAATCGCACGTCATATATCATGTTGTAATAGGGCACCATATAAGGGCTTTAGGCGAGTGCAAAGCATTTTGATAAATGTTGCACTTGTGGGCGTTGCCACGAATATGTGACCAAAGGCAGGTGCTCAGCGAGGGTTTCATTCAATGTGATTTTCACTGTGCAGTGCATATGCATAAATGTGTTGGTTTAAGATAACTTTATTGCCCCACTTGACTTTCAACTGCGACGCAAAATTGTGAGGTTTGCACTCATGCGATCCGCGATGAGATCATAGACTAGAACCTACTTTGCCAAAACTAAGCTGATTTTTGGGGTTTTTTCCAACAATATGTTTATGGAATTTTTCTCCAGCCAGTTGAATTCTGCATTCAAATTTGATGAGAGAATCAAATTTGATTTGTTTTTGGTATTAATTTATTTTCATTTGTTTGTATAATTTTTGTAGGTGTATAAAAAATTGTTTGAAATTAGCTTGTTTTTCGCTCTGTCTAAACATTTCCCTTTAGCCACGTTTATGTGCATTAGGCCTGTTACCATATCTAAAGCTCTGCACAACACTGAAGCCAACTGGCAAAGTCGCAAAGTGGCAATTAAAGCGCTTAAGTTGACGGGCTAAAATGGCACAATCTCTCTCTACGTATCTCTCTCTCTCTCTCTGTATGTCTTTCTCTCCCTTTCGGTGTAGGTATTTGTTGAGTCTTGGCCCTTTTGAAAGTGCCGCAATTTGCAAATGAGGTAAACGTGTGGCCAAAAAGCAAAAACAAAAAAAAACCATACCAAAACAAAGAGATCTGTGCAACGGTATAATTAAGTTGGCCTCATCAGCCATTTACGGCTACAACAACAACAACAGCCGAGGCAAGTGCGCGTGCTCTGTGGCATAGATCCTCTCCCCTGCTACCCCGCGCATTTGGCCACTCACCCCTTTGCCACAGCAGATTTTATTGTTTGCATTTGCAAAACACGAAATACGGTCCCGGAACTGCCAACTTTCCTTTGCCGTCTTAGCCAAAGTCTAGTTTTTAAAGCCAACCACGTTCTGGACTGTTTTTTTGCCGTATTTTCTTTTTATTGGCCACAACTGAGAGCCAACAATGGCTCTGTCTAATTAGATTTTTAAAGCCATTCATTATGCATATAGGGAAGCCTGAATTTGACACGCAAATCGCTCTGGAATTAAAGTCTGGAGGGGGAGGGGTGAGGGGGGGCTACAAAAGTCAGTAAATATTGGACTGGTTACAGTTACAACGGCTCTTGTGCAATTTGCCGTGTGTGTCGGCATTTGGCCAAAGGCAACGATCTCTGCGATCTCATTTGGTGCACACGCAGAGCAATGCAGACAATTGCATAGATGCCCGCAACCGCAGCCCCGCCCGCCTGCGCCGTATCTCCCTCCGCAGACAACAATCATCATATAATCACATAATGCTCACAAAAAAGCCAACTTCATAACTGCCAACTGGCAACTGGCAACTGCGGCTGCATCTATCGATAACCATTTAAGCCACAGAAATTAAGCCAAACACACAACAATGGAAAAGAAATATGCTGAATCGCTTGCAACCAACTGCGTGATACACTGTTCGTGGTATTTGATACACTTCAATTGCATTTGTGGGAGCCTGAGTAGGCGTGGCGACCACTTGTAAATAAACGCAGCGGTCTGTCAAATGTGCTTCTAGCTCTTAATTTGTGGAAGTTAGCCTTTGGGCTTGTGACTTTAAGACTGTAATCCCCAATCAGTGACTCTTAAACTGTGATGTAAGCATATATCGATTATTGCAATTTGTGGGCGCTTGAGTGGGCATGGGCGTGGCCGCGACTTTTTAAGAAGCGCAGTAGTCTGCCAAAATTTGTAATTGTTCCTCCAACACTGTGGAAACTATCAATTAGGCTGGTGGCTCTAAAACTGTTAGCCCCAATCAGTGGATTTCAAACTGTGTCGTTAGCAATTTGTGGGCGCTCGGGTAGAATAGTTAACCTGCCCAATTTTAGATTCAATATTTTTATAAATTACAAATTTCGCGCTTGATATTTTTATCGATTTGTTTATAATGATATTTCAAGTTAAAAGTCTCTAACAGACGAACCCAATATACTCTTTCTGACTTTGGCAACAGAGTATAATTAAAAAAAATGATTTGCCTGGAATTTATTGCGGTTTGCGTCAAAGCAAGGCTTGGCCAACCAAAAATATAGTAACAACAATCGCATGAGCCATATTCAATACAATTACACAAATTACAAAAATACTCACGAAATTTAAACAAAAATCTTTTTTCATTTTGTGTAGTTCATAAAACGGGGTTTTTTTTTTTGCTTACCTGCAAAGAAAGAGAGAAAAAATTGTAGAATTTCATTAGTTTTTGTTGTCGGCTCGTAAAAATAAAACTCTCTGAAAACTTGAACTTTGCTTCGCACAACAAATCAGAGTCCACAAATTGTGTTATATATATATAAAAGAAACAAAAAGATCGTAAAGTGAAAGAAGTCCATTAGGCAAAGGGGGAAAAAGGTCTTGTGGTTTTTTTTTGGGTCGCGCCACAAGACACTCAAATGTGACGACAAAGTTGAGTAGAATTTTATTTTATGCGCATGCACAATGCATAAATTTGATACAAATTTAATTAATGAGAAACCAAATGGTTGATAGAAAAATGCCGTAAAACTAAATGTGTTTCTTTTGATAATGATGTGAATTAAATTAAAGAATAAACTTTGTTTGCAGCTAATAATAATAATAAAAAGAACGCCCACAAATCTAGTTTGTTCTGTATTGTTGTGAGTGCACATGAGTTAAATATATGGCTCATTCAGATGATTCATGCAGTTAATTATTCCACGTTTTGTGATGCAGCAACTTCTTATCGGCAAGTTCTCAGTTTCTCTCTGTGTGCATAGAAAAATGTAAATTAAACGTTAAGAACATCTGATATAACAGCAGACTCTTCTATACTATCATTTGATTTCCCTCCAAAGCTGTATCTATATATTTAATTATTTATTTATTAATTATTCAGCTACCTATATAAGATTTTAAAAATGGAAAGGTCGCCTAAGCCTGCATTAACCATATATTTATATTTATTATTTATTTATCTAAAGCTTTAATTCGATCTATGAATAAGTTCTCCAATTTCCAAATCATTTCTTATACCCAAAATCTGCTGAACTTTTATGCAGGATAATTTATAACCTTTTAGGAAAAATATAGGAAGGGAATAAAATACTAATTGAAACAATAACTTTTTAGGAGAAATATAAGAAGGGAACATCATTTTATTTGAATCTATTTAATTCTGTCATAAGATAGAGTATTCACAGTCTCTGTAGACTTGCTCGTCTTTCTACATTTTAAACTCTTGGCCATGAAAACAATTGGCAGAGCTTTTAAGTTAGCCAGTGAATAACCCAGCTTATTCGTAACCGAAACTGGTCATGAAAATCAATATCACCTGCAATGCAATTAAAAAATAAAATAAAAGAAAAAAATACCAATATTACTTTCATTTATTGCATTTCCCAAAAATTATTTCTTTTAGCTGCAAATCAAAAAGGCCGCCAAATAGTTTTGTATTGTCGCAGCTGACGATGTGTGAAGCGTACGAAAACTGCAGGCCAAATCCAAGATACATTCAGGCCTGCATTCATTCATTCATTCAATCGGTGAACCATCCGTCAGTCAGTCAGTTAGTCAGTCAGTCAGTCCGTCAGTTCAGATAGTCAGACAGTAGCATTGGCAACCGCATCGGGAGTCTATTGGCTTTTATTGTGCAGCCGCCCCGTTGTCTTTGTCTGTGCTGTTAATGCTTTGCTTTTCACTGACTTCTCATAACTGAATATCGGAAAATAAATATTTTCACAGCTCTGGCGTTAATTGGAAAATGAAAATTGAAGCTCGGCAGCAGCATGTTGCGCCTCTCGAATTCATAGATTTTTCAATTTTTCCACTTTTAGCTGAATTTTTAATGACCATAAAATATTTTTGGCCATTGGCTTTATGAAAATTACGACATTGTTCCGACTGGACTGAAACTTTTGGCTTGGCTGGACGTGTGGGCAATAATTTGGAGCAGATAAAGCTAAAACTAAAGCTAGAGGTGCGCCTTGCTAGAAATACAAAAACTAGCACAAAATTGAATTGCGCTCGGGCTGATAGTCAAAAGTTTGGCAATACTTTATGGAGCAGCCAGACATATTTGTCAGTTTTAATCGGCGCTTTATAATCAATTAAAAACTTGAGCTTTTAAGTCGATTTGTAAGCTGCATTTTGACCCAGAAAAAAAGGTTTAAAAGGCATATGCAGCAACATTTGTTGCCGCAAGGCAGCTGGAAGACAAACTCTTGGCTGAAGCCAAACAGATGAAGTTGTTATGGATCTGCCTGCCTGTCTCTAGTCTCTGGAGTGGCATTTGATATCGATGATGTCTTTGTTTCATTTACAGCACCAACAAATATTATGCAAAATGCAAACGCAGCAGGGGAGGCCAAAGAGACACATATGCAGCAACAAACAGAGATTGCAAGCGAAAGATATTTTATATTTTTTTATTTTTGCTGGCAGAGGGGTTCGCTCAGAGACTCAAGAAACTTGTCAGCCTTATGACAAGGCAAAAGAAAAAAAAATAAACAACATTGTTGGGCTTTGCTTGTGGTTATGGAGTCAAAGGCAAATTGATACGTTGCTTGTCAACTCGCAGGCAGGATCAGTGAGAGGCTGCTAGCACTTTTAAAAGAAACCAGAAAACGTAGCTAAAAGCAGAAGATTGAATGCCCTTCCAGCTGCCAGTTATGGTAATATTATCTTTAACGATATGGAACAATTAACTAAAATTATTAACCAACTATTATAAAGAACAAAATTCCAGTTTTTTATTTTCTTCGTAGATTTCTTATTATTATAGCATATGATAAGCCTGTCTCAATGCATAACAAATTTTGTGAAACTCTCAAGTTAGTGCATATGCAAAAGACAAAGGCATAAGCTATCAGTTACTCAAGAAATGAATAAGAATAATAAAAAAGGAGATCGTTATAAGAAGTAAATATTGTTTTGTTGGAAGTATTCAACTTGTAAATACTCTGGACTCAGCTCCTCAATACACAATGTAACGCGAAGTGTCATCATATCAAAAAAGATCTGCTAGATCTACATATGACACATGAGAACCTATATTTTCTACACTCTTATAATCTCAGAGATCAGACACACAGACAGATAAACATGACTGAACATAATATACTTTATAGGGTATAAGAAAAACATATCTAAATGCTGCACATATCAAATTTCTTCGAACAGTTTCTTTGTGGTTACAAGCAAAAGCCAAATAAAAAGTTGTCTTTGGAATGTAAAAGAGGAGTTTAAAGGACGGCAGCTATATGTATGTATTATATAAATTATATATGTACGATAAGTTACCGAGCAAAAGTTGCAATTAAAGCGCAATGTCAGGTCTCAGCTCGTATAATAAAACTTAAATTTGGGAGCACAGCAATCAGTCAGTCAGGTGCAAAAGTCCAGAGCTGAGGTGATAATGGCTAGCCGGACACAGACTCAACCTCAGACTCAGACACAGACTCAGACTCGGACTTCGACTTGACAACTCGTACTACGAGGCGTACCAGGGAGAGTGCACTTTGGAAATTGGCACCTTTTTTTTACCTGCAACTGTGTTACCTCATTGGCAAGCAGCTTTTGTAACTGTTTTGACTTTTCTTATCGCTTGTGAAAATCAGCCAAGGCAAGCAAAGGGCCACTTTCTGTTTTATTTTTTTCTTCTTCATTTTTTTTCTTTTAAGAAACAGAAAAAATGCCCAAACGAAAGTGTTTTTCATATATAATATGCACAAGTACCTCATGGTACGCTGCTTCTGCAGCGGTTCCGCTGGTGCCAAGTGCAAGTTGTGTGCGTGATAAACCAATTAACTGCAAACACACACACACACACACACACACACACACACACACTAAACTCAACTCAACTCAACTCAGACAAACGTCCAGAAATCTGTTGCCTGAAAGTGAAATTTATGGTCAGAAACAAAGCGCACAATTCGAGACCTATAAAAACTTGTAGATGACTAACAGAGTAGAGCAGAGAAGAGCGAGAAAGAGAGAAAGGTAAATGGAGAGTTGGGGGCGTGGCAGCATACAAAAAACTGTTTAACATGAGCCCAACTAATGGATAGTCTCTTAGAGCGACTTTTTGTTTGTTTTGACACACAGTCAAAATGTCAGTCAGATGTCATAATTAGAAAGAAATGGACTTGTTCTGCGGCATGTGATGGGAAAACAAAAGAAAATTGAAAGGCAAATCTTAACGAAAGAACGGAAAATCAAAGAGCTACGAAAGAAACAAAATTGAAAGACAAGTCAATCAAGTTCAAATTGTTTGATTTTAAGGCACGAAATATTTTCAGAAATAAAAATGAGAAAAGAAGAATAAGTGTGAAAAAAAATAAAAATTTAATCAAATAATTTATGGAGAAGCTAATGAAATTTAAGTAAATTTAAAGTTCAATACAAAAAGAAAAAAGGTTTTATAATGTTTTTTTTTGTATGATATATAAATTCATAAACGATATAAAAGTTCGAGCCGAAGTTTGCGAACTAGTTCCAAAACTGAGATCATGTTAAATAACATTATTAAATATGTTAAAAAGGAAAACTTAAAAATGTTATACCTAATCTAGAAATAAGAATCAAGGAACTACTTTTAAGAACATGCAAATCAACCTTGTTAAAAATGGGCTGTAATTATCTCTAGATTTTGTTGGTTCTGTGATTCAGAACCAGCTTCATCAGATGAGCAAATGATAAATGTTTATCAGCTCTCTAAATATAACTGCAGCACGCAATTAAAACTGAAGCTTCAGCTACTTAAATTCAATTGCGTTCTTCAATCAGGGAAGTCACACACAGATACGAATACAGATACAGATACAGATACAGACACGAGAAAGCGAGAGCAGATAAACTTAATTGACTCATTAAGTGTACAAGCGAGGCGTCACTTTCCCCCAACAACAATCACTGATTAGATAACAATTGTAAGTAATTTATCACTTTAGAGAACAAATAACTCAAAAAAAAAAGCCAAGAAAAGTAGGCAACTGACAGCACTAACTGTAATTAAACATCTAGCTGTATGCAGATGCTTTCGTAAATGTATCTTTGCTTGAATTTGTAGTTGTATTTTAAGCTCAATTTACATTTATATCAATATAATGATAGTTACTTCGAAATGTATATTTGTATTTGTATCTATTGACCAACCAGTATCTAAATTTTTCACCTTTTTTTTTAGATGCAAGTATATATAGTTTAAATATATATTGATATTTTTATCTAGATCGTTATCTATATATTTATCTGTATTTATAAGTCTGTCTTGGGCTATTTCTGTGAATAAATCTATGTCTTTATCGTACATGTATCTAAGGCTCTGTTTGTAATGTATGTACCCATGCAAATGTATCTGTACTTTTGCATGTTTTTGTATCTTTATCTATATCTATATCTATATCTATATCTATATATGTATCTATATATATATATATCTATATCCATATCCATATCCATATCCATATCTATTTCTATATCTATATCTATATCTATATCTATATCTATATCTATATCTATATCTATATCTATATCTATATCTATATCTATATCTATATCTATATCTATATCTATATCTATATCTATATCCATATCTATATCTATATCTATATCTATATCTATATTTATATCTATATCTGTATCTATATCTATATCTATATCTATATCTATATATCTATATCTATATCTATATCTATATCTATATCTATATCTATATCTATATCTATATCTATATCTATATCTATATAACTATATCTATATCTATATATCTATATCTAAATCTATATCTATAGCCTCTATCTATTTGCATATGTATCTTAATCTGTATCTTCAGCTTTGTATCTACATCTCTAGCTCATCTACCTTCTAAATATTCTACACAATGCCAAGTTGTAGCGAAACGCTTTAACAAATTGCAATTAAAGCCACAGCCTGTACACTTTTAATTTAGTTTCCTAGAAGAAGGTTAGGCACAAACTGAGCACAGAATGGAATGGTTTCTAGTAGTTCTTTTTTTGGTAGAGGTTTGCGTGTTAGGTTAACGGAAATGTGATGTAAGTAAGCAAGTTGAATGTGGTGCGAGTGGCAGCATAGGGGCTAGGCGAGGCCAGGCAGCTGCCAGGCAAGTAATCTATTGGAGTTGAGGCTTGGCCAGAGTTGGGCTGGACTGCTAGTTAGTTCCGTCGTGTTTATGTTTGGGTCTCAGTCGTCGCAGTCGCCACTTTATTATTACAACATTTTCCATTTCGCTTCGCTGAAATAATAATTCGCGCTTCGTTGTTTTACAACTGCCAATGCGAACGAGAGCAACAACAACATGAAGAGAATTGCTGTAAAGAAGTTAAGGAAGATGCCATTGACCTCAAGGCGAGGCAAGTCCCAGTCCAGAGTCGCGAGTCGCCAATCGTTCTGAGGCGGGCGCGGTGGCAAGTACGCGCGGCGACGCGACGTTGCGGCTATAAATCCAGAGCAGACTGTCCGCCACAATTGCCTTGGCCTGGACTCGTGTGGCAGCTGCAAGCTCGCAATGTTGCACGTTCAGCTGATACCTGGAATTGTCGTCCGGGCATTGCTTGAATTCGTATTTCTTTTAACTTCTTTTTTCTTTCTTTCTTTTTTTTTTCTGCTGTTGTCCAACACTCAACACTCGAGTCGACACTCGACTTTGACTGCATCTCAAACGCGACTCGACACACTTGTCGCCTTGTCCTGCCGCGCAACATGTTGCCAATGCTGTTGCCAATGTTGCCCCGCGTGTCGGTGACTTCTCAACATTTGTGGCAGAAACTAGTTTAGTATTTTACTAATTACAGAACATAGACAGAAGACAAGCCATAAATCGATTTGCTCAACTCTAACACATACTACAACTCTGGCCCCAAGGCTATTTGGCTTGGGAAATCATAAATGCTTCTGGGCAGATCCAAAGATGTAAACAACAGCGATCTATGATTAATGATGTTGCATGGCTTAACAATCCACAGAAGAAGAAAACAAAAATAAAAAAAAAGCAGTTAATACATTTGCTTAGCTTTCGAAATTTACATTTGTCAAGCTGCGGCTAGCTCTCAAATATCTATCATTTTTTATCTCTAACCAAATGTTGACCCAAAAGTCAAAGTTAAACCATTCTTGAGGTTGTTAAATTTATAGATTGATCCATTAAAATAAATGAGCCGCAATTTAGTTCAACTCCCTGAACTAATCTAAACTCATGTTTAGTTTTCAATCAAGCACCTTATATTAACCCCAGGTATTATAATGCTCTAATAAAACCTATTTTTAATGCATTTACAAATCTTATTAGAGCGCATATGAAAACTCTCCGCGTCCACTCAAAAAGCACTTTAAACAAATAAACAACAACAACGGCAAAAAAATAACAATAATCGAGGAAAAACAAATCGTTTTTCCAGCATACTTAAAAAATCTCATTACCCCCGAAAATAATGAGGCCGATCTGAATTGCAGCACTGGCCACAAAGAAACACACAAAAAAATACATTAAAACAAGTGAGAGAGCGTTACTCTAAAATGATCGACCAAGACATACCCTAATCGAAGAAAAGTTGATTATATTTGCGGGGTGGGTAATCAACAAGGTGAACTTTATTCTTTGTATGTTATACGAAAAGCTCCTTAAATCTCCAGAATGTGCTTCAAAAATCGATATTTATCGTTTGAATATCTGAAGTTATTTAGATATGTGAATATTCTATTTCCATCTCTAGCATCCTTAGCTCTCAGAGAATGGGAAATCGATTTTTATCGATTCTGTGAAAATTGGTACGATTTTGAAGATCTAATGTGGGTTTATTCTGTGTACGCTCTCCAAAGAAATTGAATAGCGAATCGATATTTATCGATTCTTAGAAACCGAGGGAAGTTTTCAACAATCTAAAGTAAGTTTTATCTGTGTATGCTCTACCTGGTTGCCAACATTATAAGGGATATACTCTAAGAAGTCGCATTGATAATCGATATTTATTAATTCTGTGAAAACGAGGAAAGTTCTCGAAATGGAAAACATAAGATCTGTGTAATATCTCTATATAAACCAAGTTTCCCTTGCGCCTAGAGAGACATACCTCAAGAATTCTTCTAGTCTCATAACTACCCAGGTCGAAGATGTCTTCTTCTGCCTCAAGAACTTCTAGTACGCCCCATTATAATGTGTACTGGGTATTCAAGCCGAAATTACGTGCAAATTCCAAACGGATTCGTATTGGTAAAGTGGGCGTGCGCGCATTCAATGGGGGCGTCGAGCATCAATTTTGAATGAGGCACGAGTTTGGTAGCTCGGGCAGTTAGCCTCTTTGCCTTTTGAAGACACATGATTATTAATTTGATTTGTAGTATTTTTCTACCAATTTGCTGCGCTTTCCTGAAGCCGACCTCCGAAAACAAAAAAAAAAAAGAAAGAAGCGTTTTAGATGGAAATTTTTCTTTTTGTTTCAGTGCGCCAAGATTTCACTTTTCATTGTTACACAGCGAGGAATTTGTGAGCAATTTAAACTGAAATGAGCTACGGCCAAAATGATTTCAATGTCAATGATTTAAAGTGTGGGCCTAGCCCGAAGCAGGCAGCCAAATTGTGTGTACAGCTTTGCAGATTAGATTTGACGTCTGTGGTTGAGATTATATTTTCTTGGGTGTGCTGTAAAAGCTTTTCGCTTGATAAGCAGCAAGTGTCAATTGGAGGCTGGACTCTGCTTAAAGGGCCGCTGCGGCAATCTCATAAACCAAATCTCATTAGCGACTGGCTAAGCGACTTGTCAGCGGCACGCAAATATGCATAAATCTTTTGGGGCTCAGCATAAATGCCAAGATATTTAAATAATATTAACAGCCAGCATGGTGCCTGCAGCGCCTGTTCTAGCACTCTCGCTCTCTCTCTCTCTTTCTTTGGTAGCTCCTCTTTCTCTCTCTTTCTTGCTCTTGAGATTCCTGTTTCCTGTTCACTTATCTCACCGGTTTGCCTTGTGCTGCGATCATAAAAATTTTGCCAGCGGCTGCGCAGCGGCAGCCTAATGACTACCTCTCCTCTCTAACTCTTTCTCCTTTTCTCTCTCTCTCTCTCTCTCTCTCTCTCTCTCTATCTATCTAGCTGGCCATCTCCCTTTATCTCTTTATGGCTTGTATCTTTATTTTATCATTTGTTTTTATTGCGCTCGCTGCTTTATTTCCACTTACTTTGATGATTACGTTTGCATTTATTTAGCAGCTGGAAAAACTGGGAAAATATTCTGCAAATGAGTTGCGGCAGGCGCTGCAGCAGCTGCGCCGCCAAATGGCCCAAAGGGGTCGGCACGTGTGGCACACAAACGCGGCTTGTGGCAAGAAAAACACGACAAAAAAATAAAAGGAAGAAAAACTCAGCCAAATGCGAATCCGCGTTTGTCATTCTGGAAGACAGCAATCAAGCATTTGCCTGGGCCAGGGGTTGAGGACAGGCATCTTCTGATGCGTTAATTGAAACTGCCAGATGCGGAATGTCTAACATCATGTTATCCCTAGTCGTGACAGCTACAACAACGGAAAAGTGATATATAAAAAGTACTTAGAGTTCGCACAATAAGAGAGATCAACATTTGGCTGTTGAATGAGGGAATTGTCTCGGGATGAGATAATCTTTGTCAGTGCTGTAGAGCTTAACAAAAGAAGGAGAAATCACTTCACTTCAATAATAAACAACAATCAGCATAAATATTTAATAATGGCAAATTGTTCTTGGATGTGAATATCTTCAGCAGGAATATAACTTAAGACTGAGATTTTACTTTACTTCAACAGCTTCTTAAAATTTCAATAGAATTTCTTTAATAGACAGAAGTTGACATCAAGAAAATATAAAAACAGGGTATAATAAATAAAGGGTTATAGCTCTATTTAAAACCTGCTTATGGCCAACCACAATGTTTTATAGCTAAACAACACAACAGATTCTTTAATGTTAATATGCTAATAGTAAATAAGTTAAATAAGAGCACCTAAAATTTATTTTATACATACATTTTAGGGCTAAGAGCATCTAAAACTTTAAATGCTACTGAAATATTTGTTGAAACAAATCAACAACAATTTCCCATATTCATGCCTAGACCATTTTGATATCTAATTGAGATTGAAGCATGAGAACACATCTAACGATTGAGAAATAAAAACACCTCAGATTTCCTTTATATTAACTTGCCTTTATATTGATTATATTCAGAACTTAAATCATGAACTAACATACAACTAGACCTGAGCTCAACAGCTTAAAGAATGTTGATTAGATTGGCGTAAATTGAAAAGTAAAAGCTCTTTAACCATATTCATTTAAATGTAGCATAGTTAAGTTAAGACTTAATCTAACCTAAGAAAAAATATAGCGCTGGCCTTCGGCTATACCTTCTTAAAACTGCCTTTACACAAAAATATGTGGAATTAATTTTGCTTAGCTAGGAACAATCTCTTTGGCTGCAATACAAACCCAACTTCTGTCATGCTCCCCACTTCGAGTTTATTTAATTAAAAAATATATATTAAAAAAAAAAAGGAGAAAAACACATCTGTTGCTCATATCCGGAATTTCTACATGGGCCATTAATCTGCCGGCTAGGAACAACAACAACAACAAAAATGAGTCATAAAAACTTACGCAAATTGAGAGGCACGTTGCAAGATGCAAAGTTGCAGATGCAACGCGGCTCGGACTTGCGCGGAACGTCCTTAAAACGAGTTTTGGGCCAAAAACAAAATAAAAAGAAGAAGAATAAAACACGTTTTAGTTGACTTAACGAAATCAATTCAAGAACCTGAGGCCAAAAAGGCCATACAGAAGCGGCACGTAGCACGAGTCTGTCGCGGAGACAACTCGAGAATCTGCCCAGAGCAGAAGAGAGAACGTGAGAGAGAAAGAGCAAGAGAGGGCGAGAGAGAGAGCTCAACGAACTGAGCCGAAATTCAATAAGAAGCGGCGATAAACAGCAGCTGATAAAGTCGAAAAGGTAAACTCCGAAAATTAGTGAAGAGAACCACAAAACCGAAAGGGGAAAAGCCAAAGCCAACGAAACGTGGCCCCAAAGGAAGCGCCAAGTGAATAGAAGGGGAGGAGGGGGCAGGAGAGACACGCGGCTTTGGGTTCAGGTTCGGTGCAACAACTTGTGGCACGAGTGACAAGTTCAGAGACAACAATATTTGGTGCAGACAGCGCAGAGGGCGATACTCATAACAATTATATCACGTTTGCCATGCGGGCTGGGAAAGTATTTTTATCAAAGTGTGTGCGGGTGTGTGTGTGTGTGCCTGTGAGTGTGTCTGCGTGTGGGTGGTTGGAAGAGGCAATAAAATAATCGATGAATCGCGTTTCATCTAGGGGAGGGGTTTGGCTCTATCAACACACGCGGCACTTATTGAAAATACCCAAAAGCAGACCAGCATTTGATTAAAGTTTGAAGAACTAAATCAACCACCAAATAACTAAAAGGCCGTGAAGAAAAATTAGAGATTAGTTTTGTGGTAGTGACGAATACTAAATACACTTTGAAATTAGATGTGATCAACAAAATTGCCCATATAAAGAGCCCTAGTTACCGTAAGGGTATTTCATTAATGCAGAATTATCTTCCAATCGAAACGTGATCGATCGATGTTTGCAATGGAAGTGGCATAAAACTATTGTAGATTATATAATGTTATTTAATAAGACAAAAAATCCCTGATTGGAGTATCTATTATTATATATATTATTTATGGCATTACTTAAAATGCCCAACATAATTCATCTTTTTAATCATATATGATTATTGTGACAATAATATATTATTTACTACTAACCTCGTGTTGTCTAGCAAACATTCTAACAGGCACCTCTTGCTAAGGATATATAGAGCAAGCACATCTTACATAGGGTATATAGATATCAGCAAGTACCTCCTGGGAAGGGTATACAGAAAACAGCAGGCTCCTCTTGCCAAGGGTATACAGAGAACATCAAGCACCTTCACACACAGCTGGCCAGGCAGGTTAGCTCTACACGACCATCAATTTAATTGCTGCGCTTTGTTGTGCCAATAACGACAACAAACGACGACACAACAACAACAACAACAACAACAACATTCATAACAATGGCAACACAACAACCACAATAAGCTGAAGCAACCCTCGCTTTTGGCAATTTTTCTGTTGCCCAAAACACGCAACCGACAAAACAAAACGAAACGAAATAAAACTCAATGTGAGATGCGACGTCATCGTCATCGTCATCCAAAAGCTGTGAATGCTCGCAAATGTATCTGCATCTGTCTCTGTAACTGTCTGTATCTGTATCTGTCACAAAACGCCTTGGGGCAGACTATGTGAGCAGCTGCAGCGGAGCTATGACTCGGATTCGGATTGAATTTGGGTTTGTTATTGGGAATTGTTGTAATTCGCGTGGTTTTAAAAAAAAGTTCTGTGCACTCTGCGGGGGGTGGTAGCTGTCACACGCAGGGTGATTCAGCTGTAAAACTGTGTGATTGTGTCAGGATATACAGCAACAATAAAGGATGTGGCCAACGTGCAACAGGATGTTGCAAATTTACTTCAAGACAGATGTTGAATGTGCGCGAAGAGCTAAACCGACAGAAAAAAAGGGAAAAGGGGTTGGCCAAAGCTAAGGACTTTCGAGGGTCACAAAAACGTTTATCGCATTACAAAAAATACAAAAATGAAAATCAATTATTGGAGCATATGTGAGTGAATTATAGCTTAACTTTTTTCTGTTCAGGGAACTTGAGATTTACTTTAATTAACTTTAACTTGAGCTGCAAGGCAGCTGGTTGAAGTTGTAATTAAAAGCAGCAGGCAACTTAATAGTTGTTCTTTTTTATTTGCATGTTGAACAAAAATGCTTCAGATGAAAGATAATGACAGATGCCTCATTCGCAGATACATCAATTGCTCAAGAAAATGACAAAAAAGCCAGATCAAAATAAGCAAAAAGAACTATAAATTAACTGAGGTTCTCCGTTGTGGTCTTTTTGCTGTCGGCGCTAAAAAAAAGAAAAGAAACAGCAACAATTTTTGTTGCCTAAATTGCTGGTTTGCCCAAGCTAAAGATACAGATACATATATAATAATAATAATATATAATTAAGAGCGCGACACACACGAATTTTCACATATCTACGACTATATATGTATATTTGGTTCGCGACAGACGTACTCTACATATAGAACACTCACGAATCGAGTTATTAGCAAATAAAAAATAATTTTCATATATCAAAAACTCAACTAACCAAAAAAAGAAACGAAAGCGCGAAGAAAAGAAAAAAAGAACACATGCAAAAAAATGTGCCTCGTTTTTTATATTTCCCTTTTCATAATGAAGAAAAAAGACTGCTAAATGCTCAAAAATTAAGCACAATGAATATTAAATATATTTCTAAAACAGTAGTCACTCGCTAAGTAAAACTTAACAAAAATATTTCTTTTAGAAATTAGTCAAACAAATTTTAAAGATTTTTTTTGCAAAATTTTACATGTTTATTAAAATTTGTACAAATAAAGTATAAACACACTCTGCATACATTAATATTTTCTTTAGCACAAAAAGGCAACTCTTGGCAAATTAAAAACATTTTGAAAACAAGTTCCAATTAGCGAATGAACACTGTGAAAATAATAATAATAATAAGTCATAAGACATACCAGGCGTGTTGGAGAAGATTTGCGTTGATGTCGCTTAAATCCAAT
Source organism: Drosophila borealis (assembly GCA_035045885.1). NCBI lineage: Eukaryota > Metazoa > Arthropoda > Insecta > Diptera > Drosophilidae > Drosophila > Drosophila borealis. Next base: position 839,376 of record JAWNOR010000091.1, on the reverse strand, counting down.
TCGGTTGAGTAATCGACAAAGACACAAAAACAACAATAACAACAACAGAAAAAAGTATCCACAAGATGCGAACGCGCGCTCAACTTAAGGTTTTTTTTTGTGATGTTTTTTTTTGTGTTTTTTGTATGAATGCAGGCGAAGGAAGCTGCAGATGAAGATGCCGATGAAGAGGAAGTGCCCAAAAAGAAGAGGCAGTAAATCAGAGCGCTTTGATTCAAGAAATCTGGCGCTGGGTATATATAGCTCAAGTATATATACTTGATATATATATATGGTATATGGTCCTTGTTGTTGTAGTATTATATATGTATATGTATATTTTATGAGTTTTCGGTATGTTTTTCGTACACTTTTGCGGCTGCTTCGCAAAGGCAGGCAAAGTAGGTAGTTTACCTTTTTTTTTGTATTTTGTTTTTAGTTTCAGTTTGAGTTTGTATTTTAGTGTGTTTCGGCCGAGTCCGAGTGTTTTGCGCACGCACACAGAACCGACGACAATGACAACAACAACACAGCTACGGATACAGCTGCAAGCGGCTCACAGATACACAGATACAGATAGAGCTACACGTTCTCTGGTTCTCGGGTTCGCAAACAAACTCACACACACATACCACAACACGGAGTTGGGGGTAAGAACAAACACTTGCACACATAAATGAGCACACACACTCGTGCAGGCAAACAGCAAAATGCCGCCTGAACTTCTCTCTTTCTTTCTATATATACGTAGTTGTGCACTTTTTCTACAGTTGCCCCGGCGTGTGCGAGCGTATCTGTGTGTGTGCGTGTGTGTCTGTATATGTTTCTAGGGAATTTTTATGCTGGCGTTTCGTTCTTATTCAGTTTGAACTTCACTTTTATTTGCTGCAGTTCTCAATACATATATATATATATATATTGTATTTTTATTTTCTATTTTTTGCAATATTTATTTACATGCGGAAAATGCGATTAAATGCATTTCAAGTTTTCACATTTCACAAATAACTTGGTTATATTTTAAATGGAAAATATGAAAAATTTTGTTATTCAAAAATGCGGCGAAACGCGCGCGCGTTTTTCATGCGTTTAATTCAGACATTCGATGTCCGTGGCGACGTTTGCATTTGAGTAGCGCTCGCGTGTTACTGAGGCCAACGCTCACTGCGCAGATACATTTTGCTTATGGCCGGGCGCGTTTATCTGCGCGTTCGCGTATCCGTCAGATACACACACAAACACAGACGCGCACAGGCACACACCGTTCGCCGTGCGAGTTGCAGCTCGGAGTCAGAGTTGCAACTCGCTTCATACATGTTCGAGCGCGCACAATAGCTGCTGCAACATGTTCTCGCTTAGCAGCATGTCGCTTAGCAACATTTGTTGCGCAACTTTTTGGCTGTCTCTTGGACGCTTGTTGCCTGGCGATTTGGGCTTTGTTGCAGCCAGGCAGAGAGGAAGTCGCCTGTTAATTGCACGCTACATTGTATCTGTATCTATGCATATGTATCTGTACCTTTTGCTCGTGTGTGGGTGTTAAATTGTTGCTGTTATTGTATTGTTCGCCTGGAATTTCGCGCATTAACATTTGTATAGGAAATGCCTGGCAGATAGGAGAACATCGAACAGGCGAACATTTCATTCTCAGGGATTTCTGGCATAGGGTCTATGACTTTAGTGCGCCGCAGTTCAAAAGGTGCTAAACAGTCCGTTAGTGTTGGGTGGAATGTAAAATGTTCTTAACATGCCTATAAAGTCAAACCAGGCGCTGGATTATACAAAAATATCTTGAAAATAATGAATGAAAAGCTTAGATATCAAAAGAAAATATAATTTAATTATTCACGAATTTAGTAGAATATTTAATAAAATGTTTGTAGTGCCGAGTTTAATACTTTTTTAAAAAATTAGTTTGATATTGGGTCAGTTTTCTATGGTGTTAAAAATGGGCTACAATAAAAGTATTAGAAAACTGAAAGAAAAAATTTCACAAAATTTTAAAAAGTCATCCAATGAATTGTAAATTCTGCTACTCATTTACTCGGTTCATTTATTTACTGAATAATTCCAATTTCTTTCTGATTCTGATTTCTTGAGTATCTATATAATGAAGATATCAATGTATTTAAATTTGTGTGTGCAGATATTTGTTTTTTTCTTCTTTTTGACGCATCTTTCAACAGCCACATTCATTTTGCTCTATTCTCCTATCTGTGGCACTATCTCCTTGGGTTCAATTTGCATAGTCCGAATGCCACCTTCAACGCATTTAATTATCTTTATTGGAGTTGATTTTGCATAATCCGCACACCTTCAGCGAACGCATTTTACTAATGATCTTTTAATGCCAGTCTCGCATATTATCTTTGCAAATTAATCATATAAACAAAAGAAATTCAAACTAATATTATGCAAGGGCCTGGCCAATTTTTTTTTTATCTTTTACATTTTGATTAATTTTCACCAGCTATAAAGCCATTTTCAAAATAAAATTGGACCTTAAAAATTCGGGCTAGCCGCGGGCGGTGATAGCCAAGGCAAAATGAGAAGACAATCTTGAGAGAGAAAAGGGCAGAAGAAACAAAAAACATAACATTTGACAAATGATCGCACACTAAGAAAATTGAGAACGGGTCGCGGATGTCAAAACAACTTTGGAAGATACGCATCGACAGGGCCTACAACAACAACGTATGCCCCCATGTAGAACCACCTAACTCCCCCTTCTCCTCCTCCTCCTCCTCCTTCTTACCCATAAACAAATTTATGTAAATTTCATAACAAGCCCAATTATTTATATTGTAAAACATTGCACAAAATTCGATAGCCATTGAAAGCTGACAGAGGCACCAAACAGCACATTAATTTATTCGAAAAATGCGTAAAATTATTTCGAAAAAAAAGGTTTATGGCGAATTTGCCGCCATAAAGTCAGGGCTTGATGCGCCGCAAGAAAAGGGAAAACTCATAAAACTTTGATGAATCTTTGGGCATTTGTCAAAGCTGCGCAACAGATTGTTTACGGCGTTAAGCAGATCTTTTAAAGTCGAATGAGCTGGGCGTGGCATGTGAATGGGCCAAAAGAAATGAAGAGTATTTGGACTTGAGAAAACGATCGATTAAAATAATGCCCATAAATAGGGAATGGAAAGGCAGCTTTATGGGATACTACTACTAGACTCCGATTCGAATTTCAGAAACTATTCCTTTACCTTTTTTCAGGTTTTGACATTTTTCATGGTAAGTTTTTATTTTTTGTTCCGTTTTGACTCGACAGAAAATGTCGATTAATGCTAGTGATATCGATATATATCAATATATAGTATGGAATGGAAAGATCTACGAGGGGGGACTTAATTAAAAAGTAAATTTCTTCTACATCATATTCTAGAATATACTTTTTTTCGGATTTTAATAGAAAGGCAATTATAGATATAAAGAGCATTATAGTTTGGCCAAAAGCAATAATCTATAGAATTTTTCTAGGAAAACTATCGATAACAAACAGGCAAATATATAAGAAATAGATCTGAGGAAATATTATATAGTCTTCAAAAAATGCACGTGTTATTAATGTATTATGGTGTAAAGAACTTTTCTGGAAAAACTATCGATAACTATCACGCACATAAATAACAAATAGAAGGATCTAAGGAGACAATATATAGGCATCAATAAATGCTTGGATTTTGAATATAATTAACTATTAAATACATAAAGGGAAGTAAGGAGCTCTGTGTTTTATGACAGAGACGTATTCTCTATAGAACTTTTCTAGGAAAACTATCGATAACAATCAAACAATAAATAAGAGATAGATTTGAGGATATATATTATATTTATATATATATTATATAAAGTCTTCAAAAAATGCGTGAATTTTTAATGTAGAAATGAAAGCTCTGTTTTTGGAGTAAAGAAATTTTCTAGAAAAACTATCGATAACAATCTGGCAACTAAATAAAAAAAAATCGAAAGATCTGAAAGATCATCAGCGAATGCGTGCGGTTTTAATATAAATTAAATAAATATTAAATACATGTACAATGTATAAAATAACATACTACTAGTTTCATATCTATTATTCTTTTAGTAGTTTTCTTCACGTTTGTGGCCTTGACATTCATTAATATTCCATAATAATCCAATTCTGTCTTAAAATGTCTTCTTCTTGAGTCATTTTGCGCTAGTTATTTTGTGTTTTTTTTCTTCTCTGTTTCAATTCCCTTTAATCTTTCTCTGTCCATGAGTAACATTTAAAGGGTTTTTTGCATAACAATATTGATATCATCAAACCGAACCTTTTTTTTCGTTTTTCATAGCTGCGCGTCTGCTTCATAAACCCCCAACCCACAGTGCGGCTGCCCCCTCTCCCCACTCACTTCCGTCTGTGCAGATGTTGCCGCCTCTGATTTACGATCGTGCTACTTACGTGGCAATAAAATACGAGTAAACGCAAACATCAGCTGTGGGTAAAAGTTGATTTTGTGCCACACATTTTGCTTACCTGAAAATTAACAGAGAAAGAGAAGAAAAAAATTAGCCCATAAACAAAATATTATAGTTCAAATCTTAAAAGAGCAATAAAATAAAGCTTAAAATGCGTCTCGGCTGACCTTCGCCTGAACTTTGGACATTTTTCGATCAAATCTTTTAGCTATTTATTAGGCATATTTTCTTTGGCCAATATGTCCGCACAGCAGGCATCTCTGTAGCTTTAATTAGGCATGCAGGCAGGGGAGCCGGAAAAGCTCTGGCCAAAAAATAAAAGAAGAAAAACAAACGAAAAACCGCTTGTATTTATATTTGCATATCGTCGGGAGAGTTTGAACTACTTTCGTGTTTGGTCGCTTGAAATGTCGCTATGGCCTTTTTTTTTGCGCGCACAATTTATGCATTGTTTGCAGAACTCTGTTTTGTTGGCCAAGTTGCTGCATGCAGCCAGCCAACAGCCAGCAGTGAGCCGTGACGACCACAGTGCGGCGGCAACTAGAAGCGGCTCAAAAAGCCGAAGCGCAAACTCATTTTCCTCGGCCAGAAGCTGCAAGCAGAAGCAGAAGCCGCAGCAGCAGCAGAAGCTTTCACAAATCGCAAACACAGACGACGACGTGGAAAAACAGTTAAAAGTTGCGAGTTCATTGTGGCATGCACCGACCGATGCGCGGCAGCAACCTTCCTGCCTCAACCCCCCCGTCGCTCTCTCCGCTACCCTTTCACTCTACGGCGCAACCCTCCCCTTGGCTGACTGCGCGCGTTCTACTGAACTGCAGCCTGAACTTTTGCGTTTGTTATGAGTTTTTAGCTAAGTTAGGTTCAGCTACGGTTTTAGTACCCTGTTCAAAAGGGGCAAACGGGTGTATTGGTTTTGTGTAATGTCTGCCTGCCTGCTTGAGTGCAGCTATTGAAGCTAGAACCTTGAAGATTTGAATGTTCTCGTGTGTATCCGCGTTAGACAAAGGGTTACAATTGGTTGGCCACGCCCACTGGGGGCAGGAAAATCCAGGAATTCTACATATGTATATAGAGTTTAATCCCCCTTCTTCTTCTCTACAGATTGGCAACTGCAGATTAGGCCTAAGCAGCCTCAAAAATTGCAAAATTTAATGTTTAAGAGTTACAGTTTTACAATTACTGGATTCACAGTACCCAATCCCATTAGTGTTTAGATTAAGTCACAGTTTTAAATTCATTGATTGTGTTACAGTCTAAAAGTCACCAAATAGAAGGCTTTCAACTATTTTGATGGACCAAGAAATACCTATTTATAAAATCGTAGCGTCTTCATTACAGTTTTAAAGTATCTGATCTTACAGTTTTAAAGTCACCAACAAACAAGAAAACAGAGCATGGCGCAGTCAGGTTTAAGAATCGTGACAGTTTTAAATTAACTGTACTAATAAAAAGGCGAGTCTCTTCAACTGCTGTTTAATGCATAGTGTATGGCGCAGTCGGTTACACCCGCCTGTATCTAGTTTGCAAAATCGTTGCAGCTTCTTTATAAACACATAACTGGAGTCAACTCTTTGCGAAAACAGTTAGAATAATGGTGATTGATAAATATTGTCTATGCACGATTTTCTTGCAGCGTTTAATTGAAGTTTCAAGCGCAAGGTCTCAGTTTCTGTCTCAGGTCTCAGGCCCAGTTTTAAGTCCGCTCTAATTGATGGCAAAGAAAAGCAACAACAATAGTTGCTGCAAGTTCAATCGTTTTGGCCAAGATTATTGTTTTTTGTTTTTTCTGTTGTTGTTGTTGTTGCTTTCACTCGCCCACATAGGCAATCAAAGCATACGGGCCAGGAAACAGCTGCCAATCGCCAGTCGAGTTGGCCAATTCAGTAGTTCGATTCTTTGGCTAATTGTTAGGCACAACATTTATGGCGCATTTGATGAGAGTAGCAGAGATTTCTCATACACTTGGTCAGGGTATATGAAATATTTCACATACTGTGTAACCAAATTGAGGATGGAATCTGCGAGCTCGTTAGGTATATAAGCTCTTGAGCAAGAACTAAGAGTTAAGCTAGGCTATATTTAGGCTATTTTATATTCTTGCCATAAAAAGTATCTATCGAAAATTAGGCTTATCTATGAAAAATCTTATGTACACAAAAAATAAATCATATTTAAATAGATATATATCCATATCTGTCTTTGGGAGAATAGAACAACATATCTTGAACAAAAATTGTTAGAATAACAACAGTTTATAATGAACGAAAGTTTATTTGTGGGCTTCATGAGCACAATTCAAACTTTGGCAGAAGGAGAAGATTCCAGCTTTTCTATATTCGAATAAATTTAGTTCTTAGTGTCAGTGATGATATTAGAAATATTTTTATTCTGTTTTAGATTTTTAATTTTGCTAATCTAAAGTATTAAATACAAGTTTTGTCGACCATTAATAAATAAATAGTACTGCCGGGAACTGGATGAAAATATATCTAAAATTTGAAGCACAAAACTTGTCACGGGCAAGGCCGGGTGATACTCCCTAGTATTGTATATCATATCATATAGAAATAATTGTCTAAAAATTCGTCTAAAATAAAGTCTAGCTAACATCGGCTGATCATATGGCACATTTGCCATCTGGCTGCAAGTGTATTTGATTTTCGGCAGCTCGCAAAATATTCTGCTCTGGTTTTTTTTTCTAAAACCAATGCTGCTTCCTCTTCCAGTTCACTTTCCAAGGCATTTTCAGCTGCAGTTCGTTGCGCCAGTTTTCTATTCTTTGCTTTCTTTTTGTCTCTCACAAAGACAATAACTTTAATTTCCCATTTTCCACTCGCATGATAAATAGAAAAGTGAATTGCCTGCAGTAGAAAAAAAATATACAAAAATGCACGAAGAAAAAAAAAAGAGTACACACATCTACAACTTTCAAGTTCTCTACTGTAGCCCCCGCACCCCAAGCCCCTCCGCTGTCGTTGCCTTGAGAGATGCAGCAAATGATAAGAGCTTATGCGTTGCACTGTCGTAAAGTTTTCCATTTCAAGGCATCAGTTTAGCAGGCAATGTACGAACAATTTTCCGCATTTTCCTCGTGTGGATGCGGCTCTGCCACAGGAGCAAAACAGTCAACAGATAAAACATGAACACAAAATGCCAACAGCAAACGCTCAGGAGGAGGAGGAAGAGAGGGAGGTTCAGGAGAGGAGGAGGATCAGGCAGCAGCTGCTGCTGGAGGAGGACGCAATCTTGGCAATTGCTGTCGATGCGCTCTGCGCCAGGCCACAGTCGACCAATAAAAATAATAATCAAACCGCAGCAGCAACAGCAACATCGGCGACCGCCGCTTGTTGCGTGGTTGGAAAGTTATTGCAGAAGCCAAATAGATGAAAGGCAGCCAGAATCGAGAATCGAACTAGCATAATAACCTGGCCAACAACTTGGCTATTAGAGACGAACACAGCAACAGATTGTAATTCGATAATGAGAATGTTCTTAAGTGCGCAACGGCCACGGATTGCATAATATCTGGAGCAAGCGGCCAAATTGGAATGTGGCAACGGGCGGCAATAAACTTTACACGAAATTACAGCCCATTCCCACCAAATGCCATAAAGTGCGAAATTAGATTAACCATTTCAAATGCTAGAATTAACGTAAATGCCGGCCATAAACACCTGACAGGAGAGCAACAAGGCCTTCTGTATTCGATAAAAATGCAGCAGCTTCAATAATAATCGTTATTGTATAGTTCCTTTGCACTTTACGGCACATTTTAAAGCTTGAATTGTTTTAATCTTGGTGAATCATTTCTATAAATAGCATATAAATGCATTTTTGCTTCATCTAGATGTAAGCATTATATGGTATTATTTCTTGGGAATGAAATATAATTTTTAGAGTTAGTCCAGATTAAAAAGGTTTGATAATTGTAGTTTTCTTTTCGGAGAGTAAGAAAATAGTGCGTCTTTTTAGTATAAGCATTAGCATTGGCATTAGCATTAGCATGAGCATTAGCATTAGCATTAGCATTAGCATTATCATTAGCATAAGCATAAGCATTAGCATTAGCATTATAATTAGCATAAGCATTAGCATTATCATTATTATTAGCATTATCATTATAATTAGTATTACCAATATTATTAGTATTACCATTATTATTAGTATTAGCATTAGTATTAGTATTAGCATTAGCATTAGCATTAGCATTATCAAACAACTTCCACACACTTCCTTTCTCGAAATTGAATTCTCAACGGATTTAAATATTTCATTCCTTATTTATTTTTCTTTGTTTCTTACTTAGCTTTCAAATTAAAGTACAATTCGCACTAATAGTATTTAGATATTTGTTATCTGAGAATATGTCTCTGCCTGCGCCGGCCGGCTTCCTTTCTAATTTTGCCACTACGAAAACGCCCCAAATTTGTTCCCATAGCTGAAAAAAAATTACAATTGCATTTGAGTGCATAATCGGTGAACTCTTGAACTGCACAAAAATGATTTACAAGATCTTGACATGGAGATCTCGCGTTGAGATCTCATTGAGAGATCGCTTTGATCGCCTGATTCGCGTTTGTTTGCTCAGGAAAATACAAAAAAAAAAAAAAAAAAGAGTTTTTTGCGCGAGCATTTCGCACGCCAAATTGAATTCAATCACTGAACAATAAACAATTTTCATAGAATTTTCACAGTTGAGTGCATTTTTAGACGCTGCTGCGGCCGCTGTTGCTGCTGCTGCTGACCCAGTGCTCCACAAAGGCGGCCAAGCCACGGACTCTGGCCAATCTCAGACAGCGCCAACAACAACAATCAAGTGGCAAACAAAACGCCAATCTGGAACAATATGAAAATAGCAAATCACTCGACGCCTGCGAACTGAACTCCAAGCTGCAGCAGCTGACAATGAGTCGGGAGAAACTTGCAACATGCAGGAGGGCAGCAGCAATATGATTGGATGTAGGGAAAGGGGGGAGGGCGGCAGCTGCGACAGCTGCGCCTGCGTAAGCTTCTAATGGACGCTGGCAACGCCCACAGTCACCTGGGCGATGATTTATGAGGCGGCGGCTCCGCTCCTCCACTTGGTGAAGTGAAACTTCAAGTGCCCCCTCTCACACTCCCTCTCTTCCTCTCGCTCAGGGTGTGAAATGGAGTTGCGAGAGCTGCACAATCCCAAGCCCAGAATCTTGGCCAGACGGCAAAAACTAAATGAGCGCAAATTGCAGCGTATCCGCCGGAATATATATATATACATATGTATATGAATATATCTTCTCTGGCCAAAAAGATTAATCGCTGCGCTTTGAAGTTCAGCGTGTTGAGTGTCAAAAGCTGCAAAGCTGCAAACAAAGAGCCAACAACCAACCGAAGCGAGTGTTAATGAAGCAGCCGGCACGATGAGGAGTCGCCGCCGTTGCTGCTGCTGTTGCGAATGCCAGCGAGTGGTGCAGCCGAGTGGTGCAGTCTGCAGGCCACCCACGCACTATTTTATATACCCTGAACCCATTGAGAAATAGTTAAAAAGGGTATATTCGGTTTGTGCATAATGAAAAGTATAGTTTCATACGTTATATACAATTAAGTATATAAATATATATATTGATCGAGTTGGCCATATCATAACGATAAATATAATCTCGTATCTGATACATAAACCGATCCTATTCTAGCCAATTTCATTTGTTCGTCAATCTGATCTTGAAAACTACATTAAATATATTCTAGATTATAAGCATTACAAATTTTTGCATTTAAAACTAACTTGTGCTTCTTTACTTATCTATTCCTTTAATATCTCCTATTTTCATAATACGATAAATATCGATTTTGAGATGTGGGTTTTTATGCATAACTCGAAGTTTATAAGAGCTAAGTATGTGCAAAATAATTGGTATATTGATACTTGTAGTGTGAATACATATTAAAAATAATTCACTTTTCGTTCGCAAACGTGACGCTCTAAGCTTTTGTTTTTTCATACTTTTCTATGGCATATTTAAGCCCTGAAAAGTATATAAACTCCTCTCTATAAGCACCAAAGTAAATCAAGAATGCATTTCCCATGCACAGAGTGGACTAAGCCAAGAAGAAGCAAAACCGCAATGTGCTTTTGTGTACTTATGCATTAAAAGCACATTCGATAAAAATCGAATGTTGACAACGACAGCTAGATTATACATATATCCAGGGCATCTCCTAGTCGGGCACACCCGAGCACTCTCTCACTTAGTTTTTCAGCTTGGTGCCACTTCAGCGACAGGCAGCGAGTGTTGTAGTCAACTTTTGCAGCTGTGCGAAGCATCTCGTATAACGGCATTTAACAGCCACCCACTCGGCCGGGGCATGCCCCATAAGGCAACTTGCCACATTTATGCATAATAACAGTTCGTATGTAGCTAAAAGAAGAAGAAAATCATTTGTGACTGCAGACGAGCTGAACTTGCACTTGGACTTATGATCTTCACGGCGGAACTATCGATTTCACAGCTGGGACAAGTGAATGAATGATTAATGAATCAACTCGTTTCGAGTGCTAAACTAACAAATGATTCGAGTCCTATGTGAATATCATGATATTATTATTATGGCTAAGCGTTGCAAAATGCAGATGAGATGATTATGCATTTATCGATTATTCGATTGAGATACACGAATGGAAATGTTGGTTAGTAATGAAATGTCTATGAAGATAGTTTCAAGCAATAATTCAAGTATGAATCTATGCGAATAAGTTGAAGAGAAATATTATCGATTAACGAGAATACCCCGGCCTTGCCCGTGGTTCGTATAAAATAAATTCTCTAAAAGAAAATGAGTTTGAAATCGTTCGGTCGGTAAACAAAAAACTTTCATACAACCCTTTCCGCCAATTTTACAGAGTTATGGGGGTGGGAAATTTTGACCTATGTCTATATAGGATATTTGAGGGTACCATTATCACATGAATTTTGACCCAGAATGATGTTGTCAGATTTAGATGCCAAATTAATCTAGAGCTCAAACCATAAACAAAAAGCCAAACTTTATGAAAATTGATTGAGTTTTCACAGAGTTACGGGGGTGGGAAATTTTGAGAGAGCCAAACCTCTTATGAAATCGGCTGTTGATGCTGACTTAAGTATTATACTCTTTGGGGTCGGAAATGTCTTCATTTATGCGTTACACATTGCATCCCAAAAGTATAATACACTCTACAGGGGTATAAAAAGTATCTTCCTAGCTGACATTTTGGGCTGTGTATTGATGAGTCAGTCAATCAATCACCCAGAAAAAACAGTTTTATATTCATATAGATGATCGATTAATTTAAAAGCTCTGCTAAGGAAAACTGTTTCATTTAAATAGCTCTCATATTGGTAGCATACTTCACAAATTGACTGCTATAACCATTTAAGAAATCTCGAACGTAAGTACTCTATTTTTACCCCCACTTTCAGCCTTTCCATTTCCCGATAAACGAAGGCAGTGACCCCTATTATATAAGCTGTCGATTAACATTGGGTTTTAACTGCCGCACCGCTGCCAAAGACTCAACCACCCACAAAACATAACTTGCTTAGATTTCACACCAAGAAGCCGCACAAAATGCGCTCAGCTAGTTTTGTCGCCTTGTTGGGAAGTTTTGCTTAGTGCAACAACTTTTACCACAAATCGGATTTCCTGCAACGATTTGTGGCAGCAACACCACCGCCAGCTGGCCTCCTCCTGGTTGTGTTGTGTATTGTGGCTCTGGCCAAAAACTGAGAGAGAGAGGGGGGGAGGGAGAGAGACTCCAAGCAAAGTAGATCACAAAACAGCAAATAAAATGGAAACATGGAAAAAGTGCCACTGAACGTTAACCGGAGCAGGAAGAATCGCAGTTGCCAGTTGCTAGTTGCGAGTTGGAATTGCGAATCAAATCAAATCAAAGACAAATGCCACAAATATTTCCCAAGGAAATGCAAGAGATTCTTTTTGCTTTTCTTTTTTTTTTCCAAGAAGCGAGAGCAAAGGAAACGACACGCCAGAGTCGGACAAGTTTTCCCTTATTTGATGATGTTGCCCAGAGTTGACAACCAGTTTAGTTCCAGAATAGAACTAACTGCCACACGATGTTTGTAAAAACAATCACGAAACCAGAGACAAAGCGCAAAGCAGAGCAGCAGCTCAGAGGCCAAACTTTAATAGAGAAAACATCACAAATACACGGAGAAAAAATTCGTTAGATATATTTAGTTGAATTGTTTCCCAGTGATATTTGCATTGTCTGAAGCCCAGCACCAAATATTTAATTTAACAATTCTTCTGGCCATTTGTATGCTTAGTTTTAGCTTCTTTAGCCAAAATTGGCTTCATTTAAGTACAAATAATTTTATTTTAATAAAATGTTAGCTTGAAATAGAACAAGCGTCAAAATGGACTTCTTTTCAAGAACTTTTGAGTCGCAATCGAAAAAAAGAACCCCCAAATAAATGTTATCAAACGAGCTAGTTTTAAGCCAGTTTGAACTTGATTTAAGTCGAAAAATTACTGCCTTTAAAGCAATATTATATTCAAAAGCAGTTTGCATTGACGGATGGGCAAAAGAGAGCTGTCTTTAAAAGGTTTAAAACTGAAATTTTTTATGATTAAGTTTGTCAAGCTTGAATTAAACTTAAATCAAGCTGATTTTAAGTACACATAAATTGCTTTCCATTAAATTGCTAAATGCACGTAAACTGAGCTGCGTTTAGTTTCCCGCATTCTTAATTTAAAGGCAATATTCAATTTTGAGCTCAGCAAAAGCTTGTTATAAGCACAGATTTGCGCCTAAAATAAGACTTTCTGGTTTGAATCAAGCCTTTCTTTTACTAATATAATAATTTTTTTAAGGAAAAAAATATGTCTTACTTTTGTACTATTTTAACCTTTGGTTTTTTTGCTGTGCAGCTACTAGAAGTAGATAAAGAACGCGCCCAGCGGAATGAGCTTTGGCATTGGGTGCGGAAAAACTAGTTTTTCGCGCTTTGATAACGTGCCAAAATTGCTGAAACGCCAGCTGCACAGGGCCAACTAATTGCACAGGCGCGCCCCGCCAACAACAAACGCCACATAATGCTGGATGCACCCGATCGGGCCAGGAAAATAAGTTAAGGTAGGTAGGCAGGCAGCCAGGCAGTAGGCAATTGCCCAACCCGAGAGTTAGATCGTCATCGTCGTCATCATCATAGCCCCATTGCATATTCATAGTCATAACGAGATGGGAGCCTCCTGAAGTAGTTGCTTGTAGTTTTAATTTGACTAGCCGTGTTCACACGTCGTGCTGCAGCTGACCCACTGGCCCCCGCTGCACCTCTCCCCCCCCTCCTCCCTGACCATCCTACAGCCGCCTCTCAATGCTAGCCTAGCTAACTGCTCATTTGCCTAGTTATTTTAATTAACCCAAAAACAATTTAAGCAAGTGTGCACAGCGAAAAAAAATGATACTGGGGAGGGGCGGGGGGCATGCAACATACAGCGGGGCGACAGCATAGGAAATTGTCTAAATACGAGACGTTGCATCGGGCAAAAGATTATGTTGGCCAAATGGGCATAAATCAGCGGACGGAGGCAACAGGCTGACGGGCGGGCAAGGTAAGTGTAACTGCAAAGCAGGCTAATGAATGTATCTGGCAGATACATCTGCATAGAGCGACCACGACAAATAGACTTATAAAGCGGCTAGCCGAAAAAGCAAACGCAAACTGGAAGAGGCAATAAAAAGCGTTAACAAGACAACAAGCAACAGCAACAGCAACAAACAGCAACAACAACAATTGGCAACGTCAGACAATAAAATACACTTAGCCATGACAAGCAAATAAAGTTAGGAGCCGACGATTAGATACCCTTGCAAATGCAACACATTTAATGATCTTGTCAAATGAGTTTAGTTCTTTTTTTTGCAAGATGAAAGCTTGGTTCAGATTACATACCTAAAAGTTCGGTTTATGATTAATTACAAGAGATGTTCAGAGTTCAAACCTGTTCGGTTGAAAGCCGCTTTGCAGCCCGAAATATTATTTGAAGCTTCTAATTGGTTAATCTATGTATATCTTGTCAAGATATATATTTTATATATATATGTATAATTATTAATAATTGTTATTAAAAGTGTCTTTCAAAATTCTGTGCTTCTACGAAAACTATTATATAATTTGTTTAATCGCCTCAAGATATCTTGAAAAATAAATCGAATTGTCATACAAAAGTTCTGTGCATCTACAAAAGCTATAGCGAATCGATTCCGATAAGTATCTGATAAAATTTAAGAATCATAATAAAGCCTTTTACTTTACAAAACAAACAAAACGTGGTTCAGTCAAGAATTCAATTATCGACCAGTTGTTTCGGCTTGGTAACAAATGATATATAAGAACGATATATGCTAATTAATATCTATAAATAAATATAGCCTAATGTCGAATCCATCCATCTGGCTGCTGATCAAATATATATATATATATATATATATATATATATATATATATATATATATATATAACTATATCAGATGAGAAAACCCTCTGATAGAGTATAAACACGGTAGAAGGCCATTCCTTGAGGTTAAGGCAAACATAGCTTAAATTGTTGTTAACAATTCTGGGATCAAGCAAAACACATAAATTTGCTTCATTTTTTTTTTTTAAAGCCAACACACAGCACGAAAGGCGACGGCAGAACAGGGCGAGGTGGAGGGGGGGAGGAGGGGGTCATCGATCTATAGTTTGCTAGCAATGTGGGTCAACGGCGAGCAGGAAGTGGCGCGTGATCCATTGCGGATTCGCATTGGATTTGGTCAACTCCCGTTTCGCAAGTGGCAAGTGGCAAGAGACGGCATTAATCAATTTGCAATCTCGGCTGGGGCAAAGCATTCGATGCGTGCGCAATTCTCAACAGTCTGCCAAATGGTTTTACTTGGCCAGTGCCAGGCAGCCAAAGTCGCAGCCGCAGTCGCAGGCAGCCACAGACTGGCATCAAAACTGTTGCATCTTTTTAGCAATCGGGAGTCAATGGACATAAGACGGGCAGGCAGGCAACTCCAGTGTGTCTGGCAGTGCTGTTTGTGCCTGGAGCGCGCGATTCCATTTGGTTTTTATCAATTTACGCTTGAATGCAATGCAAATATACACAAACAGTTGCTAGAAAAGATTGAAGCAAAAAATTGTGTGCCACCTCTTTCATATACCCTGCAGACAGAAGGTACATTGCAATGCCATAAAGCAGATATATTTCTCACGGGTCAAACTAGCTTATGAAATACCCTGTTGACCTGAAGAGTGTCAAAAAAGGCCATGAGCATTTTAAAAAGGTGCCTTATTCTTGATTAACTGTCGAGTTGAACTAGCCTTTAAACATATAAACCCTATAGCCTTAAAGAGTAGTCAAAAAAGCATTGACAGGCAATACTATAAAGTAGCTTTCTTGATCAACAGAGTCGAGACGATCTAGCCTTAAGAATATATACCCTGTAACCATAAGGGACATTGCTTATAATAAACCCAGTGACCTTAAAGACTAGTTAAAACAGGACTTGACAATACTCAAAAGTATATTTATACCTTATCAACAATAGAGTCGAACTAGCCTTAAAAACCCTGTAACCATAGAGTAGCCCAAATAAGATCTGTACTATAAATTATCTATATTCTTGATCAACACTTGAGTTGAATTGGCCTTATAAGATGTTATACCCTGTAGCAATAGGATTGCCATAAAGGTCAGTGTATTTCCAGAAAATATATATGTATATTCTGGATCTACAGTAGAGTCAACGTAGCCTTGTGATAAAATATAGATTTATAGATTCTAGATAAACATAAACAAACATATGTCGAAGTCAAGCGAATCGAAACAATCGAAAATAGCTATCTACAAACTGAACACATAGAAATTGGACAAGATTTGTGCAATTGGGTTACAAACAGATGAAAGATTCACATCAATACTAAAACATAAATTCTTGATCAGAACCATCAATCAGCCTTATTTTAATCTATAAGAAAGCGCTCTTGTTTTACATACGCAGCACAAGACTTTTGCTTTTCGTTTACAATTTCAGACTTTGACCCAAAATCGATAAATATCGATTGGAAATACCAAATTTACAAGCAAATCTCAATGATTATAAGAGCTATAGTCATAAAATGTATTATGTAAGTCTTCACATACTGAAGATGGATACGGAATATTTTGCTTTATAGATGACAACTACCTCCCCTCTCTCCCTCAAAATAATAATAAAAAACAATCAAGTTATATATTAATGCATAATCATGGCACAGTAAACACCAGAAGTAATTGAAAAATATAATTTTCCTAGTTAGCAAAGCTGGCAATTTAGCAGCTAAATAAGTAATTGAACAAATTTTGGTAAAGACCCAAATTAGTGTTGAATAAAAAGCACAAAATACTGTAAGGCCAGAGAACCGCTTCAGAGTTCTACAAGTACCGCACATTAAAATTAATCATTTTGTGGGTCATTTAAGAGTTTTCCCAACCGACTTTCTACTACACTGTCTTTCCGCGTTATTTGTAGTTGTTGGTGTCTTACTTTAACGGCTTTCAACTGCCTTGCCGTATATCAAATTTAGTCACATTTATAACCCTTCCAAGCTCATCAGCAGCAATAGCAGCAGCAGCGGCAGCTGCCTCATCATCATCTCCCACCATTGCGACTCATCATTTCTTCAATGTTTTTTGTTTTATTATTCTTTTTTTTTCCTATCGTTTTATGGGCTATTTCATAAATTTAATTTTCTCCGCAGTCATTTACAAAAAAAAAAAAAAAAAAAAAAGCGCAACATAAAGTCGTTAACAAGGTGGCGAAAAAAACTAAATATTGTCTTCATTAATCAGCGAAAAAAAAAGAAACAAAATACTAAAACGCAAGCTCAAGGCACTAACTGCCTTACCCTGTGTAACTCCTCTCTAGGCTAGGCAATTGGCACTCGTCCGAGTCGCGTCTTGAATTTGAGCCAATTAAATGGCGACACTCGCAGTGTTTAGACGACTCCAGACGTGCCTGTTGCTGCTGCTGCGCTGCTGCCACAATCATCCGCCTTTCCCTTTTTCCTCAATGCTCACACAGCTCGCTTGGTGCTAATGATGAACCTGAATGATTCGCTCGAAATGTACATGAATTTTTCACGGTATGGGGCGGGCGACGAGCGGCGGAAGGATTGTGGTAAAAATGTGCATTTGTGAAAAAATCGAAAATGAACAAAAGTGCTCTAGTTGGGCGTGCTCGACTAACAATTACCCTGTCAAATCAGGATAAGAAAAAATCGAAAATAAAGAGAATTACTAAATACAACGCCCTTGGAACATATAATATGCTCAACTACTCAGGTATAAAATTCGATAATTGTCGATATTGTAAAACACGCAATTAATCGATATTTATCGGCATGTGGTACATGCGAAAAGTTATCGAAAGTTTTAAAATAGCTAGGATGCGAATATGATAAAATGAAAGCTCTGTTAGCTGACTCTTATCGATATCGGTGAGCCGGGACAAATAATCGATTATTTTAAGTAAGTATCTACACATTCAACACGAGAACCTATATAATTAGTTTTTTCTAGTTCTTTCTTAGTAACCAAAATACCCTATGGCACACTTGAAAGTTTAAGCCCACAATTCGATTTTTAGCTTTGATCTGTGCATTTCTAGTTCGAATAGTCTCTTCATATGGTATAAAGCGATATTTATCGATTTTTCGACATTTATTGATATTGGGAGCCAGGGCAACTTATCAATAATACTTATTAAGCTTGATATGTGCGTGTTATATAAACTTGGATAGAAATTTGGGTATTTCCAGTTCTTAAAGTCTCTACATATGATAAAAACCGACATTTATCGATTTAAGGGCCAATGTGAAAAGTTATCGATATTGGAAAATGTGCATATATATATGTATAAATATACCTTCAGTTATCAAACAAGTCATATTCCATCCATTACAAACTTAAGGCACAACTTTATAATACCCTGCATAGATAGTGCTAATAGCCACAGGGTATTTATATCGAAAACGAAACGATATCGAAATAAATTGTGCTCGAAAGTGAGTTTTACGTTCAGGAGCTAACTTTTTTTTGAATTTGGGCTCATTTTCAACTTTTGGCCATTGCATTTTTATTGTCAAAGATTTATAGTAAACTTTTCTCTTCTTAAATTTCATGCATTTTATTGGCATCGATTTCAGTTTCGATTTTATTTGTTGCTAGCGACTTCCTCAAAATGCATTTCTCGATTAACGTTTCAAATTTAGTTGAAATATTTCGATTGCGCTTGCTTTTGTTTTTTTTTTTTTTTTTTTTGCTTGGCAAGTTGGGAAGTTGGGGGAAAATGTAATTATGGCAGTCATAAATTTTACTTGACTTTGACTTCAAGTTGAAAAAAAGTGAAAAAAATGGCTGATGACGAAATCAAATTCGATCTCTGCTCTGCGCATATGACGTGCTTTGGGGCAACAGTTCGAGTTTAGTTTCCAACCATCAACTCGCGCGTTTTTTGGGGTTTGGTCGGGGTTAGATTCAACTTTGGGTCTTTGGCTTTGTTGTCTGTGGTAATGACTTCATTTTCAGCCTCGTTGTCGTCATCGCATTTGTTATTGGATTTGTCTGAAGTTTGTATTGTTATGGCCACATAATATTTGATATATGGCTCATGAAAATTGTCGGTAACTTTGATAAATTGTTGTTATTTTTCTCTGCTGTTTTTTTTAGCGGGGTGTTACCATGTTGTTTTTTTTTCTTACCATGTTTTCATTTTGTTAATTATCGAGTTTAATTGTTAATTTAAATCACGAAAAAATTGTAATAACAACTATGCGATTAACAATGGCGAAAAGTGAAACTCTATCGAAATTGTGAAGCCCCCTCCACCAACGTCTCCTACTCCGACCAGCAATTGCTTTATCTATCATCCGGTGCCGCTCTCCTGTTGAGATTCTCTTATGAATTGTGGGCGTGTGTGTTTGCCAAACAATGTCAAGTTTATCGAGTCAGTCTGGCAGGAGAAAGGTTTTTCGTCTTGTGATACTCGAAAATATTTGATTGGGTTGTCAAGAGGGAGTTCGATTTGTTTTTCTTATAGCTGCTAGAAGTGCAAAACCAAATTGAATTGTTTTCATAAATTTCGAGATTGATTGTCAAAGTGGATGACAGATGAAAGGCAAATAAAACTGTTGTAACACTTTTGAAAAATCTAATGTAGTATTTAAGGAGTGTGCAAGCTGCAGGGTTGCCAGGTGTGCAAAGAAAACAATAATATACGAGTAGGAACTATAGATAACTAATTAATGACACTTTTGATAAATTGATTTTTCAACTCAACCAACATCGATTGCTGAAAAGCTTCAGTAATTGTAAGTAAACTGACAGAGTTGCCACACGTTGCCATCGTTTACAATTAAAATCAAAAACAACTGGCAGAGTTGCCATTCTCTACAGCTTTTGGCACAAAGCTAAGCGATTGTTAAAAGCGAAAAAACTCAAGTGAAGGATGCCAAAATTTATCAAGAGACAACTTTTACTGTTGCCACACATCTGCAAACGCTAGATTTAGAGTCGCCAGGTAGCAGCTAACAAGCAGTCGTATTGCCAGAGCTGCCACTCCGTTTTATTTGAATTGAAGTGGATATCTAATATCGATAACCAAAGTCTAGAGTTGCCTGGCAGAGCTTAAAGCCAGTATGTTGCATACTGAAAGAACATTCAGGGTTGTCAAGCTACTATTAAATATAACTTTAGGATTATTTTCGCTAGTGACCATTAACTAATGCGTAAAAACTTTAAGACAAGCACTACTAAGACTATGGTCAGACAAGCCGACAATCGATAAATGTGGGGTTGTCAGACAGTTTTAAATTCATATAAGCTGAATTTTTCAAGAATCTTCGGGGTTGTCGAGTTGCCAAGTACTGATGAAACAGCTTAAATATGAGGTATATTGAGACAACAACTAAAGCAGGTCGACAATTGACAGATTGGGCTGCCACAGCTTTAGGGTTGCCAACTTACTTAATTGTTCACAATAGAAAGTTAAACTATGGATTGTTAAAAATTACAACAACAAAAATATATTAATAATATGCTACTTTAAATTGTCCATGATTAGTTAAATGCCCTTTCCCGCTCCCTAATGGCCAATCAAGCCAAACAATTTGATTTCAACAATTATTCGGCTAATATTGTGAACTGCAACAACAATGGCAGAGCTTCAAATTGTAAATTATGAACAGCTTTAAATGGAAAGTTTATTTTAAGGTTCATTTGCTGGGCCAAATCGCTGGAAAGTGCATCAAATCTGGGCAAACGGAGATTTAACAGCTAATTCGGTAATGTTTTATAGGTCCAGCTGGAGCATATGCTAACCGCAGGCAACTGGGCAGCAGCAACTGGTGGCCAATGGAGCCACTGTAACTTATTGGGCGAAAGGTTCAGTCCAGCAATTGTTATGCAAATCGAGCAGAGATTGCGGAGGACTTCGACAACAAAAACAACACCAACAACAATGGTCAGTGGGTAGAATTGGACAAACAACTGGCAAACAGATCCAAATCGAATTGGCGGCGACTTTAAATTATGGCCGCCATAAAGCCAAACTAGCGACAAACTCGACCATTTCCTGGGCGCCCAAAAAATAAATAAACTGGAATCCGGCAACGCGATTTGCGATCCACAATAAGCAACCCGCATAATCAATTGTCATTGTCATTAGGTTACAGCTTTTTGGTTATGGCCAGCGCTTGGCTAATCCCGGCAACCAAATTGCGCCACCTTCACTTTTTGTTTGGGGCTCGAGAGAAACACAAGATTGTTTTTCTTCGATATACCCTGTAAATAGCGGATAGCTAAAGAGTTTACCAACGAAATGTGATAAATCTCAAAAATAACTATAAGCATATAGTTTAGGATGATCTTCGGAGTAATACTATGCTAGCATGGCAACAGCTTAAGCTCGGAAGAGAGAATATATTATCTAGCAGAGGGTATGTCATAGTCGAGCAATATTTCTTAGAGGATTTCAAATTATATTTCGTGGTTTTTCAAAAACTCAGCTAACGCTAGACACCTGTTGAGCACAGGGTATCTCTTAGTCCATCAACTCACTAAATAGTGTATCGCCTAGTCTATCAAGCTTTACCCCTTCTTGTATTATCCTGTGTCATACTATATTATTTAAAAATAAAAAGGCTCAATCTACAAGATAATTGGCTCGAGTATAAGAGGCACTAATCATTAAAGGGTATCTCATGATCAAACAAACTTTCAAGCAGAGGGAATATCGTAACTACTTCTATTTGTTTTTACTATTTCGGTACAAACGTTCAAACTAGGGTAATGTAAGTCGAATTCATAACTTATTGAAGCTATACACTTTACAGGATATCTCGTGATCGAGCCTACTTTCTATCAAACGGAATTTCTAGACCAATTTTATCTCTTTCTACTGTTTTGTTTTTAACATTGAAGGTAGGCAAACTTTAAGCTTTAATTATTACAGGGTATCTGCCGATCAATCAAACTTTTTCAACTTATTTTAAAAGCAATTATCTACTTCCTTAAAAGGTTAAAACAAATATCTGACAGTATGCATGACATTTTTGCCTCAACCGCGTATAGGGTATCTGCCAGTCAAGCAACTCGCAGCACCTATAACCATTTTTGGAGCCTCGACCGCAACAGAGACATCCTTGTTAAGCTGCGGTACACAGGCGACATGCCACATGCAACATGATTGTCTACGCTTCGCTGCAATTGCAAAGAGAACGAACCGTGGCAAAGATTTCAATTAATATTTGGAAAGTTCGCAGTTAGTTTTACCCAAGGGGCGACGCCCAGGCCCACTCTCGAGTGCGTTGCAGCTTGTTATGGGAGCAGCCACCGCAGCCGCCCCAGCTGGCCAGCATCCAGCTGACGACGGAGCTACTCATCCTCCAAGCGAGCCATGAATTCAAATGTATATATATATGTATATATACTAGAGACAGTCGGCCGCTGGCTGACAAATTTTGATGCCCTGTACGCATGGGAAGAAGGGGTATATTGGTTTTGAGCGTAGGCATGTAACAGGCAGAAGAAAGATCATAAAATAAACTTTGATTTGATTTGAAATATATAATCTCTATTTTTAAGCTTTAACTGGCCAATCGATAATTATTGATTATCATCACCCGTTTTATGAGCATAACCTCCTTTTAAAAAGATTTTAACAGGAAAAGGCTTGACGTCGTTGGGAATATCGATAAATTATCGATTCTCAGCGCTCGTTTTTTGAACATTGTTTGGGGATTAGAGGAGCTAGAGACAAATTTAGTGTGTAGACTCTCTTATAGCGTACACATATTCATATTCAAGCCTAAAACTGAATTCCAAGAGGGTTGGCCTTGAGTCCTCGCTGTGTACAGGGTATTGCCTAGTCGGGCACTCTTCAATGAGAGCACTCTTACTTGTGTTGTGCCTTTCCTTTTGCCACTGGCTGCAGTTAAGTGGTAGCCAAAATGAATGCATCCTCCACAGTGACAACTGCGAGAGGGGGCGGAGCGGGGGTACAGGGAAGTGACTGGAAGGGGGAGCGGGGGTGATCTCGGGCGGGGGCTGCTGCTGCGTGCCGGCTGCCAAACAAACGACAGAGACAAACGCCTAACAACTTATTGAAAATATGTTTAACCATTTTCGGGCAATTGACATTTCGGCTGCCGTTGAGAGACCCTCCCCCTCCCCCCCCCCCTCCACTGCCTACAGCCCCTCCTCCTCCGCACACCCCCAGCCGGCAATCGACGACGTGACAAAACAATTGTCGTAAATCAGTGGGCCAAAACGGAGGCGACGCCGAAAGGAAACTGATTGCACTTTTTTGGCCAATGGAGCATTTTGGTTAACAGAGTTCGCTTTGTTGTTTTTGTTAATGTTTTTGTGTTTGTTGTTGCAATTGTTGTTTGATTTTTTGCCTGCTGTTTACTTTCATTTGGCTCGTGGCCCGAGAGTTTCCCTGCCGCCTGCAAATACCAAAAGCAGCGGGCGGGAAGCTCAATGCACACGGTTCATATTGAGAGTAGAGGGGGTAAGGGGCAAGGATCGGGGGTTGGGGAAAAAAGATCAAGCTGGCAAATTCCATGAAGCGCACTTAAATGGAATGTTCAATTAGCGAGAAAATCAATGAAAATATTATTATACAACACTTCGATATGCAAGCAAAAAAAAATGCAAATTTTTCAGAAATTCCTTTTCAAAAAAACTTGTTCAAGCTTTCGAAATTGTAATTCAATTAAGAGCATCGCTTGACGAACTAACTGAAAGAGTTTTTGGTTTTAAATTCACGTACAATGGTGGAAAATGTGTGAAAAAAAATCTGTTGTAGAAAACAACCTAACCTCTTCGGGTAAGTATACATGTTATATACTTGTATACATGTTTATGCCAAGCTGAACAAACTATTCTAGCAACAAAAAAGCTCTAGTCCGACTAGCAAATACCCTAAGCTTTATAATAAAACCTATTCTTGGAGCTGGTATATGTCCCAACAAGTAAGAAAGATTTAGTCAGTTGTAATCGACTGGCATATACGCTGTTCGCTTTAACAAAGCTGGAAATAGCGTGCCCAAGCTTTAGCAAAAAGATATACTTCATCTTTATATACTTTACGAGAAACTACATGCCAAATTCTCTTAAAACCTAAGAGATTTGCTCAAAAAACAGGATTTCGATATCGATTTCTATCGATTGATTGGAAACGGTGGAAGTTATCGATTATCGGAAACAAG
The DNA here is from genome assembly GCA_035045885.1 of Drosophila borealis. Lineage (NCBI taxonomy): Eukaryota > Metazoa > Arthropoda > Insecta > Diptera > Drosophilidae > Drosophila > Drosophila borealis. The sequence continues at coordinate 815,170 of JAWNOR010000091.1, read as the reverse complement.
CTCGTACTACTTGGACCCTGGGTATAGGTTCAGAGATCGAACAGTTCATACATACGGTCAGGCGGACGGACAAACAGACGGACACGGCTAGATCGACTCGGCTGAGCAAGAATAAACTTAATGGATGGGATGGGAGATGCTTTCTTCTGCCTGTTACAAACATATCCATTATACCGCTTATACTTCTAATTCCCTTTACACCCTAAGTTCCCTTTATACCCTTAGTCTCCTTGATACCTTAGTACCGCAACTTGCCTTTTAGTCCACTTTAAATAAATAGAAGTATATTCCAATTTTGAAGTGCAAGAGACTAGAAGACATGTACATTTCGCCCAAACTATATAGATTCAAGCTTTTACTATGCTCTGTGCTCAACAGCGAAGTTTGCCCACATTCCCTATGTCTAGGGGTCTAGGGTATATTTTAGTCAATATTACTTCAGCCGCCTTTTCCCGCATTAAAGAAAAACTCTCGCTTTTCGTGTTATGCAGGCGCAACAATGATAAAATTTTAACCAAAGGCAATGCTCGACTTGATTCTGTTTTCGCCAGCTGGAAAAGTGGCTTATATAACACCTACACACACACACACACACTCGCACACTCGCATAGACATCACATTATCCAGGCAGCTGTCTGGAGCTGTCATGGTCATGTTCAATCAGCCCAAATGTGGCCAGCCAAGCCCAAAGGCTAAGCGGGGCTCTTCCGTCTTAGATTTGTATGTCGGGGTCCAACCCCTCCGCTGCAAATAGCTCACATAGTTTTTCGCAGGCTTTTCTCATTGCATAATTTGCAGGCCCAGAGCCACGCACACACAGACACACACACACACACATATATATATACATAGATTTAACTCACATATTGTGCAGACAGATAGAAATCCCCCCTCGGAACAAAGCTCCAGCCTTTACATAAGAGTTGGTTAGTTAATTTGTTTACACTGGCAACGGACATTGGAGCGTTCATAGTTGCTGGGTTGAGGTTGAACAACATCGGGTCTACGGCAATATTCCTTTGAGGGCTTGATTTTAACTTCGCGTTTCTTCGGCGGCTGCGGTGTGCCTTCATAACAACAACAACAACATTTGCAGCAATTGGCACCCATTCTTTGATCTTTTTATGGTTTTTAATACTTTTCAATTTTTTTTTTACAGGTAATTTTTTCTTTCAATACGAAAAATTTGTCGTAGCTTAAATGAAAAACACTGAAAAACAAGGCAACATTGTCGAAGGTTTGAGTTTTTGGGAAAAGGGGGACTTGATTGAGAGCCTCCCCCCTCTCCCCACACTTTATAGATAAAGTATTTTGTATTTCCCTAGTTGCACAAGCTCTCAGATACTTGTCTGTCTTTTGAATAGGCGGCAACTTTGGCAAGTGGCTGCAGGTTTTTTTTTCTGTTTTTTCTGTTTTTGTTGTATTTGTTTCTTTGTGCCCCATGTGGCACGCACTGACGGAAGACGAAAATATATTATAATATTATATATGAGAAATACGTAAAGTCCAGAGTCATTGCGAATGAAAAGCCGCATGAAATGCGTGTAATTTTTCTGTTCACTTCGTTACACTTTTACCTATGATTAGTATCTCAGCTTTTTTACTTCTTCTTCTTCTTCTACTTCGGGGTTTTTGTTTTGTCTGGCTTGAGGTCTGGCTTATAGCTTGTTATCAACGTTATGTATCTTTGAAGGTTTTCCTTTTCTTTTCTTTGAAAGTTTAATTTATAGTTTTCAAATGAAGAGTGAAAAACAAAAAAAAACGGCAGCAGTGTACAAAAAGTGTTTATTGCTCGGCATAATTGTGAGTGGCAGCAAGAGAAAATTAACTGAAGTTCAAAAATTGCATAATCCAAACAGATTTTCGAGAAGCAAATCACGTATCATATTAAATATGACTACACAATATTAATATAAAATTTTGTTTAATTTTAGAAAAGTATTTTCTTCAAGCTTGATCGATTCGAGTCCACTTTTGCCAAAAGTCGCTTTAAAATTAATCATAAAAAAGCTTAGTGACATGTTAGGCAACATTTACACATTTAGGCAACATTTACGCCAGGGCCCACGCAACATATTTATCAATCAAATGCAACTCGAGCAACAGATTTGTATATATTACATATAGAACTTAGTTAATTGTTGATAGCAATTAACATTGCTGAAATATCGACGCCCATCCATTTAATTAAATATTTCACATAATAGTCAGCAGCCTCATGTTGCTGCCTTACGCATGTTGCAGCAACGTTGGCCGCTGTAGAGTATGCTTTATATTTTGTTTAAAACAAAAAACCAAACTTACCGAGTGTACTGCTAGATGGCGCTGCAACTCCGAATTACAATACAATGTTAATTCCGAAATAGTTGGTGCATTTTCCAATTTATTTTCCATTTCGCGTAGCCAGCGACGCAATTCCTTAGGATCCTCGCACAGACCCTCCGGTCGCTGCGTTTCATCCAGAATCTAGTAAATGATATTAAATAAAAAAATTTAATTAATTCAGTATTTCCCTGTGTCAATTTAGCCTAGTTCAACATTTTAGAACGAAATGGTGTGAAAATAGGCTAACTGAAACTACACCTAAAAGTATGCATTAACATTTGGTATACATGTTGCAACTACTCAACGCTAGCTGGCGCTTGCTAGTTTACTTACATGCAATTGGCTTCCCATAAATTTGGACTCGCGTGATGTGGGCTGCGCCTCCTCAATCTCAAACCGCGCCTCTTTACACGTATCCAGCAGGTTTGTGTCCATAATATAATTATAGTTTGTTTGAATGGCCGCCCAGAGGTCGTCTTTGCCCGACGAGCCCAGGCCGAGTGTGGCGCTGCTGTGCAGGCTGGTGGAGCTACTGTGGCTGTGCCCGCTGCCCCAAGAGTAACGGTGCATTTTGTTGTTGCTCCCGCTGTTGTTGCTATTGTTGTTGTTGTTGCTGCTGCTGCTGCTGGAGCACTTGTTGCCGCCGCTCTGTGAGTTTTTCTGAAAAAAGCAGAGAAGAGAAAGAGGTGACGGTGGCTGTTAATAAATAAGTAATTTGAGCGCTGACAAATAAGGTAGCGATAATATGCTTAACCATTTTTGGCGCTACGACCCCGCCCCACCCCCGCCACGAACCGGTTGACAGCGCAATTAATTAATGAATTTTTATTTGTGCGAAACGAGATATAAATGTCTAGCGACAATAAAAGAAAATTCCGCATTTACACAGCTTCGCGTAATGCTCAAAAAATGAAATTGAAATCGTAATTTGATTGAATGACAAGCTGCCCCATAATTAATTAAATTGAATAACCAGCAGCTGCCCCAGGTGGGGGCCACGAATGACTCGAATTTCCTGCGAATAAACAGCGCACAGTCAGTTTGTAAAAAATTAAACATGCACTCGCACAATTAGCGCTCGGTTGCGGTAGCGACAGCTGCGAAACGGTTAAGAATGTGAAATCAATCGATAAATCAACAGTTGCATAACGAGAAATGTTCGATTCATTTCAGAAACAAGCGGAAATGGAACGTGAGACTGTTTTCGTAAATAGACAATAAATTATATAAATTATTATTAATTTGTTTTTGTTTTTCGAATTGTTTTTAATTATTAGAATATAATTGGAAATCTGGAATTGGAACTTTTGCAAGCGTTCAATAAATACAGTTGGAGTATTTAACATGAAGATAAACTTGCAGTCAGCTTGTAATACATTGCGATAGACAATGAACTCTGTTTAAGTCGCCTTGCTCTAACTGCAAGGTCCCGTGAACTGAGCTGTTTTACAGCCAACTTAAACATGAAGATAAAATTGCAAGCATTGCAAAAATATTCCATATTCTTTTATGCCACCTTGTCTATTATAGTTCTACTCTATTCTTAACTAAGAGAACAAAAAAGGAAAACATAATTGGAACTGTTTCCAAACTTAACTTGTGCTCCCACTTGAATGTTACTTGAGGTGATTTAATTTACAACCAGCTTTTAAATGTAGATTTTTGTGTATAAATTTTACCTCAGAACCTTTTTCATTTCTGGCAAATTATATTTATTTTAGTTTGTATCTTTTCTTTCCGAAATTTTTAAAGCTAGCATAAACGTTATTTGTTTTTATTAATTTATCACGTATGCATTTAATATCACACGTCGAATCGCACGTTTAAATTTATGCTTTCTTTTAAGCGCTGACTAATTAAGTGGAACGTTGTGGCATGTGAAACACATGTTGCAAATTTACAACCCGTTTTATATATATCTGTCTCTCTCTCTCTTTCTCTCTGTCATGCTAGTAACGAAATTAAAGTTTATTAATAATTTATTAAAGCAATTTCCGTTGACGCAGAACCAAGAACCAGATCAAGAATTCATATTCTAACGGCAGCTTGTCATTTAAGAGCCACGGCGACATGGCCATGAATAGAGCAATGCCACCCGGGTCTGCGCCACCAAGCCCCCCGCCCCTTTCTCCCCACCCCGCCTGCCACGCCTCGAGCCAGATCAAGTTGTTAGCGTGCGGAACGCAAAGACATTTTTATGTTAACTCTCAATTGCAAATTTATGCACTACCCACGGCTCAGACTGTGCACCACAAAAATGCATATAACTGCGCCACCTTCGGCAGAACACCACCTGCACCACCGGCAGCTGCCCCACCTGGTGCACCACCTTACCTTGAGGCTGTTGTAGGGCCGCTCCAGATGCAGCTTGGCCTGGATGACATCACGGCGCTCCTGCTGCAGCTCGTCCGCCGGCAGCGAGGTCATCGATTGCGATATTTTTATGTCGCTGCCGGCACCACCCAACGCACCAACCGCACCGCCCCCGCCGCCAGCCACGTCCAACAACAACATGTTGTTCAGGCCGGCGGCGCGTCGTTGTTTTCGCAGCGAGCTGCTGCGACTGCTGCCGGCCGATTTAGTGGCATGGGGCATGATGCTCGTTTTGGTGGTGCTGCGTGTTGGATTTGTTGCCGCTTCTGTTGTTGTTGCTGGCATGACAAATGCAACCACATCCTCCAATCTGAGTGTGTTCGTTGTTGTTGTTGTTGTTTTAGTTATGTCAGCGCTTCCGTTGACGCACTTCATCGTGATGGCCGCTTTATCAGTCTCTTGGTTGCTAAATGACGTTTCTGTTGCCATTGCCACGCCCACCGCCTCTATTGCTTCATGTGGCTGCGCTTGATCAACAGCCGCTGTTTCATTTCGTGTTCCTGTGGCAGCTTCCATAGTGTGGCGCTAATTGTTTTTGGTTCCGATTTCCATGTGTATGTTAATTTAATTAATTTGCTTAAAATCTGCTTTTAGTCGTGTTTCGTTGTGGCTGTTTCTGTTGTTGTTGCTGCTGTTGCTTTCGTGTTGTTGTTGTTTTTGTTGTTGTTGCTGCTGCACTTAAAATGCATAAATTTGCATGTCTGCCGCCATCGCTGGGCGTTCGTTTCGTTTCATGCCAACGTTCCGCTGTGCTGCCTCTGACCTTTTTGGGGCCGCGCGCGCAGTTCCAGTTCCTGGCGGGTTTTTTAATTCGTTTTCCGTTCGTTTGCTTTTTATGCAAAATACGTTTTTTCGTTATTTTGATAAAAAGAAAAAATCACAATTTAATTGTTAATTTCACTGCAATTAAAAAAACAAAATAAAAGCGTTTAACGCGAATTAGTTGGAAGCAAATCGAAAGGCAACCATTATGCGAAATACATACATATATATATATTACTAATTATTATAATAATGATAATCGTGGCGCATAATGCGAAATGTTGAGCTAATGCTTGAATTGAAGAGCAGAAGCAGACGCAGCTGCTTCGTTTTTCGAGGAAGTGAGAGATCAGTGAGCAGAGAGCAATTTTAAATTGATTATTAAATTTAAACACAACTTATTATTAGCATTTTACAAGGAAAACATCAAAAACTGTATCACCTACATAAACTCATGAAAATCGCAGAGAAAGGCGGTATTTGTGAGTGAGGGAGAGAGTGGGGAGAATATAGGACAAAGAAAGAGGGTATTATTTAAGGGAGAAATAGAGAATATGAGAGAAAAGGCGATCTAGAGTGCTTGCTTGAGAGAAAGAGTGGGAGTAATAAGGAGAGATAAGATAATGTAGTGTAAAAAAGAGAGAGATTGATAATAAGGGAGAGATAGGGAAGGGAAGGAGGTCAAAGGAGAGAAAAACAGAGAGATCGACAATAGTTAGTACAAGAGAGCAAAAGGGATTCAATGAGGCTCTTTGAGAGGAAAAATGGTAGTAATAAGGTGAGAAGGTGAGAAAGAGAGACAGAAAGATCCAATATAGGCAAAAAGAACCAATGTGAATCTTAGGAAAAATAAGAGAAAGAGGAGGAAATCCTCTAATTGAGGACTCTTTTTGGATATTGCCGCATAGTCTTTTAGCTACCCATAATAATAATTTCAGCTCCCGTGTCACAATATTGCAACATTAAACAAATTTAACTGTCTGCACAAATTAGATTTGGAAAACTGTGTGATATCTGTTGATCAGTAGACAAAAGAACCGCCGCATTTTGGGGCCTGCACAGTTGAGCTTTATTATAACGTATATGTATCTGTATATCATATCTCTCACATCACACCCACAACAATGGTAGCTGCAGCAACTGTAAATCGCAATTAAAGCCAATTCTAACTGACAACTACATAATTACAGTGGAAGGCCAACGACTTGGACGCATAAAAAAGGCAAGACCGCCAAAATAAACAAACAAAAAATACAACAAAAAATTAAAATAATCACGAGTATTACTTAATTCCATAAGAAACAAACAACCGACACACGTTCAGCTGACCAAAAAGGGGGCGTGTGTCAGGAGGGGCGTCAGGCAACGGAGTTGTCTGAGTTGGCACCCAAAATCTTAACAGCAAATAAAAAAACATTAACAATGAACACGATTCTAATCGGGAGCAATCAAATTTTCATACGAAATTAGTCGCGAAAACACTTGTGGGCCATATTTGTATGCAAATCGAGCCGCACGGTTAACTGCGGCTAGCCAAAATTGGCTGCAAGCGTTTATTTGGCCACTTAAGATACTATGAAACAGCAGCCAGTTAGTTTTAATAGCAACAACAATAACTACAACTACAACAACAGGAACTACAATTACGCATACTACAAAGTGGCATTTGGTCGATTTTTGATATACCCTGTAAGGAGTTAAAGGAAAAACTATTCAACAAGTGAACGTAAAGTTTAAGGAACGCGTTAAAATAGAGTAATAGTAACAAACAGAAGAAGCGAGAAAGAGAGAAGAAGGGACATATAAGGAACGAGAGAGAGAGAGAGAGGGAAAGAGGAAGACATAAGGAACGAGACAGTGAGATATAAAGAGGGAAACAGAAGGAACCCGAGAGAAATATATGGACGGAGACAGAAGGAAGGAGAGAAAAAGGAGGAAGACAGAAGGAACGAGAGAGCGGTAGAGCAGGAGAGGAATATGTAATAAAGGAGAGTGAGAGACATATTAAGAGAGATACATATATGTATTTACTAAAAGAGAAAAAATTGAAAGAAAGAGATTTACAGGGGAATACTACTTCAGAAGGGATAGATTTTTATTTGTGAATGATCTTAGGTTCAAAGATCGTCCGCCGAAGACAGTAATTCAGCTATTTTTAGCTGATTCCCCATTGGAATCAGCTGTTTTTTTGAAGCGGCAGTTGGCAACACTGGCAAGAGTTCCCCTATAGATCGAAATAGAGTGAAAGATACCAGATGCCAAGAAATATGGAAAAAAGTGTGAGATGGAAGCTTTGATAGAAAAGGATATCAAGCAATATATAAAGAAATACATTTATAGAAGGAAACAGAGTGGCAGATAAAGTGCGACATTTGAAAGAAAAATATATATGTGAGAAAGTAAAGAGATTAAAGATAAAGAAGACTATTAACAGATAGATATAAAGAGAGATGTACAATAAGAGATTTATATAGAAAGTGATAAAATATTCAATTTGAGTATTACTTGTATTACAGACTTGACTTTTCAAGCTTAACTACATTTATATAGTTGATCAGAGCTTTAACAACGATTATAAACAAGATATACCCTGCTCGGGTAAAATAAAAAAGCTGCCTTATAAAACGAAAACTGAAAACAATCGCGAAATGATCCACACAAAAGGTGGGCGGGGGGCGTAAAGTTGTTAGCAATTGTCTGGGCTGCGGGTTGAGTGGGTGTCCGCGACTGCCGTCGGTGGTGGTGGTGCTGCTGCTGCTGGTGGAGGGGTTAGGGGGCGTGCCACGACACACAAATCGACGCTAAAAGCAGTAAATAACGTTTGCCAGCCATTATAATTGTTCGAGCCCCCTAAAAAAAAAAACATACACACACAAAACCGAAGACAGGAGTTTTTGGCCTGCGGCTAAGCTCGAGTCCGCGGGCCCAATTTAAAGGGGCCTCTCGACTTGCACTTTTCGCAGTGGTTGTTCATATTCTTGTGGCTCGATTCGTGATTTTTGTGGTTGGTCAAGCGAAAGCGAAACTTAAAGCAGCCAACCTACACGCTGAGAGTGCAATTGGCAAATGAATTGGCCAAGGCAAGCCTAGTGAATATATTTATATGCGCATGCATGTATATTTGTGTGTGTCTGTGTGTGTGTGTGTGCATTTATGGCTCTGCTCGACACTTCTTGGCCAGGCTTTTAGGCTTCAACACTTTAACAGCTCGCCAAACACTTTGGCTTAGTCACTCAACAAAATAGTCAAGAGCGCGACTTCCCCCCGCCTTACCCTTACTCTCTGCCCCTTCGCCACACAGTAGTTGCTTGGATCGCATGCAAATCGCGCTATTTGCATGACAGGGGGGAGAGAGGAGGGTGCGACACATCCGTTGCCAATTCACTGGCCTCCTCGCACAGCCCGCTGTCCAGACCGTGACTCATTGAGAAATCATAATAGTTTTATAGCCCAAAGTGCTTCTCCAATTTACATGTGTGACGTTATATAAGGTGGCCATTACCTAATCGTATAATTTATATATGCCAGTACATGGGGAACAGATTAGGTCTTTATAGAGAATCTACAGATATTGGACTGTGACAAATAATTGAAGACAAAAACTACTCGATTGAAGAGTGAAATAATTGTATATCTGACACAACCTATATAGACATGGAAACTATCCACTTCTAGATCAACTTGACTCGGGTCAACTTTTCCGACCCCCAGAACTCGGTCCAATCTTATCCGATTTTCACGACGATTGGCTTTTTGTTCATGGTTTGGTCTCTAAATTAACTTGGCATATAAATCTGGCAACATTATTTTTGGTCGAAATTCAAGTGAAAATGGGACCCTCAAATATCCTATATACCAATAGGTCAAAATTTCCCACCCCCATAACTCGGCCAAATCTCACCCGATTTTCACGAAGTTTGGCGTTTTGTTCATGGTTTAGCCTCCTAATCATTTTGGCATCTAAATCTGGCAACATTAATTTTGGTCGAAATTCATGTAAAAATGGGACCCTCAAATATCCTATTAAGGCATAGTCCAAAATTTCCCACCCCCATAACTCTGTCAAAATACAACCGATTTTCACGAAGTTTGGCTTTTTCTTCATGGTTTAGCCTCAAGATCAATTTGGCATCTAAATCTGGCAACATTAATTTTGGTCGAAATTCATGTGATTGCGGTACCCTCAAATATCCTATTAAGGCATAGTCAAAAATTTCCCACCCCCATAACTCTGTCAAAATACAACCGATTTTCACAAAGTTTGGCTTTTTCTTCATGGTTTAGCCTCAAGATCAATTTGGCATCTAAATCTGGCAGCATTAATTTTGGTCGAAATTCATGTGAAAATGGTGCCGCCATATATCCGGGCAAAGCCGGGGTATACCCGCTAGTTAAGATACAAAAGCATATACAGATGCTGAACGAGCTAGATATGTTAACAATAATCTTATGAGCTTAAATTTATTAATTTAGATTTCTTTATATACCAGAGAATTAAACAAATTCGTTTTGCCTAAGGCGACTCACTTAAAAGCTATAAAAGCGGCATAAATCAAACTCGAAATGACTAAATTAGTATACTAAAACATGGTTTATCGATAATGTGACAGGTGAAAAATAAACCACTTAACCAAATGTTTATGCAAATTTGTGCGCAGCTTTGGGCAAAAATGTTAAGAGTTAAGCAAAAAATATGCTTTAACCTTTCGCCCATAACTCAAAAAAAGAAGCCCATTCACATTACCGAGTGCTACATGTCGGAGGGGTCGTCGGTCGTCAGTCAGTCACCTGTCTGGAGTTACCTAACACTGGAAACTGAAAAACTTGACTAGCAAAAGATGCGGTAATAAACGACTTAATTCCAGGAAAAGTTTCTCGGGGCCCCTTTAATTTTTGAATGCCAAACACGCGGCACACATGGCACACACAAAAACTAAATAAAATAATAATAACGCATAGAGGCGAAATACACACGCCGTCGCAATTAATAAACAAAAAGAGCACAAAGCTAAAGTTAAAGCGAGGCAGAAGCAGAAAAAGACATAAAAGACGACAGCAAATATTTGACTAAAAGCCACAATGAAGTCAGATTCCCAAAAAGCAAAGCAAACAAATATTACAGAAGAGTTAGGAGCAGGGCGGGCGGAGTTGTTTTTGTGGTGTAATGCCAACATTTTTGTTGTCATCTCTTTAACTATGCCAAGCACCACGATAAGCTCGTAAATCTGCCAAAACATTCCAACACACACACAAAAGGCTAAATACAAATAAAAGATGACCTCACAATAGAACAGACAACGAGGCAAATTGAATGAAAATGAAAACAAACTTTCGTTTTTCTTTAGTTGTGTTTTCTTACAAGATCTTTGATCTTGCCTTATTATCTTCCAGTTGCCTTATATCCCCACCGGATGTTAGATTATGTCATGCATAGTATATAGTATAGACCAGCATTGGGTTCTTTAGCTCTGCACACATTTCCAATGTTCTCACGCCAAATTAAAGCAAATAAACTTACGTAAATGAGAGCCATTGTGTGGCCACCTAAATTGACTTGGCCTAACTAGGCCACCTTTGGGCGCTCGTGTTTATTGGCTTAAGATAAGATAAGTCTCAAATAAAAACTAAAGCGCTTAATTTGCCATCGAATTCAATCAATAGCGAACGTAACTTTGCTGTGCAAAGCTCATCTCTATATATATATACATACTGATATAAATGTACATAGCTGTTACTTCTTTAATATTGTTCAACTTATTTAACTTGCAGCCTATCTACAACTGAGTCATCAAGCTATCTTGAGACGAAAACAAATAAAAATTATGCGCTAACAAATACTCTATAACTTACATTGACTGGGCATATTGCAAAGACATATCGCGCATATAGGAATTCCAGCCACAAGCGTGGAAAATGAGTGGAAAGTGCATTTAAATCATCTTTGAAGATCAATAAGTAAAAAAAAAAATTTAAAAAAATAATTAAACAGTCCATCTAAATCGTTTTTAATGAATTTAAACCTTCATTTTACTGGAAAAAGTTTTGCATTCAAAATACATCGTTTCACCAATTACGACTGAATCCACGCTTACAATCGAAAAATGTGTGGAAAACTGTAGCTGATATGGAAAGGATCTGGGGCCTTGGTAAAAGTGTATCGCTCCAACTGTTTGCTATAGTCACCCGGTATGCCCAAACTATAAACCACAAAATTATACAGACAAGGTATCTCCTTCGTCGCTCGGCTTTAATCGGAAAATTCAATACTTAGAAATTGATCTTTAAAATTTACCTATTTTCGAGAAAATTATTTTATTATTGTTTTCTCTTTATTAGGAAAAAAAAAGTTGAATGTAGAACTCTTAAAACAAAGCCCAAATAATGTATTTAAAAACAATGCAAAATATAGTATTAAATATTTTTGCGTTTTTTCTTTTACAAAGTTGCCTACACCCTGCCCAACCGAAACGTTCTCCTTTGCGTGCCTCCAAAGTGAACTCCGTATAAACACAAATTCCTTGCCCAAAAAGTCACACGTTTCGTGACAAAATGATAATACCTCAACTTCAGCAAGGTTAATTAATAATAACCATGACTAAGCCGACAACTGTTTTTTTTTAAGTCAAACTAGACAAAACGTCGACCGTGTGTAGAGGTTGACAACAACAACAACAACGACAACAACGGGGGACGACTATTTATGAGAGACGGGAAAGAGACGAGACAACATTCCAGAGCGACCGTTCGAAAATACATATTGCATAAATTATCATTCTATCTGTGGTAATTCTTCCAAGAAACGTTTGCGACGCATTTGGCCAAGTTGACCAACTGTATCAAGTTGGCCCCGCGGCAACATGCCATAAATTGTTAGCCAGTTGCAGCAGCCAGGCAGCCAAGCAGCAGGCAGTCAGGCAGCAGCAACAACAGCAACAGGCAATGCAACACCTAATGAATTGTTAACTGCCTGGCAACATGTTGCACAGAGTTGGGCACACGTGAAGTTGTCGCCGCGGCAGCAGTTGCCGTTTGTCGTTGCCAAATGGCCAAATTGCAGGCAATGCGCCAGTGACAATAACAATAACCATATTGACTTGTAAAAAGCAACAACAATAACACGTTCCAAAATTCAGTCCAATCAAAAATGAAACCTTTTTGCAGCCTGCAATCGAAGAGCTTTTTTTTTTGCCAGGGTTAGGGTAGAGCGGCA